>JAGPOW010000261.1:208947418-208990003 GCA_030014935.1 Caiman crocodilus | reverse complement strand
ATCACGAGTTGAAGGGACCAACTCCTCATAGCCTCTAACCACAAGGCCTTGGAGGAGGAGAGCTCTGAGTTCTCTGAGCTCCAGGGATGGGTTTTATAGCAGGGCGGTACATGCTTAGCCAGTTAGGTACCGTGATCCGTTTCATTTCCTAATATGGTGCAGACAGGGGCCATGAGCAGATTTGATTGACATGGGCTGTGAACAGGGTTGATTGACACCTATGAATCTTTGATATAGCTGATATAAAAATAGCTTATAAAAATAGTAGGTTAATAGTATGATATTACTTTATCCTTTTATTCAAGCATCTCATAGCGTATTATCGAATGAATTCACAGGCCACAACCTCCCTGCAAACTACATTAATATATTATAATGGTATATTATGTATTTTTCCAAAGGGTACACTGAGGCACAGGCAGGTTAAATTACATGCTTAAATCAATAAAATGAGTTAGCTGCAGAGCTAGTAACAGAACAAATCATTCCTGGCCAATAGTGTAATGCTCTAATTGCTAGGTAATGCTGCCTCCCAACCACAGCAGTAATCAAGGAACAATTTCTTACATTCAAGGGGCAAAATCTCATCAGGATTATATTATTTGGGGAGTGAGAACAGAGGCAGTCAAAAAAAATTAGGGTTAAGATATCCCGCTTTGACTGGAGCTCCAGAAAGTCTAAAAGATTTGGACAACTCTACTTTAGAGTTAAGGGAAACAAAAATGAAAATGAGAACTCATAGAAATCCCATTTTGCTTAGTTTAGGTACATTTGGAAAATTAGCCATGTGAATTAAGCTACTGACATGTAGCGGTACATAATGTTCATTCAAAAGGAGTGGCTTAGGATGCTGAAGATTAGCCATGGTGGTTTTGGTTTAGTCTTTATTGCCATGAGAGATTTTTTCCAGGATTTCTTGACTCATTCTCTTAAGCCTGTGTTGAAAGGGAGTTTCTTAATGCATTCAAAAGCAATCATGTCAGTTGTGAAGTCTTTTTCCCTCATGTTTTGTGTTGGAATATATTTCCTTGGAACATTTTAACTGATGCATTTATTCTTTTATAATTGCAACACATATTTGTTGAAAGGAGTAATTTCATTTGATTTGTTATTACAAAATACACCCAGAAAGTATATAAAAAAGGCAGTGGACCACAGATTTTTGATCACAAGTTATTTAATATTCTATACCATTACTGCATTACCAATTAAACAAAAAACTGAGTGGGGAATAAAAACAAAACTTCATTCTTTAAGCTATGTAGTTGCACAATGTTAAATAGATTTTCTGTGATGAATTTAGCTCAATATTCCTTTTAATATAGTTGGTACAGAAGGCTTTCCCATAGAATGAGCCTATTTTTTTAATTAGAATCTTGTGTAACTGATTCATAATGTTCAGAGGGATAAAAAGAACTAAACTTGAATAACACTCTGCTAAATTTTCAGTATCAGTGATAAAATCAACTACAGTGTTCTCAGGTTAATAGTGAATTCAGTTACTAGGTGCAAGAGAACGGTTACTTAAAATACAAAGCATCCAAAGATTCTTCATTAGGTTTGGAATTTTCCCTTTGGGCCCAAAGTTTTCCAATACTGATGGAAAAGAGAAGAAAGGATGGTCTAGCAATTAAGATATTAGCTGGACTTGGTTGTCATGGGTTCCATTTCTTTCTCTGCCATCCTATGTTACTTTATCATTTAGGCCCACATGTTCAAATACACTTAGGATGCCTACAGACATTAAGGGCCCTGCTCTAACTCATGGTGTTTTACAGAAAGCACTGTAAGTTAGAGTTCTCCTCCAACCCAGCATGCGTTCACCTGTTGGGTCAGAGGGTTCAAGCCTGCCTGCACTGGCTCAGGCCAGCAGGCGGGAGCACTTTAATAGTCTCTGAGGAGGCTGCCAAACCACCCTTCTCCCCAGCGCTTCCTTCTCTGCCCCAGCTCTAGGGCTGTCAGTGGTGGAGGAAGGGGAAGAGAGCAGCATGGAGCTGAGAGCTGGGCTTGGCCTGGCTGCAGCTGGAGGGGGAAGTGGACAGAACAGAGCCCCCTCACCTCCCCCAGTTCCCCAGCTGGGGCATTGTGGGGAGCCAGGTCTGGCCTGTGAGATGAGGGGGCTCCATTCTACCCTGGCATCCCTCCAGCTCCAGCCAGGCCAAGTCAAGGTGGCAGCTACTGCTGCTGCTGTCAAGAGGTCCAGACAGGGGATGGGGGAAGGGAGTCTCCCTGGAGTCATGGGCCTGTCCAGACTCCTCCAGTCCAGGCCCCAGTCAGACCAAGCGAGGCAAAAGGGCTCTGTTCCACCTCCCCAACCCCTCCAGCTCCAGCCAGGCCAAGCCTAGCTGGCAGCTGTGTGTTGCTCCCTCCCCTCCCCCTTCCCATCCCTCTGCTCCTCCCCCTTCCTCTCCCTTTTGTCCTCCCCCTTTCTCTCCCTTTCCCTCTCTTGCTCCTCTTCCTTTTCCCACTGCAAAGGACAAAAAAATAACCCTAAAGGAAGCACAAATTCCCAGAGGCACTCTGCTTTAAAGCACTTCATCTACTACTTTGTATGAGGAGGGTTAATTTTTCATACAATCACCCATTTTGAAAGTGCTCTGTAGCCATGCACACATGTTATGTCATGGCTGTAAAGAGCTTTCAGGGGCCTGATCATGTGAAAAATGTAACTTAGGTAAGTGTCCATAGGCACCAATAGAAGATAGACCTTGAACTGTATCTGAAAATCTTGGATTCGGTGCTGCATTATATTAAATTTAAAATGTAGATAATAGTGTTTACTAACCACTCAAGAGTATTCTGAGGAAAAATGCATTGCTTGTGAAGTGCATCAGTAGCTCGGTAAAAGGCTATCATAAGAGATAATGTGAGCAGACAGGAGCCATCAGGGGGTTCTGTGCAGGGAGGATGTTCCTAAGCCCAGGGAAGTCCTACTGCTACCACAGCTGCATAAGTCAGGAAATAGCTCGCCGGGGGGCAAGAACAGCAATCTGCTGCATGCACCTTCTTGGAACATATCTGCACAAGATTTACTGCTAGGGTTCCCCCGAGATTCTTGGGCCTGAAACTTATCTGCATTTTAACAAAAATACTCCAGCCTCTCACACTAAACTGAAATTTAAATGGGGATTGGCCCATTCAGCTAATTCATTTTGCTTACTGATAGATTTGGGTCCAGGGCTTTCTACAGTCTACTACAGTGTAGACACATCCTTAGATCCCACTTATTCAGGCATTTAACTACAAAATCATGAGTAACTTTTTTAGCTCGAGTTAAGCAACCATCTTGCTGGGTTGGTGCACTGTTTAAAAAGTTTCTTTTTAGTTTGTTCAACAGTGGGCAGGACATTGTGGAATGTTCAAAGCCCCTGAGCAAAAATCAATCAATCAATCAATCAATCAATCAATCAATCAAGCCCTTCACTTTGTCATCAGTGTTATATTGGCACATGTGTGAAACAGAGATTATCTGAAATACAAAATGAAGGCAACATATCCACTTAAAGCAGTCATAATAATGACTAGATGATATATTACCATCAAACTATGCTGGACATTCACTCATTTGCACCAAGTTGGAGCATACACTTCAGGTCATATATTTTCTTTTCTAACTCTGGAACAAATCTTCAGATTCAGCTGCAGTTTTCTTTCCAGCTCTAAAAATACAAAGCAACAATTAAAACATACGCAATATTCTGTTCAGTTGTAGTATGTGTTTCACAGAACTGTAAATAATTTTAAGTAGAAATGTTTGTATATTTGTCATTCTTAGTCCTTTGTTATTTTTAGTCTCTTTTTATTTGACATACAGATTTTTGAGATTTCATCATATCTTTAACACACCCCCAAGCCAGGGTTATCATTCATAAAGACAATATTTCTTTACTTTTATTTCAGCAAAATTTATTTCTACAAGACTTTATGGTAGAATATCTAGTGATGGCAGAGGTAAAAAAGGAGGAATGAAGGAAGGAAAAAGAAAGGAAGATTTCCCTTTTATTTGCAAGAGTGCAGTTAAGCTATGATGACTAACTGTCTTCCAGCCACTTTTAATGTTGAAATGCACTGTGAAACTAGATAATACATTAATGTATTCACAAAAAAAGATTAAATTAAATCATACATTCCATTGGAAAATAACTATTTTTATTAATAACTTGATTATTCAGAAATACAAATTTTTAATTTTTCAATTAAAAAAACCCTTTGGTTTTTGATAATATCAATTTCAATTTTTTGCACACCCCCATTCAAACATCTCTGGATTCTTTTGCATTACATAATATTTATAAAATCCATTTACATACATCTTAAAGCCAATCTAAAGGAGCCTTAGTTCAACTGAGAAAAAAGCCAGTCCATGTTTATTTGTGTAAACAGGTATGTGTTTGTTTAATAGAAAGGAAGTTTGTTCCATAAAGGAAACACGGTCAGAATAAATGCTATTTATGTTATAAAAAGTGCACATAAAGTACAAGTGTATACTGATTCACTTATATCCCTTTGAACTTTACTACTTCTACACCTTGCTATCATTTCACAATGTATTGATATAAAACAATTTCTATCTATATATATCCAGCCAGATGGTTGAGGTTACATGTGATTGTATGCAAGCTCTGATATGAAATGCCTTTAGCTTACTGGATTACCCTCTGCCCACATGTTTGAAATTAATAATAAAAAAGAAAGAAAGAATGAACTAGTGCAATCCTGCAACAAAAGAACAAGACTTTGTTGTATAACAGGATTGCAGATGTGGAAAGGTGCTCATAATAAGATTGGACTATTTTTGGTTCATTGTGCATCTGGGATGCCAAAGGATCTCTAGCTCGCCAGGAACTGATGTTAGACAATCTTGGTTTTCTGATTAATTGAATATTCAAAGAACTGTTTCTTCTTCTTCTTTTTTTTTAACTCTGTGCCATTCATCATCAGATTGTCATTTCTGTAATCCCAAAATGATTTACAAAGTCAAGATTTTTTTCTAATTTCTGAAACAATTTTAAGACATCAAAGAGTTTCAGACATGAACTTCAAAGAGCAGCTCAAATCAGAGATTTCTAGCTATGAGACAGTTTAGTTCATTTAATATCCTCTGGTTTCCTAGGGATTAAATTACAGCATATAAAATTCTTGGAATCTGGCTAAGGAAGCAGCACTGTGTATTTATTATTTATTACAGTATGGTCTTTTGTGGGACAAAGAACTATGTGGCAGAGAAGATGCCATCTTTTCAGTTTATCAAACCAGCAGTGAATTCTTGTGAAATATTAGAGGTACAGTGCTCTAATCCCACTGAATATTGTGAGTTGTGTTAACAGAGGTATTTTTTCCAAGTGAGCTCAGGATGAAATTCAGTGTGAAAGTATTGGTTCTTTCCTTGCAATCAACCCATTATAGCAAACTGCTTATATGCATCCAAAAAAAGATACACTGGGGAGAAGCGAGAGAGCACAAGAATGAACTGACCTTTCACTGGAGCAATACTTTCAGTTGTCATGGTTTATGAAATCATTAGGCCAGCATGCTGATACTGGCTCAGTGAAGTAATTCAAAAGTGAGTCCATCAATCTCAGATTCACAAGATAGACACTGGCCCACTGAATTCTGGGTATGGCATGCCACCCTGGCGTGAAATGTAAAACCACACAAAATGTCATGCGGTCTGCAGTGGAGATTAATTACTTCACTGCAAGAAATGGATAAAACAAATTTACAAAGCAAAAAGAATAAAAGTGCCATCTATTAAAGCTGTGTATAAGTAGAGACAAATGTGTTTGCACTGCTAACAGAGTAAAATATAAACAATATCAATTTATTCATTAGCCGCTCCAGAAGTGAGGGGGAGAAAGACCATCCTGGAGACAAGTGAGAGGATGGTGTTATGTAACTGGCCTCTGAAGTAGTAAGAAGGGATCTGTGTGGGAGATAGTTTGTACAAAATGAAGGGATGCGGACTTCATATGGAGTCTGTTCCCATAGGTTAAGAATTTGAACTTCTGGATACTCATCCTAGAGACTCACCTTTTAAAATCAGTCCATCACTCATTAGAAGAATTGATCTATTGGGATTTGGGCCTCATGCAACAATGTAACAGAGTTTTGCTTTTAATTGGCTTCTGTTATAATGTTCACACAAACTGGGTTAAATCCAAGAAGGGAAAAGAAAACAAAAATCAAGCTCTTGAAATAAAAATAATATATAACTTGTCTTGTATTCTCATTTTTGTTTTCTAAATTTGAAGCACAGAAGCATGATGAAGGTACATGTAAAAGAGGGTCTCACATCACCTATTGTTTGAGATAAAGGTAAGTGAAAAGTTTATGTAATTATACCTACACAGGAATGAACACTAAAGCAACATTCTGACCTCTGAGACGTATCATTCAAAAATCATAGTGAACCACTCTGCATAAACAGTGCAGCACCCTTATATCAAATTTACTCTTTTGATATCACTGGTTCTGTTTAGAATAAGTTTATAGGGCTGGATCATAGTTGGCTATTTATAGCAGTTAAGAAGGGAAAAGGAGGCTGTGGTAGTACTGTGTAGTTCACTGATTACTGCAACAAATAGTTGAAAAAAATCATATGTAGTCCTTTAAATATAACTAGCAGGCTACTCAGCATTTTACAGTGACATCTCCCCCACCATTGATACCAGCTCATGACCAACAACAGACAACAACAGAAGAGTTGTAAGAAAACAGATGTAAATTGTTATTGGTGGTGAAGGAGACAATTATATTCCTTCTTTATTTTCCAATCTAAACTAAAGAGGTATTTTACTAGCTATTTGCATTCATCCTAATATAGCTTCTGTTTGGTTCAAAGAAACTAATCAAAAGTGCTTTGAAATCAAAAGGAGTTTCATTTTGACTTCCACTGGCAGTGGACCGGGTCTAAAGAAGACTACCAGAGATGCAGAAGCTGTAGCAACAGCAACAGAAAGGAATGACAAAAATAGCTTGATTTTAGAAGGCTCTTAGGTCAGTGTCTTGATATGAGAGGGGAATTTTTTTCTTTGCATTATGGACAATGCTGTTTTGCTTCTAGATGACTAGGATAAGGAAGCTAGGTATCTGATGATTAACTTGGTTAGTAGAGCTTAGAAGATAGTGTTCTAACACTCTGAGCAATAGGATAAACTTTAACCAAATAATAATACAAGAAGGAACTTTGAGGGCTTTGAGGAAAAGATTTATTTTGCTCCCAATATGCATATTGGATTGTGTGTGTTTTCATGAGTTGCATATTTCCTTGAATGGTTGTGGTTCTTATGTACTTCTTGAAAGGAGGAGTTACGATTTTGCAAATTACTGTGGTGGACAGGAATAGTGTAGCTGGATTTTTTGGGTTATATCAGCTTTTAAATAATACTTTGCTATTCATATTTCTCATTGGAGTATTACTTGACAAATAAAAATGCTGGAAATTACCATGATTTGATGAGCTTTGGGGCACTGAGCAAGTTTTTGGTATCTGTACAGCTTCTTACATGATGGGACTCTAATTCTATCTTGGGACACTACTGATATATGCATGTTACAAAATACCAATCATGTCAGATTTCAGATACCACTGAATAGAAGGAGCTGTATTTGGGAACTAACAGGCATATGTTTTTGTTATTCAGAAGGGTCGGGAATGTATTTCCAAGGTGCTTATCACTGCAGTGTTTCAGCATGTTATGCAGTTAGTAAAATTCATAGTTACATTAAAAGCTTTATATCCATCTCTGTTGATGATACTGATGACTGTTTTTGTCATTTTGTCCCAACAACTTGATATGCAGTAACCAACTTCTTGACAGGCTGGTTGTCTTGTTTCCCCTACTCCACCTTTTTGCATGAATTTTCTGTGATAAATGATAGCAATAATGTTCTATGATCAGAAAATATTGCCTGTGGCTGTCTTGCACCACAATTGTTTAACATCAGAAATAAAAGAATGTATCTGAAGCATGAAACCATTGTACATGCATCTTGTACCATCTCATTTTGATGTCATAAGGCTTAACAGTGGAAAATGAGAGTCCTGTGATTTCACATTCATAGCATTTATGATTTTGTCAACAACATCAGTGCTTAGGACGTTGTTCAAATAACTTGTAAATGGTGATACAGAGGTGCTTACATATTACTCTTAACTGATCAGTTGATGAGTCTACTGCTGTATCAACATATTTCTGAATTGAAGTGGCATTGGCTTCTTCAGTACTATAGCCAGGCCAGACACTTAAAACATGAAATAAGTTTGCACTGAAAGAGAACTGAGGTTTTGGAGCCCTAGGGCTGAACTTACTGGTATAGTTCTGATCTATTACTACTACTATTACTATTATTGCTGTTATTATTGTTTTTATTTATTTATGTCACCAAACTAAAAATATCAATTATGCTTACAGTTCAGCTCCCAAGTTTCAGTTATCTTACATATAGAACACAGGAGATTTTTGCAATTCAGGATATCAAAAGCCATACAGCTATTCTCATGGGATTTTTGCCATTTTGTATCAAAATCTTGTGGGAATAACTAAAATACCATCTTGCACAACCAGAGTAATTTTGAATGGTGTTTGTGTGGCAGAAGACAGGAGGGTCTGTATAGCAGTGGCTCCAGTAGCATGTCCTTAGCCTGATGCCTCCATGCTGTTTAAGAAGCTCTCACTGACCAAGGATGTAGAATATCACATCCAGTCCCATCTTTCTCTGCAATGAAACTACCCAATTTCCAAAGCCTAAACAGCCACCATGGAGTACTAGACCTGGGTTCAAACCCTGGAAAAAGTAAAATGTGCTCTGCAAGAAGCAGGATTTTTGTGGGTGATACTTTTTATTGGACCAACTGCATGGTAGGGCTAGATATAGAGAAGTCTTTGGATGCAGGGCATTCTTCTTCTGGTCTAAGAAAAAAAGCAGACACAACCACAGCTCTGCTGCATTCATTTAACTGTCTATAAAGAGCTAACATCTTGTGTGGATGTTTAAAAATTAGCATTCTTTATTCTGATAGGAGGGCATGAGTCCTGTCAGGTGCTGAGTGCCCTCTGCTCCTTTTGACTTCAGTGACCATCATGGACTTTGAGCACCAGTCACAGGAAGTGCTCAGTAACTCATAGGCCGAAAGTAATGCTACAGATCCTTAGCTGTTGTAAATCTAAATAAGTCAATTTTAATGAGCTAATGATTGGTCTCAAAAGCTTTGTGTCTCAGAAGCTAGTGTAAAGTTTGGAATGAAAAAAATAATTGGTGTTTCAGAGGGGTGCAAACAGACTCCACATGTTCTGTATGGGACACTTATTGCTTAAATGATGACAGAGATCATACTGGTTATTCTCTGTCATATTTTTCTCTTTAAGAATCCTTTCTTTTGAAGATGCCTAGGCTACTATAGTACATGCCAGACACTCAGCACCACTCCTCCCTCTAATTTCTGTCATTTCAACTAGGTTAACAAACAAAAGTGATGGATATGCATGATGATAATGTTAAGTTTCACATTTCAGTAGTCAAGCTGTTCACTCTTCATATCTTGAAAGTCCTGGGAATTTAAACCTGACTCCCAACAGACATATGCTCTTAACTTTTGGACTTCCTTTTAGATCATGTATCATGTAAGTACAAACTTCATTATATCAGTGCTTGTAAGGCTGTGCCAAATTGCAAAACTTTTAACTTGCAGAAAGGATTTACCAGTGCTTTCTGCTTCTATTATTTTCTTGTCTCAATGACTCTGCAGGGATTGCTGTGGTCTCATTACTTGTGAGACACGATACAGTTTGGGGCATGATAAAAAAAGTGTAAGGAGCCCCTTGATAATTGCCCTAGGCAACACTATCTGCTTGTCAGACAGTTCATATGGTAAATGTGTTTATGTGAGCTCACTCTGGTGCTATAAATCTCATGTCTTGTTCTGTAGTGGGGCTTTAAGGTGTTTTAGGCTAGCTTATTCTGCTGCTACAGTTACATTATATTCATATAAATAAAAATGCTTTATAATACACTGGCAAAATGATGCCTGCAAATGAGTGTAGAAAGACCTCAAAAAAGATATAACCTTCCAGCTGAAATATAAAATATGTCTGTTTATCACTCAAAGCTAAATAAGTAATTTTAAATAGCACTCCACATAAAATAAATTTATAGCTTGATCTGCAGATTCAGGATTTCATAAGACAAGGAGGATATTTCTTATCAAGTGGCACCTATATGTCCTGCTAAGACTAGTAAATATAAATGTGGAAATACAGATGCATACTAATACACAGTAGTTGTTCAAGAGCCTATAAATCTTTCTTAATATAAATATCCTGGGAAATTAGCATGTAACTTGAACAAAATATTGTTTGGAAGCCTAACTGGGTTTTGAATGAGTAATTCCCTGATTTCTGTAAACAGTAGAAAAAAATGTTTCTCAGCACTACTGCTGTACCCTAATTGTAGCCTGTGATTCAAAAAATAAGATAATGATGGAGACTGTCAATCATAACACTTTTTGGTCAGCCACTGCAGTCATATTTTCCCCAAAAGTATGGCTAACATCCTTCCTTTAACTCTCCTATTCCTTAACCTTTATATATGCTGGCACATCTAACCCTGCAAATATTTGAAGAACCATTGTTTAGTTGTTAAGAGTTAGGAGAGAGTGAGCCATGGGAACTTTCTGCTAGTTTCTCTAGCATTCTTTGAGGCTTTCTGCTAACATGAATAAACAGTGGAACTTTTACCTCATCCATTGGCATTATTGATGAGCCTCTAGTTGGGATTTACGTTGTCTGAAGGCCAACATGTATTGAATGACAGCTAAATAACTATGACATTAGAAACATTAGATTTCATTCTAAAAAGTTTTAAACATTCCTGGCATATCTACATGAAATGTTTACTGTGGACTAAATGAATTAGCTCTGGAGTAAATATCTCAGCATCTACATGTGCATGGCTATTAGGCTAGAGTAAACTAAAAAACTCTGCAGCAGGGTAGTATTTCTATATACCAGTACTTGTATTTACCACTATCAGGAGTTAAATACAAGTACTACCCTGCTGTGGAGTTTTTTATTCTGTAGCAGTGCACATGTAGACACCGATGTGGATGGCTAGGGAAAGAGGGTGTAGGGACTGCCTGTACCGGGGAGCTCTGTACCGGGGAGCACCCTCATGCCCCAGCCATCCTCTCTACAGCACATTGAGCTGGGTCAGAGCAGCTCCAGGCTGGCAGGTTGACCCTCTGGGCCCTCTGCTAGCCAGGACTGCTCTGACCAGGCTTAACATGCTGTTGTCCCAGGCACATATAACAAGATGGTGCTCAGGAGCAATAAACTCTGGCATGATAAGTGCTGGAGTTTATTGCATCACATTAATATTCATGTGTAGATGTACCCTCTGAATCATATTCCTCATTAGTATAGTGAGATCCAACTCCACTGACTTCAACACATTTTGACCCCTTGCTCCCCTATATTAATGTGGTCTGAAATGTTGTTTTTAAAAAGGAACTGGCTGAGCTACTATAGAGAAATGATAATTCTGAAATCAATATGTATGACTCAGTAACAAGGCATTTATGGTAGCAGAGTTAACTATCCCATGGGAAATTCTGATATTTTGACTTTTGTTTGCCTCCCAAATAGGGGTGATAAGTAAAAAATGTGAAACTTTATACAGAATGAAAATATTCCACAAATATCTCAAATTGGAAAAGTCAAAAAAGTTTCATTTCAGTATCTGGTCTTTTTCCTGCCTTTCCTTACATCCAGGAATAGAAAGATCTTACAGTTTGATGGGACTGACTCCTACTTCCTGTCTTATTTTTTCTGCAAAACTGCTTTAAATGTTGACTGAAATTTCATCATTGAATTTTTTTGATAGAAGACCCAACAAGACAAAAAAGGGACAGAGCCCTTTGTATTTTTGGTAACTATTTTAGTTTGTCTGTAGACTCAGGCAGATGCTACTAGACTACTTAGAGAAACTTTTCTTCACAAACATGAAAGTTAAGATATAGAAACATTTTTAAAAAGTAAAGACCAAGATTGGCCATATAAATATACCAGTTGGGATGGATCCAGCCTGTGATTGTATTTTTGACCCCAGTAGTGTCCTTGGTGCTGTTTCTGCTCTCTGCCTGGATAACTGAAACATTTAAAAACAGTATAGCATTGGAAGGAAAGGGCATATAATACTGCACTTAAGCTATGAATTTTCAGGTAACTATTGATGCTAAAATTCTGGAAAATGCGGGGATTCATGAATATTTATCACAAAAGTTAAGCCATTGTCTGACAAATAAAAAATGACATGGCTCCCTAAATAGTGTTAATTCTATTCTGGAAAATATTTGCAAATCAATTTTTCCAGCTCTAACCATTTTTATTTATTGTCATCATTAATTTCATGATATAAAGTATACGTCTTCCATGATTTTTGTTCAGTTCACATTTAAGTTTTCTCCTCCCATCCCCATGGCTATACAGCTAGAAACTTTTTTTAAAAAAATGCTCAGATTCTTTGGAATTTGAATCTGTCGTGACATCCGGATAAATATCACAAAAAGGGCTGACAAGTTTAGTTTTGAAATTGCTAACTTGTTGATACTGTCTATTTAGTCATAAGATGAATAAACACTGCAATGTCAGGTTCTTAAAACACTGACAAAATTAAACTGAAATGCATTTTAACGGAGCCAAATTATGTCTAATGCTTTATAATTCCCAGTTTTTTAGTTAGAACTGCAGCTGAATTAAGAAGATGTTGCCCATGTTGCCAAATTATGTAATGTTTCTTTAAAAAAAAGATATGTAAAATATAGCTTTATACACATATGCATTATGGATTCTTTTTATTTGCATTGTTTTGAGTACCACACTTCATCAGAGTCCTACTTCAAAAACTTTTCTCAACGAGTTGTTCTATTTTTAAACAAAGGCTGAGATTCCTACCTAATCGCATACAGCTGAAAGCATGGTCTTTAAGAAAACCAATAAACATTATTATACTCATGATAATATCATGAAATACTGTACTATGACTGCATTGGTATAACTCAGGACAGGATCTGGCCAAGGAAATCAGAACTTGTCTTTATGCATGGCGATTGTTTTAGATAATTTACATACTATTTATGTTGACAGGATTTTATTAATAATGAATATGTCCTTTGTGATTAGCACCAAAGTGGACATACATTAAAATTAAAGTCCAGAACCCTATATACTATTTGCTTCTAATTGCAAATAGTATAGATTGTTTGCTTCTAATTTAACTGCGCTGCACTAAAGTCATAATATGGAAATTTGATTGTCCTTACTATGTGTGGGGCAGTGATTTTCAATCAGGGTGCTGTGGCACTCCAGGGTGTGGCCAGATCCTTTGAAACGGGCCAGGAGGTGAGAAGAGATAAGTAGATAACTGCAGTTCAGACTTGATCCTACCTGGCCCATTCCCCTCACTACCATTGCCTGGTCCCTCTACAAGTAGGTAAGCACTGTAGTATATAAATTAGTTTTTGAAACTGAGTGCTGTTTAATTCACAAAAGTTATGGAGGGCTGCCTCCAATCCAATGAGTCCAAAAATTTGAGAATCCACGGGTGTAGGGTAATATATTCCTTTAGTTAGTACCATGTGGCAGCTGGTACATGTTTCATATGGTTTCATATGCCTACAAGTTACTATGTAGGCAAGCAGATGTAAAGGCCAGGATGTGTATAATGTAGGAAGTAATGTGTGCAAATTTGTATGTCCATCAAACAATGGAATTTTCATCATTTTCACACTAAAATCTGTCTACAGATGACTGAAAATGTTGGTAATAGGTTCCAAATAGGAATCTGTTAGCTTCTAACAAAAATAGGACCATCCAACTACTCTTTCTCCCATATACTCTTTACTGACCATATCAGTCCCTCTTCTCTTGAGCCTCCTTCCTATCTTTACCTGCATTAAAGTCATAGATCAAGTACATGGACTTAGGACAATTAATCTGAATTAACATTTTAAGTGGAATAATAAATCCACATATAACCACAGTGTGGACACTAATTCAAAATAATGTGGCCTTAACACAGTTTAGTATAGTTTTCATCCAAAGGGAATTGGAAATCCCAAAGCTAAACTGAATTAAGCTACTTTAATTCTTCATGAGAGTACGTACAGAGGAGTTGAGTGATGTTTAACCAAACTACCTTAACATCACACTTTTAGTTAGTCCAGATTCACTTCTTTGATATAGAATATATATGTAGACTACTCCTCTCTCACATCCCTAATGCTTTAGCAAGCTCTGCCCTGGCATATATTCGCCTAGGTCTACCTTTCTAATATTTTACATGTATGTCCTGCTACCTTCATTCAGTTCTATAATCTAAATTGGTGGGGCCAACCGTTTTTTTGGCAAATCTGCCACAAATTAACCCAACACGCTTCCTGGGCAACTCTACACATGCAATTAATGCACATAAATAAACTCTGGAGTTTATTGCTCCGGAGTTTTTTGTTTTCAGGTGTGCCACTTGAATGTACACCTGGGAGCAATAAACTCCAGAGCAATAAGCTCTGGAGTTTTTTCATGCACAGCACACTGATCCAGGTTGGAGAAGCCCCAGCTGGCAGGGGACTGAGGGTTCAGCTTGCCAGCCTGGGGCTGCTCCCCTTAGCTCAGTGTGCTGTGGAGAGGCTGTCTGGAGCATGGAGGTACTTCTGTGTGGGACTAGCCAGAGGGCAGCCTACACACTGAAGCACCTTCATGGCCTAGCCAGCCAGGGTAACATCTACATATACCCTGCTGCAGAGGATAGTAGGATAGTACTTGTAGATACTTGTAAATTAGTTTACTCTGGCTTAGTAGTGTCACATGTGTAGATGTGCAACATTTACTGAGCAGCTAATTAGTTAACTGCACAGTAAACATCTTGAGTAGATGCATCCCCCGAGTGCTACTCTGATTCCCTCTCTCTGCCCAATTTGATGCTTTCCTTGCTGTCCCCTACTTGGTATTTCATGCCCAATCTCTTCCTATGCTTTCTGTTTCCTGCCCTATTGACTTCTGTGCTGATCCCTTTTGAGCTGATTGGCACACACAAAGGGTGCTCATGTCACTTATGGTACTTGTGTTTCAGGTTAGCCTCTCCCAATCTAACTGCTTCCATTTTCTCCTCTATCATTTTGGACCAAGTTCCCTAATATTCCTATTCCCTGACCTGATCAGTATAAAAGTCCTTGGTCACTCTCACAATATCCCCCCACATCTTTTTGTCAAGGTTATATTTTTATGAGCTGTTATTAAATCACATTAAGAGCTTTAAAATTGTTATCTGTATTATCCTTCTGCCTTCTTTCCTGGTCACAAGGCTGAACAACATAGAACTGGTTTTCAGAAGGCGCTAACTAATCTGACTTCTATCATCCAAACATATGCCCTAGCCACTAAATTCGTTTGCATTTCACACATTGACTCTGGTGGGTTCTTCATAGCTATACCACAGTTACCTAGTCAATTTTTGCACACATTGTTTTCTATTCATGGTCAGAAAAGGATCAAGTTACATTTATCTCTGTTTTTCCCATGCTCTCTAGTACCATTAGAAAACAGCTTTTATGTTATGATTGCTGCAATGAGTTCATTCATTTATATCAGTGGAAGTTTGGCCACTGAAACCAATAGGAGCAGGATTTAGTTCATTAAGTCTCTAGTGTGCTAACCGTTTCTTAACAGAAGATGCAGTGGTGATCTCTGTAAAAGCCTATTACTTGAAGAAGGTGATGTAAAGTAGTCTTGCCACTTTTACCTCACTGTAATGTGTTTGTGTTTTCATGCCTTTAGGAAGTTATTAAAGTTTCATCCTTCATATAGCCTCTTGCTTTATTTTCATTTCTATTTTTTGTCGTCAATTCTCACCATTTTTCAAAACTGTTTTCTTCAAAAGAAAGCACCACTAAGGAAATTCAACCCCCAACATGGCTAGAATATTAGGAATGAGATCTAAAGCAACATAAGTCAGGAATTCAAAGATAAGAATTTTCCAATCTTTCTGCTGCTCCTTGGTCTCCCCTCATCAGTATTTTTACATCTCTCTTCCTACATCATCCTTATCTTGGCTCCCTTGTGCATATGTGTTAAGATAGGCCTGTCTGATAGGGAACCTCTCAGATGTCAATTTACCTGCACAATCTGATAACATATTGAAATTAGTGTAGGAAATGTGTCTCTGCTCTTGCCCTTGCTAACTCCTATTTGTAGAATAAATATTTGTCCAACAGTATATACCATTGCCCAGTGCTAAATGGTCATGTAATCAAAGCCCCTATCATAATTCCAAAGCACAAGGGATGGAGATAAGGGTGTAGTGTGAAATGGGCCATAGGGAGGAACAGAATTTCATATGCTAAAGTTCTTTGTATCACAGCTAAAAGAGTATGAAGAAAAGGAGTCAATGCTGGGAGAGCTTGAAGCTTGCTACGTGTGTTCTGCTTGTTCTTTTGGGTTTTTATGAGCACAACTCATACCCAGAATAAGGGTTTTTGCAGAAGGAGAGAGAAAAACAAGTCTTTTTGGTATTGCTATGTCTGTGAGATCCCATCCACTATCTATTCTATTTGAGGACCATGAATAATAGTAGAAATGCTGAAAACAAAGCATTACCCATACACATTGTTATTCAAATATAGCCCTGTATTTTTATATATATATCAGTAAATTCTGGAAGACAATAGGCATTATAATCATTCCCTGTGGTATGTCTCAGGAGGTGCCACTTTCATGCATGAACTGAACTAGAAATGCAGGAACCCCACTCCTCTACTTACATGAACTGAACTAGAAATGCAAGAATGAGGCTGCTCTGGAGGTGTCCCCAGGGCTATTTTGAATACTCCAGGGACAGAGAGCAGAAATGTAGAGATCGTTTAGAGAAGTATCTCACAGAAGCAATTTCATTGCTTCACTTCCGGCTTTGACACATGGAAGCAGAAGGGTGTGAGCAGAGCATGGTCAAGAATATTCTTCTTATTCCCCAAATTACATTCTTACATGGGCCTTAGTAGTAACATGCAGGATTATATTGCTGCATTGGAAACGGAGGACATTTCCAAAGGTTAAAATATGGTATGATGAGATGGCACAGTTGGCTTGAATGGTGAGAGTCATGTTTAGTAGGCCTAACTTCCTTGAAAAGTTTAGGCAGACAAAGTTCCTTGGGTGAATTTGATATCTTTTATTAGACCAACCCAAATAGTTGGAGAACAGTTATTAAGCAAGCTTTCAGGTTCAAAAACCCTTCGTCAGCCTAAGGAAGTTTCAGCAGTTGGTGTGTGCTCTTCCTGGGTGGAATGAAAAGTAAAGAAGCCAGGGGCTGGGCTGGGGAGTCAGTTGCCAGGCAGATTATCAAATTAACCCAAGGAACCTTGTCTGCCTATGTCCTTAGACCAACACGGCTACAACCTAAACCCCTGCAACACTGAAAAGTTTAGTGCACTTCAGAAGAAATTGTTGTATTTTGGTAGCTAGATTATTGTTCATTGCACACTTCTGTTTTCTTTTTCTATCTTTCCCTCTTCCCTCCTTTTTTTTTCTTTTTTCTTCTTCCTTATATTGTTTATTGTTTTTATAGTTCAGTTTTACATATACAGTTGATATGCATGTTTTGATGTTTGCACTGTATTTAAAATATACTTAAAACGTATCAGCCTATTCCTGCTTGTGCTGAAATCAGTGAGGGCTTTATTTATTTATGTATTTATTTATTGTCCTGGACTTCTTTATTGGGAACAGAACTACAATCTATTTGTCCCAAACTAGAGAAAGCTTAGTTTAGAGTTGTGTGAAAACTAAGATATATAGTTTGATGTAGTTTGGGGTTTTTTTTCCTTCTGGGCTAAGATCTCATTCATTACAGAACAAATTCTTAAACATTCTTGGTGACCAAGTTAAGGAGTGATTTCAATTAGTTTAGAGCTGGCAGTACTGTAGGCATCATATGCAATTAAGTCGAATAAGATATGTTTATTACAGAGTGCAAACAGTTATCTGATCCAGCTGACTTAGTACTTGATACTGTAGCTTGCTTCACCTCTGTAATTTATTTGCTGGCAGGGATATGTAAATGCTTAACCACTTAAACTGCAGGGCTTGTAGATTTTTACTTATTTGCAGCTTTTTATGTCTCAGTCCTGTGGTGGAAAAATATTAATTTGGAAGGGTTTCTCAACTGATTTCAGTTACTAGCAGTGTAAATATAAAGTAACTCCACTAAAGGTAATGGAATATAGAAGATCTGAAATTGGCTCAGTGTGTTTCTTTTTCTCTCCTTCTTGCCACAGTCTTTCTGAGTCAAGATATGATGTGTTAAGCAAGCTGATGTAATTGTAGTAACTATTTTCTAGTCTTTTTGTCAGCAGTGTGTTGGGGTATAATAAACTGTCACCTGGAATTAAATGTTATTTTATGTTACATTTACTTTCGCAGGGTGGTTATAAATTAAAAGGTGTAAGGCCTGTTCATACTGAAGTTAATGGGAGTGAGGGACCACAGTATGTCATTTTTCACTCTATAATATTGTGGTTTTGAGAAAGCTACAAATACTTTCATAAGCAAGCCATAAAATATTTGCCTATGGCATTCAATGACTAACCACAGAAACATTAATTATTATTATCCTCAGCATCTTTGGGCCAAAAATCATATTTTTAATCATGCCAAGAAGTGAGGTAGAAAAAGCTGTGTAGAGCTGATGTGATATAATAAAAATAGTAATGTATTTACATTGTAACAGTGTCCCATTGTCTGTGTGGCACAATGCAGGACTAATTAGTGATGTGCTGATGTGGCCATACTGCTCTCAGTTGTGGAGTTAGCTTGACTGGTGCTAGATCAGATATCTCTATATCGTAGTGCATTGCTCTGTATAGAATGACCCTATGGTCAAAGAGTTACTGAACATTGCACTGCCCTGTAATTTCATTTCTGTGGTAACTTTCTGTTTTGCATTTTTGGTAAAGCCAACCCTGATATAACTTGAGGTTAGTTTGGAACAAGACTCTGGATCCAAAGTGTCTCATCCTCTGGGAAAGTTTGGGTCTTCATGCAGATTTGACTCTTGGAGCTACCCAACACTTCAGCATACATACCTATCATTTATAAAGAAATATTACTAAAACTTTGAGGAGACTGCAAATTTTATAATTGACATGTTAGCTTGGGCCTACCTCTAGGTATGGTCAAATGGTGATATATTTATTCAAGAAGCTCTTATAAGATTCATAACGTGGATATGAAATAGTGACAGGATTTGGGGGTTTTTGGACGTGTCATTACTTTTGATTAAAATTCAAACTAACTACTTTATTTACTTTATTAAAAAATGAGGTTTTCCACCCCCATTTAACATGGGGTAAAAATCTCCTCATTTACAACTGCGTATGAGGTGGCACAGATGAGGTAGCTGCTGTGGCTCAGGCCCCAAATCTACGTCGGAACCAGAGCTGCAGGTGCTGCTTGTTCACTCTTCTCCCCTCCAGATCTCCTGCTGCCTCTGTGCCCTGCTTGGGCCTAGAGTAGTACATTGTGGGGAGGAGGGGCAGGGAAAGTGGGGCAGGGACCTGAGGTTGTAGGGGCAGGCACAAGAGGATAAGTGAGGATGGGGGACGGGACGACAAGTCGTACTTCCTCCTCCACTGTCTGTCCCAACACTGCCTGCCCATTACAGGTCCCCTCGTTGCTTATCAACCACACTGCCTGCAAATTTAAGATGATCATCCAACAATTAGATTCTATACATGGAAAATTATAACAAATTATTCATTTTCAGTTAATAGAATCTAATTATTGGGGGCTGTCTTGTATTCAGGTAAATACTGTAAATAAATACCAGTGTTTTATGTTCCTAGGAAAGATGTATCCCATATTACTGTGCTACAATGTTTGCATTCATTATTTGTTCAATACCTGGTTTCAAAATTGGGCCCATGACCTTGTCAGCCAAAGGACCAAGTAGTTATTAGGTTGAACTGTACTTACAAGAGAACTGTAGTAATTAGTTACATCTTTGCATCCAAATACAAAGTATAAAATTTGTCTTCTCCATCCAATAAAAACGTGAATACTATAATTTATTTAACTTGCATGTAAATTATGTGCATATCAGAAACAACATAAATGGGCTCTATAATGCACCAATCATCATTATCAATAAACTCTATTTATAATTCTTTTTAGTCATATGGCATCATAACAACAAAAAGTGATGGATTCTTGAAGATAATCCAAAGCCAAATCCCATCAGATGTGGGTCTACATGCTTTTTTAATTTTTACCTTGCTTCTTGGCAGGATTCAAAAGATAGGATTTTTGGCTCAGAGAAAAGCAGCTTTTCTTCCTGCTTGAAATTTTCTTCCCTAAAAGGGTTCACAATTTTCAAGAGTAACTGGTGATTTTGGGTGCCTCCGCATTTGGGGGTCTAGTTTGTTCAGCCATCCTCTGAAAATCCCCTTAAAGTTAAACATCCTGTTACTGAGTAAGCCAAAATCACTAGTCCAAAGCAGGAGTCTAAAACTAATTGCAGGTGATGTTGATCTGATAAATGTATATGAACTTGTATTTTGAGGACATTATCTGATATGTGATGGATTCTGGCTGACTTACTGTTAGACTATCAAAGCTCTCCCAAGCTAGTCCTACATTCCACGTAACCATGTAACTTTAAGTTATCAGTTACAGTCATTTATAAAGGCATTTATCTGTCTCCTGGTGGTAGTTGCTACTTTAGCTTCACTTATTTTTCTAACAGAAAAGGAAACACAATGCTTGCATTCCAGGCGTTGCTATGGGGATGGCAAGGCACTGCAGCTGTAGACCTGAAGCAAAAGGCTGAGGTAATTTTAGGCCCTAGAGACTCGGTAAATATTAACTGTAGAAAAGAAAGCTAAAATAAAGTAACCAAAAATATACTCTATTATAGTGATGAGTCAGTTTTACAAGGACCAAAAAATGTTATCTTGAGATTAGCTGTGACTTATAAATATTTTTATGGGGTTCCTTATATTTATAGGATGGCAGTAATTTTTCTCTCCAGAGTTTAAATACTTGGTTTCAAATTTAGATTGGCTGAGTCTGACCTCTCAACATGCAAGTTTCTGCTCAGAAACAAACAGCTATGGCTAGGTCAAGCAGTTAAAGCACAGCCCTGTGCTGGAATAGTGCAGAACTACCCTAATCCAGAGGAAGCACAGGCATTCCCAGAGTTCCCTGGGGCTCACAGAGAGTGAAAGTAACTCACCACTCTTAGTTTGGTGTTGCTTGTTTCCAACAATGAAATGATTAAAATCTTCCATTGGCAAGTCTGAAGGAAGGCAGGTCACACCCTCATCTTCTCTTCACTGCTTTTAAGGCACTGTGCAAAACTGGGAGTAAATGAAAGCAACTCTTGTTGCTTCTGAGCACAAACCTATCAACTGTGGCTGGACTCTCATCCAAGATCCCTGCATTATCTTTCCAAGGCAAATGTAGCCATAATCTGTTTGTTACAATTGGGCCTTGGAACATTAGGGTGTCTCCTAGGGGTATGTGAAGCGGGCCCTATTTGATTCAGATTTGGATTTGGCCTGAATCAGGGACAGTGATTCAATTAGTTGATTAGAATCACTGTCCCTGATTTGATTTGGCCAAATCTGAATCTGAAGATTTGATGTTGATTCAGAGAACCAGCAATTCAGAAATAGACACAGCTTTAAATGTTTTTTTTATATACCTCAAGGTACCAGCATGGCTTGTAAACTCTGCAATGGTAGGGCACATGGAGCATCCCACAGGAGTGTGGGGGGGCCCTCCACATGCTCAATGGTGAAACTAGAAGTGGACTAGGAGTACTTCCAGTCCACTTCCGGGTCCACCAGGGAGCATACTTTAGCTCCCTTTGGGCCCCAATTTGGGCCTCCCTGACTTGGTGATCAGCCACAGGCAGCCCCTGGGTGCCCCCCACCTCCAGACCCAAGAGGCACCAGTTGCTGAACTGGGGGTCCATTTCTGGTCCACTCTCAGGTCTTCTGCTAAGTGTGCTGAGGGATGCTCCATGCACCCCAGCATCGCAGCCTTCACAAGCCCCTGCTACCTAGAGGTATGTAGAAAAAATATTTAAAGCTGTGTCTATGTCCAAATTGCCAAATCTTTTGAATCTTTCTGAATTTCACTGAATCGATTCAGAGGGTTCTGATTAGTTTTAGAAAGGTTAAAAGTCCTCTGATTCAATTCAGTTTTAGAGATTCAGCCATCTAATCAGGTTGAATCTCCACTGAATTGAATCAGGGACCGAAGCTTCGCACAGCCCTAGTGTCTCTACATGTGCTCCAGGATGAGTGCAGAGCATTCTAATTAGAGTGGCTCTTGGGAGCTGCTCTAATTGAAACACCTTCCTCAGTGTCTTGTGTTAGAGTCCCATGTTTTAAAATGGAGACAGGGGCATTTTAACTAAGGTTTGTTCGACAAGCTTTAGTTAAAGCATCCCTGCTACCACTTTGAAATGCAGGAATGCTAAGCTCATGAGATACTGAAGCATGCTGGAGCATTTTGATTAATCGAGTCTGCTCCGACACATTCTAATCAGAATGCATTGAAGCACATGTAAAAGTGTAAAAGTGCTCTGAGGCTAAGTATAGATAGTCAAAAAGCCTGAAGCTGAACTGATTCAATCTGTGAAGGTGAGTCTAAGCTACATAGATTGAACCTATAAACAAGTGAACAGACATTCACTTTTGATTCCAGAAATGCCACCCCATGTCTGCAGTGGACCTGCAGCAGCTAGAGTATGCCTTGCAGCTCAGCTGGAGCAGACAACTTGGGCAAGGCAAGTCCATGCACCCTGTGAGGCAGGAGTTTGCAGGGGAGGTGCAAAGCATCCTGGGATGCTGGGGGACTGTGAATTTGCTTGAATCTGGAGGGGATCTAGGACAGAAGTTCAATAACAGATTTAGCCTAGGTCAGTTAACTTTGATACTACATCCATCCAGATTGATCCTAAACTGATTTCAGACATTTTTAAAGCAGTTTATGTGCACTGAATTTCTGCTGTGTTACAGATTTGAACCATTTTCTGATCACTTATACTCGTTTATATGTAATTTCTGTGCCTAGCCTTTGTGTCTGAGCTCCTTATATGCATTAGCAGAGTTCATAATGAAACCTCATCCACATGGGGAAGGGAGTTTTATTATCCCTATATTATAGAGGGGAAGCTGAAGCATAGTACATATTAAGGTCTAGATCCATTAGAGGCCTAACCCTGGGATATTGCAGCACCATATTGTAGTTGCCTTAGTACACAATCCAGAACCTTGAGTGAGGCATCTCTACCCCTTATTGAATGCAGGGGAAAATAATGAGTTAGAGCTAATCAAATAAAAAGCTTTGTACAGGGGTGTACCTTAAACTTTGCCCTTTTCCTGATTTAAAGTGCCTAAATCATGGCTGTAGGCATGTGTCTTTATCCACTCAGCATCCAGATGCCAGAGTCTTTTCTGGGGGCAGGTACATACATCCATTCTTTGAAAAACAAGAACATCCTTTTCTTTTAATGCAGTGGAAGTGGTTCCCATCTTTTATACAATTGACCAGAGCTAGAGCACTGGCATCAGGCAACCTGGACTCAATTGTCCCTTCAGCCTGGGAGGGCAAACTTCATATTTACTATGTCTTAGACAAAGGCCCTAAACAACAAGGTATAGGCTAGCCAGGGAGAGGGGAAGCACTCTATTTCCCCTACTGATTTTTTTTCCACAGAGGTTAGTAAGGATGAAGCAAAATGGCTTTCTCTGGCTTCAGATGGGAGGGAGGGAAATTAGGATTCTGGTTTAAGGAATATTTTACATATATTTATTGATTGATTCAATTTTTATGTTTCCCTTCCCAAAAAAGCCTCAGGGTAGCTTACAGTAACAGGACAAATTAACTTATAGAATAGGAGAGTATCAAGAGAAGAGAACCAAGACCTCCCAAACAATATCTCAGTCTCTTAATGTGATTGGATAAAATATATAACCAGGGTGGGAGCCCAAGGGTCCCTGGTTCCAGGGAGTACCTAACTTAGAGTCATGTTCTGAAGATTTTGAATTATTTTCTTCATTTTAGCACTGCTTCATTTGAAAAGGGAGAAAATGGCCCTACTCATACCAGTTTATAGAAAGCTGTTATAGGACTGTGGGCATCAATCTCTTTAGGCAGAAGGAGATGTTGAATTCAGGTCTAGAGGTGCCTACATTTCCTAAAAGTGACATAGGGGTCTAAAGTTCCACTTAGTTCTAGGCACAGTGACAGGCACAAACTTCTAGCAACTGTCTACTGAGAATGTGCAAACTGTGATTTTTTGGCAGCTTATGGGCCTTTGTACAATCAATAAAATTAGCCTTTAAAGCAGCTTTAATGCCCTTTTGCATCACTTTAATGGCTTTGCTATTTATACACTCAGCAGCGTATTCTACTTTAAATGAATTTGTAACGTACCAAGGTAAAATCTTTCTGAGCTGTTTTTGTTTGCTACCTAATGAAGTAAAATGGTGCGCTGGAGGTCCATGTGCTCAAGGAAGTTTAGGTCTGGTGGGCTTCCAGTACAATCCCTACCTCCCTCTCCCACTGCCAGCACACCCAGATGCTCTCCTGCCACCTTGCTGCTTTGCCTTGGGGGCAAGCCAGCCATTCTTGGGAGATCCTAGGCAGTGGGAACAGTGTATGGGGCACTGGAGCCTACTTGCCTCTCCTATGGTGGGTGTGGGGTGAGCTACCAGTGGACTGAGTGGTTCCTGAGCTATGAGGGACCCCAGTCCTTCCCTCTGTGGTGACATCACACCCCTGGCAACACCCTCTCACTGGCATCTGGCCTGGGCAGTCCCAGGGGGGGTCCCTGCAGAGGGAAGCACTGGGCCCTGCACAGTTTAGGCAGGCAGGTAGGCTCTGGCAGGAGAAATAAAAAGTTCAGGCTCTTTGCCACTTTTTGTTTTTTGTTCCCTCAGCCGAGCCTGCCTGCATGAGCTGCTGCTAAGTTACACAGCTCCTGAGTTATGTGGGGCCCAGTGCTTCCTTCTGTGGTGGCGGTGCCCCCCAGGTTTGCCTGGGCTGGGTGCCAGTGGATGGGTGCCACCTGGGAGGTGCTGCCATCATGGAGGGAAGCATTGGGCCCTGTACAGCTCAGGGACCAGTTGGCCTGCCAGCAGCTCACACCCCCGCCCCAGACTCCATGGGAGAGGCAGGTAGGTTGGGAAAAAAAAAGGATTGGGCCCCATCACCTGTGTACAGGTGATGGGGGTTTAGTGTTCCCTAAATTTAAATGGTGGAAACGGTGGGTTTTTAACAACCAACTGTTTCAACTTAGGGAGATTTAAACCCCCATTGTGTGTACAAGCACGCTATAAACTTCATCTGATGGAGGTCTGATTTCAAAGGGATGAAAGCACAAATTTTAAGCTTCTATTCCAAAGCATGGGGGCATAAGCAGTTCTGGGAAAAAAAGGCCCATAAGGTTCTTTAACACAAAATGTAAACTCACTCTTCAAAACAGTTGAACTGTTTGGGGTGAATTTTTCCTAAAAAAAATATTCAGCAGACATTCAGCACAGATCGTCACTCTTTATCCCCAAAAATTAAGGTTTGGCAAAGTTATAGGTAACTGAAAGCAATGTGCTATACTGGGAAGATTAAATAATAGATACTATAATATCCAAATACAAATCTGAATATGGTGTATTCACCAATCACTAGCAAATAATTAATCACAAACACACAGTATAAAGCATAAAAAGCCAATGTTCATAGATATCATGGCACTGGAGGCAGGCTGAGGGACAATATTTGGGACAGAAATGGGGCAAGAGATTTCTGAAATTAGATAGATCTGAGCAGTATATGAAAAAATTTATGGAGAGAAATCATCTAGTTATTAATATTAGCAGTGCCCAATAGGAAATAAGAAAAAACAGGATAATAGAAAAACTGTACATGCTGGTGTGTAGAGTGATTTTTAACTAGTTAGTGAATAATTGTATTCCCCTCATCGGTAGATTAAGTTTAAAGGTGAAATGTATCTCTGAGTTTATTTTGAAAGTAGTATACGTAGGAGTAGAACAAGTATCTGGAATAAATTTAAAAGTATTGTGGATATGTGTCACTACTTATCTGACACCAATATAGTTTCACCTCATTTGTTCATTTCATTGCTTTCAAAATATTTGAAGAAGCCACTAGCAAGTGCAAGGAGAAAGACTAGATTTCCATTATAATTTAAATTACATGTGAAGGAGATAAAATAAATAAAAATTATGGTTCATATTATATACAGATTTGTAAGAAAGAAATAAGGAATTTCAGTAGCATATTAGACAGTACACATTTCTGAATGTCCTTATTTGCCTCTAAATGCAAACACATTTCCCTGTGTAAACATAGCTAATGGGGTATTGGGTAAGTAATATAAATCAGGAAAAAACAGGAAATGGGCCAACCCTAGGTTATGAATTCTCATCTATGCTAAATAATTGATGGGCATTAAGAAAATGCATAGATGCTAAATAAGAACCCAAAGTGCCTAAAGTCATTTAGGTGCCCAAGTCCCTTTTCTCAAAAGGGACCTTTTCAAAGGGAAAAGGACCCTTGGGAGCCCATTCCAGATTCTGGCAATCCTGACCATGAAGAATTTTTCTTAATGTCCAGCCTAAACCTTCTCTCTAGTAGCTTATGGTTATTGTTCCTTGTCATTCCAGGGGATGCCCTGGTGAACAGATTGTCTCCTACTTCATGTTGCTTTCCCCTTATGAATTTGTACACCGCCACAAGGTCCCCTCTCAGCCTTGTCTTGCAGAGGCTGAAGAAGTTAAGGTCCCTTAGCCTTTCCTCATAGGGCCTTCCCTGCAGACCTCCAGTCAGACGAGTGGCTCTTCTTTGTACCTCTCCAAGTTGTCTGCATTACCACTTGAACTGGACACAGTACTCCAGCTGCAGTCTGACCAGTGTGGCATTGAGAGGGAGAATCAGTTCCCTGGACCTATTTGTGAAGCACCTATGGATGTATGACAAGGTGCAATTGCCTCTGCCAACTGCTTCATCACATTAGCAACTCATGTTCATTCTGGAGTCAACAGTGACTCCAAGATCTTTTTCTGCCTCAGTGGAGGTGAGAAGGTCATCCCCCAGCCTATAGGTATGATGGCAGTTCTTCCTCCCTAGATGCAGCACTTTGCACTTGTCCTTATTGAGTTGCATCCTGTTGCTCTCTGCCCACTTCCCCAACCTATCTAGGTCATCCCGGATCTGGTACCGTGTAATCATCCAAGGCAAATCCCTTCTGTGTATTTATAAGGATGGTATGGGATACCTTATGAAAGGCCTTCTTGAAGTCCAGATAGTTCTAACATCCACCTCGACTCCTGCATCTAAACAATTGGTGGCCTTGTCATAAAAGGAAACTAGGTTAGTCAGGCAGGACCTGTCTGCTAAAAACCCATGTTGGTTACCCCTCCACATCACATTAGTCAGCAGACTCCCACAGATGTGCTCCTTGATAATGTATTCTAGGATTTTCCCAGAGATAGAGGTAAGGCTGATAGGTCTATAGTTTCCTGGGTCCTCCTTCCTCCCCTTCTTAAAAAATGGGATGATGTTAGCCCTCTTCCAATCCTCTGGAACCTGACCCAAGCACCATGAGAGCTCATATATCCTTGTCAGTGGATCAGCTCAGGTATGACCCGTGCTACTTCCTTCATTACCCGTGGGTGGAGTCCCTCCGGTCCCAGTGATTTGAATAAGTCCAGTCCCTCCAAGTGTCTTTTTACCGTGTCAGCACTGACCATTGATCAGCTGATGTTCCCTTTGTTGGTGTCCATGATGTATGTTGAGGGTTCATCTAGATTCCCATTTAAGAAGACAGAGGCAAAAAACTCACTGAAGAGCTCTGCCTTGTCCCTGCTATCTGTCACTAAGCCCCTCTGCCCATCCTGTATGGGTCCTATGCTATCCGGCACCCTCTTTTTGCTCCCGATGTACCTGAAAAAGGACTTTTTATTGTCCTTAATCCCTGACACTAGCCTGAGTTCTAGAGTTGCCTTGGCCTTCCTGATGGACTTCCTGCAGGTGCAGGGCAAAGAAGTATACTCCTCTTTGCTAGCTACCCCCTGCTCCCACTTCCTGTACACCTTTTTTTGCCTTTAAGGTATCTTGGATGCCCCTGGTTAGCCAAAGAGGCTTCCTAGCCCGCTTTCACCCTTTCCTCTGCCATGGGATTGACTCATTCTGAGCCCAAAGAATGGTTTCCTTGAGAAATGTCCACCCATCCTGGACCCTCAGTGCATTTAGGTTCTAAGCTCCTATCATTCTGCTAACCAACCCCCTGAGTCTATTAAAGTCAGCTTTTTTAAAGTTTAGCACCCGTACACTGCTGGGTATAATGCCCACCCTTCTCTGGATAGTGAATTTTATCATTTGGTGATTGCTATCCCCTAAGTTGCTTTGAATCTGCAGGTCCCCCACCAGGTCATCCCCTGTGGCCAACACCAAGTCGAGGAAGGCATTGCCCCTGGTGGAACACCTTACCTCCTGTGTTAGGTGGAGATCCTGAATACAGGTTAAGAACCTGAGAGAGCAGTTAGATCTAGCTGACTGCTCCTTCCAGCATGTAGCTGGGTAGTTAAGGTCCTCCATGACTACCATATCTCAAGATCCCACAGCCTCTTTGAGCTACCTGGAAAATTCCCAGTCTAGCTTTTCCTCCTGATGCGGTGACCTGTAGTAGACCCCCACCAACAGATCCCTTTCACCCTGAGCCCCTTGGATCCTAACCCAGGGAGTCTCTGGTTGACCACCATCTGACCCTAATTTGATTAGGGAAGATGTGTACTGTTCTTTGAAATAGAGAGCAACTCCTCTACCTTTTTTCCCTACTGTAACTCTCCTATACAAGCTTTAGCCCTCTATTCCCACCACCCAGTCATGAGAAGAGTCCCACCAGGTTTCAGTTAGTCCTACTAGGTCAAAGTTGTTGCTTACTAGCTATTGCTTTAGGTCCTCTTACTTGTTTTGCATGCTTCTGGCATTTTGTATATAATTCCCCTAGTGGCTGTCTCTTGCTCCCGCTTAAACTGCTGTCTAATAGGATCCTTGCCACATGGGCTGATCTTGTGGGTGTCTCTTGGTTTGGTGTTCCATGACTCTCTCCATACTTGTCCCCCCCTTCTCCTAACAAACCTAGTTTAAAGTCTGCCAGAGATGATCAGCCAACCTGAAAGAGAACACATGCTTAACTTTGGGGGAGAGGTGAAGCCCATCCCACCCAAGCATGTCTCTTGTTCTGAAGTATGGGTCATGATCCAAAAAGCCTAAGCCGAGGTGATGCTCAACCCATCCTTGGGGGTCTTCAAGAAGAGACTGCAAAGGTACCTGGCTGGGACCAAGTGATCCCAGGTTTGGTGATTCTTTTCTTGCCTGCCAGGGGCAGGGGGTCAGACTAGATGGCCCACTGCAATCCCTTCCGAGTCTATGAATCTATGAATCCATTGTTTTGGAGTCAATGAGACTACACAAATTTTAAAGATATCTGTTTTAAAGATAAGTCAAGCGCTTTGTTAGATGGAGACCATATTGAAGAGAACAATGTTTTTCTTAAACAAACAAAAAATAACATAATGAACTGAAGTTTAAAAGACAAATATATCTTTTCTGTCAATATAAAACAGAGGTGTCCAACCTTTTTGAATGTGGGGCCGAATTGTGAACTTTTTCTCACCCATTGGGCCAGCAAGCCATATTCAAAGACATCACAGGAAGTGGCATCATATCAGGAAGTGATGTCACGTGACCTTTGACACCAGTGAAGTTGCAGGGGTTGACATGGTGCTGGTTGACATGGCATTCATGCCCAGGTTGACATGGTGCTGCAGGAGCTGCTTGGCTACAACCAGGTTGACCTGGTGCTGGAGAAGCCGCGGGGCCAGGCCGGGGTTAACCTGGGGCCTGCCTGGCCTACCAGTGCCATGCCCAGGTTGACATGGTGCTGCAGGACTCGCCTGGGCAGAACTGGGTCAGCACTGGCCAGGAAAAGCAGCATGCAGCTAAAGCCGGCTTCCCATGTGCTGCTGGGGACAGGAGGAGACGGTGCAGGCTCGTCCCATCCCAAGCGGCACATGGCTCTGTCAACGCTTCTGCTGGCCAGTGCAGACCTGGCTGGGCTCCTCCTGCCCCAGCAGCATATGAGAAGCAGCCCTTTTGGGGCCTTGCGTGTAGGCAGCTGGGCTCAGAGAGCTGTGGTGCCTGGGGGTAGACTGATTGGGGGTGGGCGAAGCACGGCGGGGGTGTGGCTTGAAGCGGGCAGGTGAGGAGGCAGTCACGGGCCGGCAGTGCCAGTGGCCACTGCTTGGCCTTCCATGCAGGGCCGCTCCCCTGGGCCCCCGTGGGGGTAAGCAGCTCCCCTCCCCTTGCTGCCAGCTGGGGCCTGTAGGCTGGACCTGTCTCGCTGCAGCCCTGCTGCTGATGCTGCCACCACCACTGCCATCGTGGTTCTACATTCCATAGTGGCAGCTCCGCACTCTGCGCTCTGTGCTGCTGCTGCCCCACACTTCGTGGTGGTGGCTCCGCGCTGCTGCGGCCGCAGCTCTGCGTTCTGTGGTGGCAGCTCTTTGTTCCACGCCGCCACAGGCCAGATAAAATGGCTTGGTGGGCCACATGGCAGCCCGTGGGCTGTACGTTGGACAAGCCTGATATAAAAGGTAAACTGTTACGCTCAAAAGACCTACCCACCCAATCTAGAATATGTGATGGCCTCCTTTTCACACAAACTTGTCTTTTTGTATGCCTACATTTATTTTTATTTAGCTTTACAATAAGTTCTAATATATGTTTTTTAAAAATTGCAAATATGGTATTAAATGTATTTTAAATTAATTTTGACTTTAAAAATCATGTTGGTTGTAAAGTAACACTACTATATCTCCCACAATATGCTAATTTAATACATGCTGTTAGAAGAGCTTACTGGTCTCATCAGGATACCGGTTTAATGGGGTTAAGGTCCAGGATAGGTTCTTTTTCATTCTAACTGAAAATTGTGAATTTACTGAAGCTAATTTAGCACATGTAGCTGTAAAATTTGTATGTGTACTTCTTCCTGGGCCTAGGAACGCCTTCCTTTTAAAGAAACAAAACAAAACAAAACACCATTCTTTGAGACAGCAAAATAGAGAAAACAGTCAGGCAAGAGGAGATAGAGTCATTATTACAAAAGGACTTCACAAGTAACAATTCTTTTTATTTTGAGGAGGGAAGGACCCAAGTTTAGTTGCCTTCCAGCCAATTTGTTGGAGAAGAAAAGGAGAGCCTTAAGGGTTAGATGCCCAGTTAATCCAAGTAACACAAGTCTCTTTATTACAGCATATTGCACTATTGTAGGTTGTGATAGTTAACCTTCTCAGCATCCAATTCCATCATTAAAATAACAGACTTTTATCCTTTCTTTAGTACGATAACAGACAGAAACGTATTCAGGGCAAGACTGAATCATTATTATCAACAGAGGTCTATGGATAATGGAGGTGAAATTTCCAGCAATGTCATGCATTTCTGCAGGGCTTTAACTAGTGATAGGTCTGACACAGCATCCTCTGTAACAAACACTGAATCACAGAGTCCAAATTGATAATGCAGCAGAGAATTGTAGGATAGGTGGGTGATTGCAAGATACATTTTTTAAATCTTATTTTTAAACTCAGCCATTGATGTATGATTTGTGCATATAGAATATAGTATATGTGAAAAACATAGATCTTGGCCTAAGTCTATTGATAAAGCCCATATCAGATTGAGATGTAGGAACTCATGTTAACCTACTTTACTTACTGAAAATATCATCACAAAAGCAAGCTGTCAAAGAAAACTTCTAAAGGTGAGGGAGCACAAATATACTTTGAAAACTTCTGAGACTTTATGAAACAATAACTCAATTGACTAGTAATTTTAGGCTTTACTGACATCTATTGTATGGTCAAATCAATCAATTTGTTGCCTGGCATATTATTAGTAGTTGATATTTAGATTAATATGAAGAGACCATGCATATCAATGAATCCCATGAGCAGGATTTTTAAATTACTGTAGTGGATTTTATTAAATTGTAAAAATAAAGCTAAAACTAAGCACTTGCGTGTGTACTGAGTACCATGTAAGATAAAGTAACTTGTCCACTATGGTTTTCTGGTGATGCTGGGCACATTAAAAAATTCTTGTGTAACTGTCCTCTTTTAGATTATGTTAAATGTATTATAATTAATTAATTTCTAAAATTACCACTACAAAAATACCACTACCACTCAGATACTTCCCCTCTATGCAGCACTGGTAAGGCTGGAGCTAGAGTACTGCATCCAGTTTTGGGTGCTGCACTTCAAGAGGGAAGTGGATAACCTTGAGAAGGTCCAGAGGAAGGCCACTTGTATGGTTAGGGGCCTGCAGGAAAGGTCCTACAAGGGACCAGCATCAAGGGAACTGCAGCTCTTCAGCCTCCATAAAAGAAGGCTGAGGGGGGATCTGGTGGCTGTCTACAGATTTGTTGGGAGGGGATGCGGGGACAACAAGTTATAAGAGATACTCTGTTTACCAAGGCACCCCTTGGATTAACTAGAAACAGAGGCCACAAACTGAGAGTAAACAGATTTAGACTAGATGTTAGGAAGAACTTCTTTACGATAAGGATTACCAGAGTCTGGAATGGGCTTCCAAGCGAGGTGGTTCTCTCCCCTATCTTGAAGGTCTTTAAGAGGAGACTCGACAAACACCTGACTGGGGTCATCTGACCCCAGCACTCTTTCCTACCCAGTGCAGGAAGTAGGACTCTATGATATACTGAGGTCTCTTCTGACCCTAAAAATTGATGAAATCTATGAAATTTATGAAATATTGTTAGGCTGCAGATAATCTCTGGTTGTGATCCAATTTCTGACATGAGGGGACACATCTACAGGAGCATGAAGCAGCAAGAGTCTATGAATGAACGGTATGTGGAAAATAGACCTTCAGCATGATTGGATCTACTCTGACTGAAGTGCATAACAAAGTTTCTACTGACTTCAAAGATTGCCTTTATCTTCCAGATCAGGGGTAACCAACCTGCAGCACATGTGCTACAGTGGCACTGGCAGCCTCTACGTATGGCACATGGCAGACCAGGGAAGGGGAAGTAGCAAGCAGCACAACAGTAGACAGGGCAGGAAGCAGAAAGCAGAGCAGGCAGGAACCACCTAGCAGGGAGCAGAAAGCAGAGCAAAAGATTGGGTAGGGAAAGGAGTGGCACTCGGGGAGGGTGTTGGGCTAATTTGTGGCATACTGGCCAAAAAGGTTGGCTCTCACTGTTCTAGATTATGAATTTTATTCTATTGCATAACATTTCTTTGTAATTGATATATCCCACAATTTTGTTCCTATGCAAGTATGCTTTTATGCTATGGAATGATATTGTGCATGGAGGAGAGAGCAATGGTTTAAAATATCCCACTTAGTTTTTTTTATTTGTTTATTTTTTGCAAATTAAAAAAAAGATCATGAATTGCAAGTGGCCCTTAGTTAAAACCTTTTTATACTGCATATTTACTATGTATTACTTGTCTCTCTCTTGTGCATGTGTGTGCACGTGTGATCATACTATCACACAAATGCATTAGTGTACAAATGGAACACACTGAAAGCAGTTACATTTTCCACCCTGATTCACATTGCTCTTTAGTAGTGAGGCTGGGAAATATTATATTACACAGAAAATTTTACTCTTAATAAAAGTAACTCCTTCTGTGACTGCCTTCTGTGCACATTTTGGACCACCATGTGTTTTAATGAACTTCCACTCCTTGTAATGGAACACCATGACGTAGAGGGTAACAGTAACATGGCTATATAGAGTACAGCATTCCTTCACAGAACCACACTGGGCTGCATTGTGTTATGTCATGCATTCTAATAACTTTTTAGTCAGAAAAATCTCACTGTTACAGCTGTGCCTTTAACTATCCCACCATCTGCTCTGGCTGGGCCTATGCTCTGCAGTCCCAGCTGCCTCATTTCACATATTGCCCTTGTTGTTTCCTTATCTCATTCACTCCCACTTTCATTAAAAATATTTGTCCACCTTTTCTTGGCTAAAAATATAGAGCCATAAGTTCAGGGTTTCTCACTGATTTTGTCAAAGCATTTGTCTGCCTACTCTTTTCCCCTTTCACTGAAAATTACTAATTTGGCTGCATTTTCACTCATACATCACTTATACCTAATGAGGCCCTGCATCTTACTCATTTTATTTATTTTTGAAATATGCTCTTAATAAAACGTTATATTTTTTAATGAATGAAAGAATGTGATGCTAAAAAGATATAATGATAGTTATATCAGAATATCAAGATGGGGCTGTTGAAGCAGAATTTAAAATCCAATCTATCTTTTTACACAACTTCACAATGCCTCCTAAACCCAAAAGCTTTCCTGTCCTCCACCCAAAGCTCTTATTTACCCAAAATGTCTACTTGAGGCTCCCAATCTCTTCACTGTCCTTCTGTTTTCCACAAAGTGACTGCTTGATTCATTTCTCCTTTTTACTGGCTATCTTTGCCTTCTACCCACCACTTTCTGTTTGCACCCACTCTCTCCAACTCTTCCACTCAGCCAATGACTGCCACCTACACAGTTGGATACAAAGGGCCACTAACCTACAGCAGTCCATTCTCCTTGCCAGACTCCCACTTACTCCTTGCAGCATCTTAACATACTCATCACATTTCTCCCAGTAGTTGCATTATGAACTCTAGGGAGTGAGAGAAGCCTGATTTTTTTTCAAAGAATTACCACTTCCCTGCTTCAAATGGGTAGCAATGGAAACTATTCTACAGGAGAAAATGGAAAGCTTTTGGCATCCTTCCATACCTTGATTGCTTCTTTTTCTGGATATCAATGATGCTACTCCTATATTTCCACCCACACTTGCCATCATAGGCCAACCACTTTGCTCCTCACCTACCTCCAACCCTTGCAGTTTCTGTTATGCTTCTCACTTCTCTGGACTCCCAAACATCATGCAACTGCAAGGAGGGCAGTTCCACAGCATGTAATAGGCTAAATTATTTAAAAATAATAATAGTTAAGAGCTCAAATCTTTAAGTACAATAGTAACTGAACCCTTAGGTACAATAATAACTGAATTACATCTTCCAAGTATATTATAAACATTAACTAAGTCCTCACAACAATCTTCTCATGTAAGTATACATTTGGTAAAATAAAGCACCAGGTTTATGTGACTAGTCCATGGCCACATGGCAGCCAGCAACAGAGCTCTCTTTACTCTCAAAACTAAAGCTCTAAGGCAGTGACTCCCAGCCTTAGGGTCATGAGACCATTTGTGGTTGCAAAGATAAAAAATGGGGTCACAAAAACACTTGACAGTGTTGACTGATTATGATGAAAATTACAGAAAAAAATCAAGAACCAGTGGGTTCTCCTGGAGCCTGGCAGTTCCAGCCTGCAAGGGGATGCTTGGGGCTGGGAGGAGTAGAAAGAGGGTGATTGGGAAGGGCCACCATGTGCATGTGCTCATGCATACATGTACATGGCAGCCAGGCAGCATGGAGAGAAGCTCCTACAATTCCCTCCAGATAAGACTATGGGGTGGACAGCAGATTGAGGACCCCAAAGTGAGGGAGGGAGGGCTGGAGCTGGGGGTGTTGCGCAGCTGGGCCTGTGCATGGGGCCCGGAGCCAGGGCAGGAATGCGGGGCTCATCTGGGGGAGCAGGATGGAGCCACGGGCGGCTTATCCTGTGGGACAGTGAAGGGGTCTGGCTCCTTGCTGCTCCATACACTCCCAGAGAGGGAGGCATGGGGGGCACATGCCTCCCAGATTTCTGTGTGGGACAGGGGTGAATGCAGGCTGCCCACTGCAGGCTTACGGCTCCCAACCCTGCTGCCCTCTCCTTGGGCCCTCCATGGCCTAGTGGGTGGGATCTGGTATGGGAAGGCAGAGCAGGGTGGGGAGGTTTGGTGACATTTCTGGGAGCTCCACACAATCTGCACTGCCATGGAGAGGCACCCACTGCCCACTTGGAAGCAGTGGGAGGTACAACTCTGCACCACTGTTTCTGCCACTGTTACTGGGTGGGCAGGGGATTCCTCACTATGCTAGCGTAGTCAGTGTGGGGCTTCTAGCACTGAGCCTTCCCTCCCCACTCTGGTGTCCCATGCTGGGTCCCACCCACTGAGCTGCAAAGGCCCCTGCGGGGAGGGCAGCAGCAGAGGGAGCCCCAAGCCCACAGCAGGCAGCCTGCATCCTCCCCTGCCCACAGGCTCCATTCTGGCTGTACCGTCCCTGGGGGAAGTGGGTGTTGATCTTGTCCGTATCATTATGGGATCGGAAAAAATTTCCAGTGTTTAAATGGGGTCATGCTGGTTGGGAAGCACTGCTCTAAGGCTTGCTACCTAGCAAATTGCTTTAATAGAGAAACACAAGGGCTACATTGTATCTAATGCCATATCATGGTCAATTATTTTATGTTTAAAGTAATACCAAAGTGCAGCGTTGAAATGTATAAATCTTGCAGCATAAAAAAGAGCTGATGATATATCTAGAGATAGCAACGTGATTTGAGTAATACCGTATCCAAAATGTGTTGTTATGGTTTATTGTCATGTACTTTACCTAATAATGTATCACTTAAAAATAATTGCAAACACATATGATTTTGCAAAGGGACATTGCATGCAATAAAATAATGGTTTTCAAGTTGTGGGAGTAGGGGAGAGTCTTAATTCCAAAATATCTTCCATCATTGTTAACATTAGTACCTTTCCACATGTCTGCCACGTTGCAAACTCTAGTATAGACAATGCTCTTGTGGCTGATAGTGTTCAATACCATGTTGTCTAACCCACCTTATGGCATGTCTCAACAACATGCTTTAAATGGTATTGATCTTGTGAAAACTAACAAGCCCAATGCTGCTAGTAGTACAGGAGCAGTGGTAGAAAAAAGGCCTTGCAGTCTATATATTTTGCCAGCAGAAACTTTGGTATATAAATGGACATCTCTCTCTTTCATAAAGGCTGCTTACAAAAGCATGTTTAATTAAGGGAGAGCAGCTTGTAACAATAAAAGCTGGAATTTGCTTTGGAAAAGGACAGGAGGTCAGATGATAATTTGGCAAGTCAATATAACCACGTCACTGCTTGTGAGCCATAATCAGATATAAGGACAGTTGGCCACTTCTGTTTTCGTGGGGAAAAAAATAACTCAGTTACAAAAATCATCCTTCATAATGGATGGCAGACTGCTGCTGCTTCTGCTGTGCCTGTGTTGTAATTAAATATATGACATAGAAAGGACAAAAAATAAAAGGACATCAATAACTGAATTTCAGAAAATCAGGTCATAATCTGACTATGTGGTAGAAAAATTAATTCTGAGTTCACAGTGACAGAAGATTATGAATACTGACTGTATGACTACATATAACAGCAACACTCATACATGCAAAAGCACATATTAAGAAGTATTAACCAGCAGTTACCTCATGGGTATATGAAATGCCTTAGGTGGGCATATGTGTTGAGCATATTTTGCTCATTTTGCTGTTTCTGTCAGAGGGTATATGCAAATGATCACTGTACCTGGTATAGATTTAGGCAGCTTGCTTCAAGCTGCTTAAACCTAGGCTGAATGTAGTATGTGCAGGCATTCGTTGCCGGCATGGGAAGTAACTTGAGGTGGGGGGACAGGCTGGTGGGATTGGGGTGGGAACACTGGTGGGCCTGTGGGGGGGTGGGTGAGAGGTTGCCCAGTCAGGGTTGGGGTGTTGGGGGTAGGAACAGAACAGCTCTGATATGGGGGCAAGTGACTGAGCTTTCCTAGATCCAGGGCTGATCGGGTGTGCCATGTGTTGGCCAATTTCAACTCTAAGAATGTCTGCACAAGCAGGCATTTAGATTGACTTAATCCTAAATATAATGCTTGTATGTACTCAGAGGAGTCACTTAGAACTTCCTATCGCTCAATTTGAAAGCTGTGCAATTAACTTGTTCTTCTGAGGTGCAGAATTCACCTACACATGTACAGATACAGAATAGGAAGATATACAAAGCATATACTCATAAGTGAAGGATGTATCTAACAAAAACATGATGGTATTATGTGAAATAAAGGCTTTTTTGGTATATATTTTCAATGGCTAAAAACAGCAATATTATGAATTAATTATTTTAGTCAGCTTCAATGAGTGCTATAAAACCTTTAAGTCACACCAGTATTTTCTGCCCAGGCCACATATGATGGAGAAAAAATGTTTTATAAGTCTATCTGAAATCTCTAGGAACTTGTCTGGAGCTTCTTTTCTACTGCAATCCTAGGAGCCATCATCCTATGTCTACTCTGCAATGTTCAGACAATATAGTATCAATTAAAAGGATTTAAACCATTTTTTTTATAGATAGGTTTTTATTCCAAGACTACAACAGAGTACAAACTTCCATAGAAAATGTGGGAATTTTCCCTTCCCAGAAGTGAGAGCTTTTATTTTTACGTTTGCAGGCCCATGAAGTATTAACTTTGGAGTGGTAGCATATCTATGTATATATAGACTATTCAGGATTCACCCCAGTACAGTGTGGGCAGTAAAGTCCTTCTAGGTAACTGTAGAGTCCTTCGACTTTGATAGAATCTCTTCTGATTTTTCCATATCTGTTTTCTCTCTTGAATGAAAATCACTATATTATTGTTAGCTTCTGAAGAATTGAATTTTTTTTTGGTTTCTGGAATCTGTGCCTGATGACATAAACCCATGTTTGTTTTCTAGATAGTCTCAGTTGAATATCATTACTCAGGGTGTCACTCTGTGAATTCTTGCGACCATCTGCAGAAAAGAGATTCCAGAGCAGGTTGAACCAGTGCAGACAGTGCTGTCAAAACAAGCCTACAACCACAATTATGTGTTTGCTGTATAATGATGGACTGGTCATTGTATAGAATGCCAGTGCTGTGGGAACATTATACAAAAGGTCAGCTTCTGGATTTACAGGCATATGAATGAGGTCTTTTGTTTAATTTATGAGGCTGAAAATGTCTCTTAAGGTTTTCTGTTGTAAACTGGCAACCACAAATATTACATTTGTAAGGTCTTTCACCAACATTTGGAGTGAAGCACTATCATTGTCAAAGGCATCACAAAACTTATGTCTCTATTTAAATAAGGACTCCATTTCAGTTATAAACAACAGCTACTTGAGTTGTGCTGAAGCTATGCAGTATAGTCTGCTGTTACAAGATTGGGTGTTAGCAGTCATATTTTTGGATACTGCAGCAAGCATTAAATGCCTGTAAGTCAAAGAATCATGAAGGAATAATTGATGATGTAAGCACAGAAATATTGACTAAGACACAGCCAACCTTGTGCTAGCATAGGAATGAAGGGATAGATTTTGATTTCCTTTGGTTTCTGTAAAACTTTAATTTGAACTTCTGGCTTTTCTGGTATACTTGTCCACAGGCACCTTTTTATTTTGAAATGGGTAGTCTCTTAAATGCACACTAGAGAAGTATTTGATAGGAGTATAACTGTGAAATAGTTCATTCTTACTACTGTATTTAAACTCCAATATAATGGAGCACTGCAGATTTGTACAGTCTCTGACATCATATGATAATTCTCTAAGCATGAGCCTCTTGATTCCCAAAGACCTGGTGGAGCTATCTTTCACCTTTTTTGCCTATCACAGATTGCTCAAGTAATTATGAGGAGTGCAGAAGAAAGAAGAAACCAACATATCCTCTTGTGTAAGTCAGGATGGTATAGCATTTTGAAAATTCATATTGGGGAAGTTATCTTAGCCAAGTACCTCTCAAATGCTCCTCAAGTAAAGGAACAGGTTTTAGTAAATTTGTCATCAAACCTAGTAACACACATGGATAGTGGCTAAGGGGAATGATGGAGAGGAGATTTTGCCCATCAAGCCAAAGAATCCAATCAGATGCTGCAGACCATGAGTCAAACTGTTCATGAAGTGGCCAGACAGCATAACACATGGTAGAGTAGAGATATAAAGATGCTATATGAAGTATAAGACAGAACACAATGGGGTAGATTACAACTTGTGACTGGCCCAAACTACAATTACACTGTGGGACAGAAAGAAGGAAGGAAGGATTTAACTTTGGCTCAGAGCTATCTAAATTCCTGGACACAAATTTGTTGTCACTTCTTTCTTTATAGTTTCTTTATGGACTATAATTTATGTTTCCTGATCACAAGCCCTGGGTCTCATGGGTGACTTCAATCACCCTGACATTTTCTGGAAGGGATATTTTTGGAAGGAGGCTTTTGGAAAGTGTTGGGGACAACTTCCTGGTGCAAGTGGTGGAGTGGCCAACTAGAGGCCATGTTCTTCTTGACCTGCTGCTCACAAACACAGATGAATTGGTGGGGATGGCAGTGGATGGCAACTTGGGCAGCAGTGACAGCAAGATGATTGAGTTCGGGATCCTGAGGAAAAAAAGGCTGGAGAGCAGCAGAGTAAGGACTCTGGACTTCAGAAAAGCAGATTTTAGCTCGCTCAGGGAACTCATGGGCAGAATCCCCTGGGAAGTTGGTTTGAGGGGGAGAGGAGTCCAGGAGAGCTTGGTGTACTTTAAAAAAGCTTTAAACAAGACTGAGAGAGCAGAAACAAACCATCCTGATGCACAGGAAGACTAGCCAGTAGAGCAGAAGACCAGCTTGGCTGAGGAGGGATATTTACACTAAACTAAATCATAACCGGGAAGCTTAATAAGTGGAAACTTGGACAAGTAACTAGGGAGAGTATAAGAGCATTGCCTGAGCACTCAGGGATGAAGTCAGGGAGGCCAAAGCACAACTGGAGTTGCAGCTAGCAAGGGTTGTGAAGGGTAACAAGAAGGGTTTCTACAAGTATGTTGGTAGCAAGAGGAGGATCAGGAAAAGTGTCAGCCCCTTACTTACTGGGGGAGGCAACCGTGTGACAGAGGATGCAGAAAAGGCTGAAGTACTCAATGCCTTCTTTGCCTCAGTCTTCACAGGAAAGGTCAGCTCCCAGACTACTGCACTGAGCAACATAGTTTGGGGAGCAACCAACAGTGGTGAAAGAACAGGTTAGGGACTGCTGAGAAAACCTTGGTGTGTACAAGTCCATAAGGCCAGATGGGATGCACCCGAGGATGCTGAGGGTGTTGACTGATATGACTGAAGAGCCACTTGTCATTATCTATGAAAACTCATGGTGATCAGGAGAAGTCTTAGATGAATGGAAAAGGGCAAGCATAGCTCATATTTAAGAAAGGGATAAAGGAGGATCCAGGGAACTATAGACCAGTCAGATTTACCTCAGTCCCTGGAAAAATCATGGAGCAGATCCCTCAAGGAATCTATTTCTAAGCACTTGGAGGAGATGATGATGAACAGGAAGAGTCAGCAATAGCATGGATTCATCAAGGGCAAGTCATGCCTGACTAACCTGATTGCCTTCTATGATGAGATGACTGGCTCTGTGGATATGGGCAGACCAGTGGATGTGGTGTACCTTGATTTTAGCAAAGCTTTTGATATGGTCTCCTGCAACATTCTTGCAGGCAAGCTAAGGCAATACAGGCTGCATGAATGGACTGTATGGTGGACAGAAAATTCGCTGGAGCATTGGGCTTAAAGGATAGTAATCAATGGCTCAATACCTAGTTGGCAGCTGGTATCAAGTAGAGTGCCCCAGGGGTTGGTCCTGAGCTGGTTTTGTTCAATGCCTTCATCAATGACTTGGAAGATGGCAAAGAGTGCACCCTCAGCAAATTTGCAGATGACACCAAGCTGAGGGGAGTAGTAGGTACACTGGAGGGTAGGGCTAGGATTCAGAGTCACCCAGAAAAATTGAAGAATTTGGCCCAAAGAAATCTCATGAGGTTCAACAAGGACATGTGCAAGAGAGAGCAGATTTAGACTGGACATTAGGAAGAACTTCTTCACAGTTAGAGTGGCCAAGGTCTGGAACGGGCTCCCAAGGGAGGTGGTGCTCTCCCCTGTTCTGGGGGGGTCTTCAAAAGGAGGTTAGATAAGCATCTAGCTGGGGTCATCTAGACCGAGCACTCTTTCCTGTCTATGCAGGGGGTCGGACTTGATGATCTATTGAGGTCCCTTCCGACCCTAGCATCTATGAATCTATAAGTTTGAACAGAGTGTCAGAGGGCAGCTACCTCTATCAAATCTTCCAAAAGTTGCCAGCTATTCTGTATGGAAGAGGAAAAAAACCCAAATAAATCTGTTGGGGAGGAAAGTGAAGGAGGGAAAGGCAAGAAGGAGCAAAGGGTAAGATGATAGGGTGAGGCATGAGAGAAGGAGAAAACTGCAAGGAGAGGAGAAATATAGAAGAAAAGGAGCAAGAGATGAGAAAAGATGTAAAAACAGGAGAATGGAAGAAACTGGTGGGGAAGAAAGAAGGAAGAGGAGAGGCATGTCTGGGCCAGGGGTTAGTGAGGAGCTAGTTAGGGAACTACTGGAGAGGCTGGACGTGTTCAAGTCCGCCGGTCCGGATGATCTTCAC
>JAGPOW010000261.1:208919307-208947318 GCA_030014935.1 Caiman crocodilus | reverse complement strand
TGACCCCGGTGCTCTTTCCTGCCAAGGCAGGGGGTCGGACTAGATGATCTGCCCAGGTCCCTTCTGACTCTAGACACTATGATACTATGATACTATGAAGACAAGATTTTGAGGCTAGGGACAGACATTACATATAAAGCAGTTTAAGTGATCAGAAACTGGTTTAAATCTGTAACAGAACAAAGTTCTGCAGGAGTTGCAGGCCATGCCAGTAAGGTTTTGCTGGGAGAGGGGTTGGAGGAGCAGGGCTGGTAGTAGTTGATCAACCCGACCTGACCTAGGCTCTGTATGAGACCAGAGCAGAATGAGCGGCTGGCAGCATTAAGCTCCCCACTGCTACTAGCCCTGCCCCTTCAACCTCACTCCCAGCACAGTATTACTGGCATAGCCCTCAGCTCCTGCAATGGCCAATATGGTTGCATGTGTGCATGCATGCATGTGTGTGTACATGTGTCTGTGGTACGCATGTAGTATGTCCATGCACTAAATCAATAAAAATTAAAAAACACCCCTAATTTCATGCAGTCCTGAACTTTTCAATCAATACAATTGAAATAAATGATTATAAATAAATAATTTTAGCCATAAAAAAGAAAAAGAGTTCTGCCAAGCCTATTTATAGAGCCTTGTAGTTTTTTCATGATATTATTTAGTTGATTTCTGCATAGACATGTGATATGACACAATGCCGATACGTGGTTTCTGACAAATTGGAATGCAAAAGAAAAGATTTTTGATCTTATTCTTTTAGCAAAATCCTTTCTCTCAGTAGTTGTCTGTAAACATCCTTTACTGGGAGTCACAGCTGGAAAATTGGAGCTAAGAGAAGAGCACAGACTATAAGTTGATTCCAAAATGATCCCTAAAACTAAACCACAGAAACTCTAGTCCTTGTGAATTTTTGGTGTCTCATAACATTCAGCTATAAAATATTATTTCCCAGCAAATCAAAACAAAACAGCCTAGAATTTGGAACTTTCCCCCCTTTATATGAAACTGCTATAGGTTTATTTTCTTTTAATTTTATACACAATGTGTTTTGACTAATAACATGCATTTTGCACTAAAAGTTAAGCAAAAATAATTTAATGGCTTAGTGGGAATAAAATAATAGTGAAGGAGAAAAAAAGGAGAAACTGCACCCTCCTCTGATTATTAATTGTGAACCGTGTGATTCAGCAGTCCTTTGATTTACCAGCACAGTCCCCTCTCTTGTAAATTCTAGTTGGCTTTTCCATACATTATTATGTGGATTCCTTGCGACCACTTCCCTTTCTGATTTTCCAGAGACAGAGTATAAAATTTCCCCAAATGCCAATAAAATGTGAAATCCTACCCGCTCTTTAGGTTTGCTTTGTTTAGTCATCTTCTAAAATAAGAACCAGCAAAAGTTTTAAACATTGCTCTTTTCTATTTTTATATTCATTCAATAGTTACTATTCTTCATAAACATCACAGTTTTTGTTTCAACATCTGTAGATTTTTTTAAGTGCTGGCTCTAATACTGAGAAAATTGTAAGTATTTCCTTGTTTCTCTCTTTTAAAAAATGTGTGGGCTTACCTAAATGGAATGAGCATGTTCACTTCTTTATATTAGTTTTAGTTATAGTTACGTTGTGCCACATGACACAGCTGCCTATAAGCGAAAGAAGTTTTGAGTAGAACACATTAAGTAAACCAGATCTAGAATGTCATTTTAGAGGTAAGAATAACTTAAAAGCAATATAAAAATATTCGGCCTTTATGTCCATTGCTTTATATTTAAAATATCACCCAATCTACTTTTGAGAGAGAGACTTTTAACTCAATCACTGCTGTTGACAGGCATAATAAAAGCATCAGATATTTCCCTGTAACATTTGTTGGCAAGTTTTTATGTGGGTGGGGATTGTGTGTGTGTGTAGTTAACAGCCTTCATCATCTATAAATTATTCTTTGGAAGGAAAATTTTTTTGCAGGACATTAGCATGTAAAAGTCTGCACCTACTTATACATCTTTACATCATTCTTGTTAAATGATTTCATTTTCTTGGTAGGCTATTCAGATTAGCTTTTAGACTGGGAATTAAAAGAATAAAAAACAACATGCGTGACTTTTTAGGATCTCATGCCTTCTGAAAAAACAGCAGAAGAAAAACAGTGGAACTGAAACAAGGATAAACTGTTATGTAGCTAATGGAGGTTAGAGAAAGAAACTCTTTGTGAGCAGATTGTTCAATATCTGCCAAAAGCATATTTCTTCTACTTTCCTCTGAAGCTTGTAGCATTTGCCAGAGGTAGAGAGTAAAAAGTGGATGAGATAGAACACCAGTCTAGTCTAATATGGTAGTGTCTACATATATTCTTTACCCCTCCAAGAAGGCATATATGGACATAAAAATATAGAAAGAGTACTCTGTAAAAACAATTTAAAAATATGAAAACAGAAACGTTGAGAGTCCAATAAATAAAACAGGAAGGTATGAGCTTCATTCCATTTATGTTGAAGATGAGCTAAGCATGTAGTCAGGCACCCTGCTAGTTTCCTAACATACTTTTTGTGGCTCTCTACACCTCCACCAGCAGATACTTCTTCAACCACCACTATTATAACACTGCAGATTCTCACCTTTCTCCACTCTCTTTTCCTAGGGTCCAACAGATGTTGCTCTTGAGCTACCATAAACATTTTTATGAAGACCCAAAATCGCAAGCAAAAAAACATACTAGCCCATTGCTATACTTCAAAATGCCTTGAAATGTTGCTTCTACTGAAGGTAGTCACAGTTTGTGATGCTTTAAATGCCAGGATGTCTGTTTGCTCGATGTGCACCATGAAAACTCCCCGCAGGGTAATTCCCTGGGTATGCTTGCAGACATGCTTCCTGAAAAGCACCCTGAAAACCTCCTTGCCATGGTTGCACCACTCTCCCCCTCTTCCCAAGTTGGAGAACACATCTGCAAGCAGGGGACTCCCATGATAGTTCCCCCACTTGCAGAGGAGCACCCTGACTTGGGGCATGCCACCCAGGGCCATTCTCTTGCAGGACTGGGTTTTTGAAGCCTCTGGAGTGGTAGAGGGCTGACTCTGAGGACAAGGCCCTAGACATCTGTAGACACTAATTTTCCCCTCCATTTGCATTGAGTTCAAGGTGCTGAATTATTTGCTCTTACACTCTTCCCTATGTAACAGATGGGTGCACAAAAGAGAGTAGAGAACATGGCATGTATCAAATGAGGAAGAGCAGTGCTGTAGCAAGGGCCGGGGGCTGAGTGGGGCGACTGTCCCAGGTGCCAAAGTGAAAGGGTGCCAACAGGCACTGCCCATCCAGGCGTGAGATGGAGCCGCAAGCATCTTCTTTTGGGGGAGGCGCGGTGATGGGTGAAGGGCCGCTCCTGCTGCTGCACGCACTGCTGGGCAAGCATGGGGGGCATGTGCTCCCCCCCCAGATCTGTGTGCAGTTTGAGGGTGGGCTGCCACTGTGGGTTTTGCCCTGGGCACCTAAATTTCATTGCTACGGCACTGAGGAAGAGTCTTAGAGTTCTGAATATATGGTAATGGGACACAACTCATAAGAGTCTTTGAAACAGCAAGAGTAGCGAAGGTTACAGTTAAAAAATAAGGAGATTTATCAGGTGTGCAGTCAAGTGTATTTCTGCATTATATGAGAGAGACAGAAAACAGGTCTGATTCAACCCTGTATGTTCAGTAATCTCTAGGAATACTAGAAACTCTTAGAAAACAGAGATTCAGAAAGTCAGGGGAGGTAGCCTGCTGATTATAGAAGGTTTTGGCCAGCTTTAAAGAGGCCATGTTCCAGCTAGTACAGCCACTTTAAAATTGGCCCAGCTGCAAAGCATCTATCTTCATTGCTTTCCAGATGGAAGGAACTGGAAACAGAGACTTACTGGCTGGCTGAGCTGGCATCTTCACTGTGCGCTGGGTAAGGGGAATCTGGAACACTGGCTTGCTCTGCTGGCTGTCTGTCTTGGTAACTTCACTTTGCTCTGGGCTTGGAAAATTTAGAAGTCAGTGAAGAGTTCAATATGACCCTTGGGGGAATTACAAAGCTTTAGTTAATTGGGAGTTCCAGTTAACAAGTGTTCAGTAAATCATGGTCACACTGAATTAATATACAACATGCAGCTTCTCTGACTCATTATAAACTTATCAGTGCCACTCATTTTTACTTTTTGTTTGACTTTGTTTTCCTTTATTCAGCTTCTTCCATTCTTCTCCATATTGGTACTCAAAGAGCTGGGTTAACTACTGTGCAAAGCATTGTATTTAGTTTTGCTTTTCCAATCTTAAAATCAAAACATAAAATTTAGTAGTTTGTGCCAATGCCATGTGAAATAGCAGATTGCCCTCTACCACAATGTAAAATCATAAACCAGCACAAGACTGCACTGAGGGTTCATAAACCTTGTCTGAATTTTGATTTGTTGTAGTAATGACATCTGCAAACAAAAGGTTTTGCAGCACTGGTTTTTATTGTGCACCTTTCAAACACTGCCATTTTTACAGACATTAGGGCAACAACGTATGGCTGAACTTACAAAGTGATTTGCTCATGGCGAAGTTTACTACAGAAGCCACTGTCTAAGCATGTGCTTTGGTTTTTAGGTAGGATTAGGAATAAATAAAACATTCATTTTAATACTAATTATAGATGTTAAGCTTCAAGCTTCGTGCTTTTTCTATTAGACCGTTCTGTAATGACACAATTTGCTAAAGGTAAAAAAGTCACCTGATTAACCGTGGCTCTGACAATACTTCTACTAGTAATGGGAACTGATATATAAGAAAATATTTTAGGCATTCAGGCATCATGACAATCAAAGATACTATGAACTGTGTATTAAAGTTCTGATTTGGGGAAATAAACTTTTGAACTTCTTGGGCTAGGCTTGCAGATATATTGTTGTTCATTGACAAAACCAATGGTTCTCAGCCAAGGTGCCATAGCACTTGAGTCCAGTGAGGGGTACTGTGAGTCTAAAAAGGTTGAGGGCCATTAGCTTAGACTGATAAAAGTTGCATCTCTTATCCCAATGGAATGCACAGCTCATGGGGGAGGAATTAAAATGTTACAGGTTCATGGCGACTTCATAATACACTTGAGAATAATATAGGGCTTCTTAAGCAAATGACAATAAAAATATGCCCTACTGCATCCTCACTTATTTTGCTTATTCTGCATATTTTAAAAACCAAGTTTGCTTGGTTTTCAAAAAGCTTCCTAGAGAATTTTAAATTCAGTATTCTTGTTAAGGTGTTGCACAGGTGGAATTTTGTTTAATTCAGAAGAACAACATATGATTGGGGAAATGACAAACTTTATGAGATTTCTCCCACTAATCAACATGTTGTATAGACTGAGTATAAATTAGAGTAACAGAAATTTGAGATAATTTTTTACACATAAAGACTAAGTAGTATACAAATCAGTCTATTTTAATGCCAGTGTAGGATAGCTTTATGTATCGTTTTTTCTTGTCTTCCATCCTATCTAGATGAAAAGGTTCCAGCACTTGCTTCTTCATCTTTGCTAGGTTGTCTATTTCATAACCCAGTACATCTTTTTGCCAGAAAATTGTTTCTGATATTTGGCCTAAATTTGTTTTTGTTTTTTTTTTAACTTCATCCATTTTGTTCTGATTGTAACGTGGGGGATGATATTAGATATCTTCCCTTTTAATGATCCTTATATGCCATTAAAATATGAATAAAGGTATCTCCTTATTTCTATTTCTTAACAAGCTACATATATCTAAATCTTTTAATAGTTCCTCACAGCAAATTATCTATCACTTGATCATTTCCTGTAAGAATACATGATAAATGAGGCATTGGTTAAAGAGTGTAATAACTTGAACTCTTTCCCTTTTTTTTCCCTTTTACTTAAGGAATTGTTATATGTCCAGAATTAAACAAGTAACAATTTGTTAAAACATCTGATACATATTTTCAGTTTTTAAACAGAGGTATGCACATAAAGCTCAACATATTAAATAGATTGATTTTTCTTTTTTCTTTCATTTCTGCATTGGTTTAAGCTCATGCTAAGCTTCACTCAGAAGCCTTGTCTGCACTGAAAATGAATGGAGCTAATGAGTGGTTTTTAAAAAAAAATCAGGGAAAGCTCAATTCAATGAAGTGTGTACTGCAAACTGAGGTTCCTTATCTAAATATTAGTAAATGGTTAAGAAAGAACAAAGAACCCTATGAAACAAGGTCTAAATTAGGGCCACACAGCTTTGTATAGCAGGCTTACTGCTAATAGAAAATTAGGCAGAATTGTGGTTAGTTTAATGACAAGGCTAAAATGTACTCATTGGGCCTATGGCACAGAGACCCAAATCCAAAGACAGACAAGCTTTGCTTGATTATAGTGATTACATCATGGTCATTAGAATTTAAACTAACTAACCCAAACACAGACATCATATCTTTATTTGATAGCTGCAGTCTAGTAAATAGTGGGAAAGGATGTTATGTATGGATTAGTCTTGTTGAAATGAAAACAGACATTCTTTTTGAACCTGTCTGGCACTGAAAATGAAAACTTCAAAATCAAGCAGTAAAGTGGAGTTATAAAGCCAGAGGCCTTTGATTCTGAAGGATCTGCATAGTGTTTTTAACCATTCTTTGTTTTACAAGCATGCCACCTCAGCAACTGGGTATGAGGCATCCTTGCACACAGTCTGTCGCTTTATAAGATGTTGATTCTCTATCTGTGGGAACACATGAAGATTAGCAATGTTCTCCTTTCTGTTCCACGGTTGGACTTCCCTCCTGTTTTATGAGTCATTGTCAGCTGCTTAAGGAAATGTGTCCTTATTTAGCTCTGTGGACTCCTCATGAAAATATTCAAACCATAAGGTAGGTGGGGATGGCAATGGTTGAATAAACTGTCAGTCTTGAATAAATACTGCATTTATAAAAGATATTTTATGCTCATGTACCTTTAAGTTACAGCTATACAGGAAATGTCAGACTAACTAAAAAATAAGGGCTTTCCTGGGAACCCACATTTGAAGTCCTACACATAATTACTACAATTATATAAAGCATTACTACCATATATAATTCTAAATTTACCGATGGCACACAATAAATTACCCAGTTACCTAGCAAGATTACTATCACCCCTGCTTAAAAAACCCCCTGAACCTGATTCCATGCTAATGTAAATCACCATATATCCACTGATTTCACTGGACACAAAAAGGGGGAATATAGAAAGGTATGAGGGAAAGAAGCTCCTCAGGGCTTTGAATTTATACAACCACCAGCACAATGGAGCCCTAATCCCAATTGCCCTTTTACTGCTATCATACTATCAACATTCCTTACCATTGCCAAAAAGAATTACTACTTTGAAAGATTCATATTTAAAGTAATTTCTATATAGGTCATCATGAAAGTAATGAGATAAAAAGACATTATGGTAATTTTTTAATCAAATTCAGCTCTGACATGAGCATCACTCTCGTTGATTCTAGAGGACTGCTAACAGGGTGCGTCTACACTAGTAGCTTGTTGTTATTACTGTACAGTAGCACCACATGGCAGGAAGTGTGACATGATGCTACTGAGCAGTAGTAACAAGCTACTGTGCACTCAGCATCACCTAAAAGTTATTTGGTGATGCTACTGTGCAGTAACTCCAGTTGTTGTTTAAACAAGGACTAAAGGACTTCACAGTGACAAGTGCACAGTCAGCATCTTGTGTAGATGCAGCCAGAGACTTATTGCCAAGTTTTAAAGTGAAAGACTAAATTTATCCTTTTTCTCATTCAAATAGCAGGAAGTCCTTTGTACCGTGCATGTCTTTACTGCCTTTACTATACTAGTCTCTTATTTAAACATCTGGCAATAGTAGTATAACTTGGGGCACTAGGGGTGGAGGAGGAAGTGTCAACTGGGGAGGGCAAGTGGAGTGCCAGTCAACCCTGGGCACCAATGTAGGGCGTGCGCCAGTATGGCTTCCTCCTCCCAGAAGGCTTTGTGATGGTAGGTGCAGCTCTGCACTAGCCAGCTGTAGTAACTGGGCAGGCACAGACCCCATATCCAGAATGGTGCCCTTCCTAGGAGCTTTACCATGGGAGGCACAGCCCTGCATCCAAAGGCAGGGGGAGAGAACAGAACACCAGCTGCCCACCCCGTGGGAGCCTGTATCACTGCTTGTTTTTCAGCTGCAGCAGCCCAGGCTCACATTGCTACAGGTGCAGTCACAGCAGGAGTAGCTACCACCAGAGGACCCCATCAGGTAAGATTCTGGTTCCCCTCTTCCCCCTGCTGTCTAGTGGTCACAATAATACCCTCCTCAGTCCCTGAAAGAGATTGATATATCTCTGTCTAGCAGTGCTCTTTTTTTTGTTACGTTCACCAACTGGAAGTTGCCAGGAATGAGAGAACAAATTTAGGAGCAAATAATAGCAAAATTGTTCATTAGCATTATTTACCAGAAATAAAGGAAAACCTTAAAACAAGCATTTGTTAGAAACAAACTGACCCCATTAAGAATGACATCTGATTGTCTGCCCCAGCTTTACATGACTAGTTAGCAAAAGAGCATTCTGGGAAATAAGACTGAATTACTGTCATGCTACAGATCAGGCTTTCAATAAAAGACAGGCCAGATTTTTCATAATAAAAACAGGATGTTCCAAATCTTAGTTAAATCAGTCTTTTACTTGGCTTTGACACTATGTTGATAAAACAAATATCCAGAGAGAACATCAGTATCCTCTGCTTGAAGTATGCTACCATATTACCACAGAAATATTTTAGAGCCAAATTCTGTCTCGATATAATTTTAGGAGGGGATGTATGGGTGCAACCGAAGGCCGACTTTAGCTTAAGGACCTGGTGATTGCATACACACAGTATTTTTCAGGATGAAGTGCTTTTCTACATAATCTTGGACTATTTTGACTAATTATGATGTGAGAGCAACTCATTAAATATATCTTTTACAGAACAGAAGCTTCTAGGTAATGTGGCAACATAGTTAAGGTAATTTTCTACTGCTTCTGATGTATGAGTCCAAGCCTTGCTCTAGTTTTATGGCAAAGGTTGCCCCCTTCAACTCTCCCATAAACTTTTATTTGAGCTGGGGAGTCAAAGGCAGTCAGATGTAATCTTAGACCCATTAGTCCTTTGCATTCCATTGGGTGGAGAATTCGCAAACTCTACTAGGCCAATAAACTGCTAGGTTTAGGTAGATGACTTAACATAACATTCGCTTCTTTTGGCTTCTTCACATGAGAAATACCCTTTCCTGGATCCATTAGTTGTATCTTCCCAACAATTTTCTCAGTTCCAGTTTCCTAAAAATTAAGTTCTGTGGGAATTTAGTGGGGACATTTTTCTGTTAAGTGATTTTTGGCAGGGAAATGCAGATCTGATGATACTGAAATATTTTATGAATTCATCTCTGTTTCACCAAATTGCTTATGTAAACAAACAAACAAATCCAAAAAGAAGTCAAAATATTGTAAGACATTTTCAAAATGATGTGTTTCAGGATTCTGATTTAAAAATATTTTTTCTTCAACCTTATTTGAAAATGAAGCCTTAAAATCCTCATTATAATGTAAAATGTCTATTTTGAGTAAAATTAAGTTTTTCTTGGTCCTAAATATTTTTGTCCTGTTGATTAAGTACAATTTGCAAGGGGATAGCAAATAGAATCAGCATGAACTACTTGCAATTATGACTAAATAAAAAAATATCTGTTATTTCTACAGCCTTATACTTCACTATTTTTGAGAAGTAATAGCACAGGCTAGTCTGAGTTTTTACTAAAGAGAAGAACCTGTCTCATGTTGATGTTTCATAAAGCTGAGTATGACCCCAGTAGCCCAAATGTTTTTTTCGATGGGCTTGAAATGTAGTGGAATCTGGCCTTCAGTTATTTTTTTATGAGACTTCAAAATGAAATGAGATGAAAAGGTTTTTTTCTTCCCTTTTTCATTAAAACATTAAAAAAGCTCAAGACATATACACTGACAATTATATTAATTTGGACAGATATTTTATAGTTGAAGCAGAAGGAAGGGACAACACAAAACTTCACTTCCCCTGGAACTAGATTCTGAATCAGTTCACTCATTTCTTCCTCCTTGTCCTGTGAGGGGGTAAACCATACTATCCATTTTGTTGAGGCAGCTTATATATCTGACAGATTGGCTCAGTGCATGTCTCTGTCCTGGCCAATGCATCCAGGGGCAAGTTAGGTTGTTTATGGTCTGAACCTACTGAGTGATGGTACAGTGGAAGAATAGTTTTGTAATAGTCAAATCTAATGAGCTAAACTTTGGTTTTAAACTTCAGGTCCCCATTGAAGCCTCAACTTCCATTACCTTTCTTAGAGTCAGGATTTCAGCTGAGTAGGTTTCATTTGGTCACATAGTGCTTTGGACACGCATGCACTTACATGGGCAAAACCAAGCAAAAATGGAAGCCTAGCAGAGGCCTGGTAAAATGTGGTCCTTCACTTAATTAATTTACTCATCCAAGGCTAGATGCAGATATTTGGGAAGATTAGGAGAAAGTAGATCATGTTAAAAATAGCCACCCAATCTAACTTAGTTTGCCCAGGTGTGGGCTTTACATTTATATTTACCTAACTAGGGATCTAAGTGTGAACCAGACAGAAGTTCAGGAACCTTAATTCAGTCTAAAAATGGCTGACCTGATCTAAGTGTACTTGCAAGGTAGTCTAACTTAGATGGGGTGAGGCAAGAGTGATCTAACTGAGTGGCTGTTTAGTTCAGTTGGTTAGAGCATGATGTTAATAACTGAGGTTGTAGGTTTGATCTCTGGTTGGCCTAAATGATCTTTTGAGGTCCCTTATAGCCTTATTTCTCTGTGAAATCTATGAAACTTCTTTACAGTTTCTGACATAGCTTCAGGGCTGGGAAAGCCCAGCCCGGGATCTGCACCTGTCCTACATGAGCTATTTTTATCTCCCTGGCCCCTTGGTCCTCCCCCAGATGGACAACCTCCCCCTGTGAACTAGTAATCCCTCCCCACCCCAAACCTGCCGAACCCTCTATGCTGCAAGTTGCTCCTGGTGCCAGTTTTACAGTGCTGGGAGCTGATTGAAGTCAGGCTGGGAAGAGGGACAGGCAGGATCAAAGGAAGGTAGGTTTGCTGGGGTGGGGGAGGGGTTGATTATCAGTGGGGGGGAGTTGTGGGGCTAAAAATAACTCCTGGTCAGTGGCGGGCAGGAGATAACCCCATCCTCCCAAGCCCCTTGCCCCCCTGCCAAACTCTCTCAGACTCTGTCAACTCACTGCGGACTCCACTAGGCCCACCACCCTGATCCCTCCAGACTTGCCCCCTGATCCTGTCAAATCCTCCTGGTCCCCATCAGCCCCCACTCCCAGGGACCCTGCTTGCCTTCTTATTCCCCCACTCCTCCCCACAAACCTGCCTCCCTCTCTGATCCCCCTGACTTCCCCATGGCCCCTACTTACCTCCCCAGTCCTCCCCCTCCTCCCCACAGACCCTACCTGCTCCTCCAATCCTACCTGTTGACTCCAAATGCCCCCCTGACTCCATGAATCCATGGGTACCCATGGACTCTGCCTGCTCCCTCTATTCCCTTCACAGATCCCACCTGCCCCCCAATCTCCCTGTGGACCCCACTTAGCTCCCAATTCCCCCCATCTCATCCATGGACCCCCACCTGTCCCCTGATCTCCCCCACAGATTCTGCTAGCCCCCTGATCACACCAACTCCCCCAGCCTTCTTCATCCTGACTTACTTTAGATCAGATGGCCATTTTTAAGTCAATCTAACCTCCCTGAATGTCTTTACATACCCCAAGGGTCCACAAATTCCTGGATTTCTATACACAGGCTCCAATATGTACTATATAATACATAAAATATCTTACTTAAATATATACATAAGTCTTGCATGTGTGTATGGAAGCAAGATTGCATTGCTAATGGATAGTAGCTTCTTTAAGACTACTACAAGATATAACAGATCGGCTCATTCAGCATTTTGTAGTTCAGAGAGGTGGAGAAGTGTTCAAAATAGAGACTGAAATATTTTTTTTCATATGTGAAAAGTAGCATGTGCAGGTATGAGTCAGAATGCAGTGGTAAAACTCAATAATGGAAGCAATTATATCTCATACCACAAATGTTAAACCTATGCTGTCATAAAAAAAAAAAATCCTAGAATAAAATGTGCAACTCTGGCAAAACTGGTAAACCACTTTCATTTCTATGAGATGTAGAAAATTCCATTTCTAAAACTTTCTTTATCTTCTTCTTTATTGCAATTCATCAGGTATAAAACTAGGAAGTTTTAAAAACTAGCCAAAATTAATAGCAATTAGTAGGGGTGTGTGAAGTGGGCCCTATTCAATTTGTATTTGGATTCAGCCTGAATCAGAGACAGTGATTCGACTAATTGATTCAGATCACTGTTCCTGATTCAATTCAGCAGAATCCCAATCTGAAGATTCAGTGAATTGGCAATTCGGACATAGACACAGCTTTAGAAGTTTTTTCTACATACCTCGAGGCACCAGCATGGCTTGGTCCCTCCACATGCTTGGTGGTGAACCTGGAAGTACTTCTGGTCTCCACTTCCAGGTCCACTGGGGAGCAAGCTGGGAAGCCCTTGTGCCCCCTCCCTGGCTTAGCAATTGGCTGCAGGGGGACCCTGGGTGCTCCCCGCAGACCCAGGAGGCACCAGTCACCAAGCCGGGGAGCATGGGGAAAGGGGGTAGCATGCTTCCTGGTGGACACGGAAGTGGACCAGAAGTGCTTCTGGTCCACTTCTGGGTTTGCTGCCAAGCACTCTGGGGAACACCCTGCACTTCTGTGGGACACTCCATGCGCCCCAGCATCACAGCATTCACGAGCCACCTGGTACCTAGCGGTATGTAGAAAAAGCATTTAAAGCTGTGTCTATGACCAAATCGACAAATCTTTCTGAATCTCTCTGAATCAATTCATAGGGTTCTGATTTAATTCAGAGAGATTAAAGGGTCCTCTGATTCAGTTCAGATTTGGAGATTTGGCCACTGAATTGGGCCAAATCTCTGTTGAATCGAATCAGGGACTGAAGCTTCGCACAGCCCTAGCAATAACCTAATGTCTGAATATTACTAAAAAATAAAATAGACTAAGGACCAGATTGTCTTGCATATTTACAGTGGATGAGAAGAGGAAAGCACATACCCATATACATACTGCATACTGATATAAATATGCTATAGTGCATAGATATCCACCTAATACCAAATGCAGAAGCCTCTAAAATGGAATGCAATGATATTTGCACGTTATAGTTTAAGTGTCTGCTACCCTGACATTAGCTGCACCCAGGTAATACATAATTTAAAATATAGAACATACTTCAGTATGATGTCAGTAGAATGTTTATACACATTAGCTCAGTTTCTGGGCAGAACCACAGACAGAATCCAGCTTGATGCTGACTTTTAGTCTGGTCAATGAGTTGACCTTCAATCCCTATTTTCTTTGATAGTACACCATTTTGGTGTCCCAAAAGTTGATATCTGGGATTTCTGCTTCTACCTTTTAACATTAACTGGTTAAATTTTTAACTCCTAAGACCCTGTAATAACCATGAATTTAATTTTTTTCATACTGAACAAGTGAGCTTAAGAACTAGATTCCTCCCTAGGGAATCTTAAATCATAAGATTCTTACAAGTGTATATTTTAGAAAGGGTCCAAGAAGACAAATGACATTATAAAGTTATTTATGTAGTAAAACAGGTTAAAAGAATCAGAACCTCTTCTCTAGTTCATTTATTAAAATTTGTGTTACTAAATCCTTAAATATAAATAGAAACATATTTATAAAAAGGAGTGAAGAAAAAAGTTAACTCACACTGTCATACAGAATATATTACAGGGGTGACTGGTGCTTCCTGAGACTGGGGGGGGTCACGGTTCGTAGGTGGTAGCATCAGTGGTATTGGCATTGGGGTGGCGAGCAGTGACTGCCCACAGAAGCCGGCATTGTTGTTGGCAGTGCTGTGGTGAGTGGCAACTGCCTGCAAAAGCCAGCAGCGGCGGTGGGGGGATGGGGTAAGCAGTGACTGCCCACAGAAGCTGGTGGTGGCACTGATGGTGGCCAGTCTTAGAGGGGCACCCCCCACCCCGGCCTTCCCTACCAGTCGCCTATGGTACTACACTTGATCTGAGCCTTCAAGAGGCCGAGAAATCAATGTATAAGTATCCATATAACTGTAGTTATGCTTCCTTGATAAACTTATGTGATCAATAGTGGTGACCTGAAGCATGTCAGGCTGCAGTGAATGGGCTGTCTCCTAAATCAGAGGGCCAAAAGTGGGCTAATCAGCATGAGGCTGTGCTAACTGGCACAGTGGTTTGGTAGTGTTAATCTACATACCCTCAAGGTATGTAGATATAGCAATACAGTTTGTGCTCTAACAGGAAACCTGGCCAGAACAGTATAGTATTTCTGTAAGTATGGAAAGTTTACCTTTTTTGCCTGAGCAAATGATTAGGTGTTTGATAACTTTCCACTGGATTATATTTAAGTGTATGCTTATTCACTCAAGATTTATTCCCCTTTATTCTGTTACCCGTAGCAATATTGCTTTAATGGGAAGGACAGGTGATATGCCAGTGTGCATACTTCTGCTACTACTGAAAGCAGAAGCCTAGGTATTCTTCTTGTACCTTTCAGCTCACATAGCAATTTCCATTGGTAGTAAGAACATTTGTATTTAAAAGCATTATATTCATATGTTAAATCAGGGGTGGTAAATCCCTGGATCAGTACCAATTCGACTTGTGGAGCCATGTGGTCCGGTCCACCGGGCTCCCCGAGGGTCCAGAAATTTGGCAGTGGGGTAGCAGTGACAATTAATACTGCCACTGCTGCCCCACAGCCAAATTTCCAAGCCCCATGGATCCTGCTGACATACAGGGAGCCAGGGCTGATGCAGTAGGGCCTGATCTGACATGGGGCTGGTGCTGTGGCCGCAGCCATGATATGGCATGGAGGACCAGGGTCCTATCCAGTGTGAACTGGATTGGGCCCACAGACTATATTTAACCCATGGACTCACCCTGCACCACTCATCTAACTCACAGGGCCAAAAGGTTGGGCAACACTATGCTGAAGTGTACCTTTTAGGGGGTAATATAGGAAAAAAGAAACACTGAACAACTAGAATTTTTAGCAATGAGAGTGACTTCAGAGATTGATTTAGAACAAGGGAATGGCTTACAAAATATCAACTACACAAATACACAATCATTTAAAAGAATACCCTACAGAACACATTTTCCCTCTTGTCAGGGCCTTGAGTGTCAATGCTGAGGCTGTATGGAACTTGAGAATTCAGTTTTCCTTGGCTTTGCTCTCTGTAGGTTCACACCTTCTCACCTTTTTCAAGAGTGAGAGAACCCACAAACTCAGTTCATAGCAACTGGTCATGTTTTTTTGCTCTCTGAGAGGAAGAATTAACTCTTTAAGAAAAAATAAAGGGCAATTAATGAATAAAGGCACACTTCAGGCACATGTTCAAAAACTTTTGAGATTCATTAACATTTTCATGAACATGAGTATCTGCTAATAGCAATTACCATGAATCCTCAAAGAGCAGGAAATGGATTTTGAGACATTTATCTATGAAGTTATTTGTAATCTCTCTTTTAATTTTTTGACCAGTTCCAGTAAATAGGCATTTCTTTATTTTTTAATGGAAACAAGTCTTCTAACGTAATCTATTAATGAAACCCAGATGCCAATGAAACACTGTACATTACTATTTTGTCATTTGCTTAAGAGGTTTGTGATGTGTTATAATTCCACCTTTCATCAAAAATCTCACAGCTACATTTTTCTGCAATCCATGATGGTTGATATCTTATCTGCACAGGGACTGTTACTTCTATAGAGACAAATGCTCTTTGCTGTACAGCTTGAAAACAGTGGCTGTGTGCTGGGGAAACCCCCGGGAGCTGTGGGCATCAGTGGTACCTTATTCCAAAAAAAAGAAGAGTGCCTTCATAATGACTACTGCAATTACAGGATTGTAATACCTTTCTTCACAGCTTGGGTCATATCTATGTGGTCTCAGAACTATCAGTTTGACTTCTTGGGCACTTTCTCATTCCCACAAAGCCATCTGTGTAATAGTAAGTCCCCTGAGAAGGACAGCCCAGCCCCTCCTCTGCAAAGTATAAACTTAAAAAATATGCCCTTCTGGTTATGGCTCTGGCTCTGGGCCTTCCATACAAGTGGTGAATGACAGGACTTACTCCTCAATTTTTCAGAGAAAAGATGGGAAACCAATTGACAATAATTGTATCAATTTAAGAATACCTGACTTAAATCTATTACAGTGTTTCTCAATCTTTTCCATTTAAGGCACCCCTTGAAAACTCTTAGCTTTCCATTGTTTTTTTTTTAACTATGGAAAATCAATGGAGCAATTCTTCTGCTGCAGAGAACTCAGAAAAACCACAGCGGGTTCCAGAATGTTCTTGATGCTATATGAAATCTCTAGATTTATCTTGTGAATCGTGTAGGTGTTTGCACACCTAATAGTGCTAACAGTGAGTGGCACCTCATTGCACTCTTAAAAAGAACTCATGGCACTCCACACTGAGAATCACTAATCTATTATTATCTTTCTAATCTGGATCCAACTTCCATACACACTGAAAAAAAACACTATTAATGAAATCAGAAGAGTGTTTTAAATTAGGAGTCATGTACACATTTTCTGTGAATGTTTGGATCAATAGTGGATGTCATTGCACCAGACCTGGTGGTCTGGGTGACAGCCAGTTGATACAGTTATAGAGGAGGGGGGTTGGAATGGGCACTTCTTAAAAATGATCTTCCATGTCTATGAAATTGCCCTTTGTTTGGTTGTTTTGGCAGACTTTCTATTAAAGCCTTGTCTTTTTTTCTCCCTTCCTAATATTTTTGACAGGGTACAGAAAAAAAGCAAAATTTGCCTTTATATGACTCTATGCTCTATTTCTCTATTCACACTTTCCAAACACAGCATGTTGAACCTAGAATTGAACGCTGATATTTTTCTCTTAAATCTAAACCATCAGATGCTCACAAAAGAGACCCCAGATTCTATTTTTAAGTGTAATGTGATCCCTGGCATGGATAGCTCTGAATATATTACTTGAAACAGTTCTGCCAGGAAAAAAAAATCAACTTGAAACCAAAACGATAACTTCATTGTCAGTATGCCTTAAAATAAAAAGTTTGTGGCAGTAAATTCTCTGATTGGCAGTTCAGGAAATTCATATGGGTAAAGACTGAACACTTCAATTTTTTTAGGTTTTCATGTGTTCTTAACTGTAGAAGTAAGATATGTTACACAAGCAAAGCAAACAATCTGGGCAAGAAAGACTAGAAAAAAGTAATTTGAAAATGAACATTATATATATATTTGATGAAACTGCATGTTTATATCTGCATTAGTTAATATAAAATATGTAAATTACATATCACATATTCTGAAATATCTGATGGTTTCTGTCAAGTGCCGCATACCTGCTACTCTGTTAAATTTTAGCTAAAGACTTCTTAACATGCTTCTCTTTGTTTATTGAGCTACAGATTCAGAGACAAATAAAAAATCATCAGGTTTTAAAAAAGAGGAACTTTTCTAGCTTTTCAAATATTATATGGCCATTTTAAGTGGTGGTGTTCTGGAAAGAAAACAGATTAGAACTTTTAATAACAGAGGAAGGAACTATTATTATCACAGCTTGAAATCTGTTAACAGGCCTTCCAAATGAGGCAAGCATGAAAGTTGAATAGAAAACTCAATTGCATGAAGATTTTCAGCTTGTCAAAAATAATTGCATTAATGTCAGCAATGCTGAAGGTATAAAAGAAGGAAAGTATTGTACAATGACTGTAGAAAGAAAGATTAAAGGAATGCATAATGTGGTTTGTAGTAAAGAATAAAAAAACCTGCTCACATTTATTATGGTTTCATTTCTGAGGCCAAAGATCTCAATTTTGCAAAACACTGAAACATGACTGAAACATCACAGAGATGTTACATAACATCTTGCCATGAAGCACTAATTAAGGCGAGCCATTAGTTATCTGGTTTGTTCTGAATCAAAAACTAGAGTGAATCCCAAGTGGGAGGGAACAATTTCGTAACATTCTCTATTGCAGGAGCTTTCAGAGATGAGAGTTATCAAGTACCTGAAAACTGACTACTATATCCCTGGATACATTCTTCTACATCTACTGCCAGATACCCATCTATAGAAGGCTTAGTTAGGAAAATCTGGTAAACTGCTAAAAATATTATGTTATTATAATCCTTTACTGATTAAAATGTGTTTTATCAACCTTTTATTTTCATTCTAAACATATTGGGCACATCTACAAGTACAATTAATGCACCTCAATAAACTCCGCTGCACTTCACCCTGGAGTCAGATACTCCCGGATGCAGTATCTTCATGTGCACTCAGGACTTCAGCAGTTTGCACCAAAACACTAGAGCTATGTGGCTGACCCACCATGAGCCTCCTGCTAGCCCAGAGCTGCAGCAGTATCAGTTGGAGCAGAGCAGCTCCAGGCTGGCAGCAGGCTTTGGGGGGCAGCCACATGGCTCTGCAGTTTCAGCACTCTTATGCCCCAGCCAGCCCCTCCACCACCCGGTGCCATGTTTCAGAGCCTGAGAATGATTCCCCCGAGCCTGTTGCCAGCCTGGGACTGATTTGCCCCAGCTCAATCTGCAGCAGTCCTGGGTGCACATGAAGATGCTGCACCTGGAAGCAGTTGACTCCAGCGCGATCTTCACCAGAGTTTATTGAGGCACACTATTTGCACATGTAGATGCACCCCAATAGTACTATCATAAAGCAGAGTAAATTAGTTTACTCTGTGGACCCAACTGAGGACCCATTTACATTGCTAGAGTGGTGTAAAAGGGCCCTGTAAACAAGAGTGAGGTCCTTGAAGTCTAATGCTAGTGACTTCATTGGAATCTCATCTCTTGAAACCAAGCTGGAACTGAACTCTGAGTGCATATGTATGTGTTGAGAGGGGGGAAGCAGGACATGGCCAGAATAAAAAAGTAATAGAGTGTTTTTAAAGCATAGACATAGGTAATTTAGTGAAATATTTTTGCTGTGTAATTATTTAAAAGTTCATTTGAATACAGGAGACCCTCCCCATTTGCGGGGGATATGTTTTTGTATCCCCCAGAAATGGGAAAGTCTGCGAATAAGGCACTGCATTCATGAATGCCATTTGCAATTGCATCCAGTGGCTGGCAGGGGGGACACGGCTGCACTGGTGATGGCGAGAGCATGGCAATGGTAGTAGGAGTGTGGTGGTGGTGGTGGGAGCACAGTGGCAGGAGCCCAACAGTGGCAAGCGCAGAGCTCCCAAGGAACTCTTTTAAGTGTATTTTAAGGTGCGAGTTAGGCACTTGAGAATATTTGAAACTGCAAATGCAGAACCCACATATAGCAAGGGTTTCCTGTATGAAGTAAAACATTACTAGTTACTCATATCGAGATAGAACCTGTTATTTGTATTTCTGATCTGCCAGAAAAGCCTGGGAAGGTTATGTCATTGGTGGCATCATAAGCAGGTCCCATTTGCACGATGAAGAGGAGCTTCAGAAAAGAAGTTAAATAGGAAAAGAGAGCATAAGTACTGGGTGATTTTTTTTCCCTTTTAATCTAACCAGGTTCAAATTCTGAGATATTACTCCAGATTAAGACTAATGTAATGCAGAAAAGTATTTCATCTGGATCTATATTCTTCTGGTTGAACTTTCCAAGATCTTGGCTGACTTAGGTTCAAATCCTTAAAAGTGTTAAGGCATCTAACCCTTATTGGAGTCAGTTGGAGTTACGCAACTAACTAGGCAGACAGATTTTTTAAATTTCTAAAGTAGGTTAGGCAACTTATTCCTATTGATTAGACACATTTGACAATGTGCAGAGCAGACACATGGCCTGTTAATATCTTGAGACAGCAAAATACATTTAAAAAAATCTTTCTCTAAACATATAAGTTATTTTTTCTTTAAAAAGGATATAAACCACTGGTTCTTAAACATTTTCAGACTCAAGACACTCCTTGGAAAATGTCAGCTCTTACTTTTCCCTGTTTTTGTTTTACTACAGAAAAACAATACAGCAATTCTTCTGTTGCAAAGAACTCAGAAGCTAGGGACAGAAGTTGCACATAAACTGGTTTAGGTGATTGGAAACTGATTTAAACTTGTAACAAAACAGAAGTTCAGTGTGCATAAGCCAATTTCAAAATGGCCAAAACTAGTTAAAGATAAACCTGGTTGGATGTAGTATCAAACTTAACTGGTTTAGGTTAAACCAGTTTAAGGACCTTTTGTCCCAGATCCCCTCCTGACTCAAGTTAATGCACAGTCTCCCAGCATCCCAGAATGTTTTGCTAGACTGTACTGTTTGCTCCAGCAAAGCAGGGTTGTCCCTGCTCCCAGCTGTCACAGAGCTAAGGCACAAAAGCCCCTGCTCCCCAACCTGTTTCCTGCCTGCACCTGTCAGCCCAGTGGAGCAGGGGGCAGAGAAATGGACTCCCAGCTCCCTAGTCCTGGGCTGTACAGCAAGGGGAGAAAAAACTCCTGTGCTGGGGGCTTTTTGCTGCCTACCTTGCAGCCCAGTGAGCTTGGCTGAGATTGCCTTAGCCCTGACCTCTCCCCAGCCTCTACCTCCTAAAGGAGGAGAATGTACCTCTCCCTGCTGCCATCCAGCATTCATTCCCCCAGCCAGGGCCTGCCAGAAAGTCCACAAGAGGTCATAATGTTTTTTACCCTATGGCCTCCTAATATTTTTTTCCCTGTGAAATCTCTGGGATTGTTGTATGAATTGTGTGTAGGTATTTGCACACCTAACAGTACTAATATTGTGCGGCACCCTGCGGCATCCTTTAAAAGATCTCACAGCAGCCCAGTGAATTGCAGCAAACTGTGAGAATTGATATAAGCTCTTAAGCAATTTAGATGTTTTGGAAAATGTTATCCCACATCTGATATTTTCTCCACTAGACTTAATGTTGCCCTTTTTAGAAAAAATAGGAACCAACTAATGATGTCATGACAGTATGTGATGGAAATGGCTTAAGGTTTTTGTCAGGATTCAGACCCACAGAAGAGGTATAATTATTAGTTTTCTTGTAGGCTTTATGAACTATTGTGAACAATTAGCACTCAATAACACATAATAAAGTTTTAATAAACTAAGAGACATCCACACTAAAAGAGCCAATATTTTGCTAACTGCCAGGTACTAACATTTTGGCAGGCTAGAATAAAGACTTTCTCAATCACTACATTTTTCTAAGCTTTTTTTACAGCCTGGTTATATGAAAGAAAAATATTCAACTTCAGCCATCTTTTTTTTGATCAACTATGTTGCTGGGATAAAAGTTAGACAAGATTTTGAATGCAAGACATTCTGACTTGAGGAAACACGTCTAACTTTATCCCAACTGCATTGTTGGTCCAATAAAAGCTATCACCCTAAAAAATTCTTCCCTCTAACATAATTTTTAGACCATCATAGCTACAACACCACTCTTACATGACATAGAAACATGGCAAATATTCTCTGAGTTGTCTCTGAATAGAGAACTTCTTGGAACAACAGGTCAGAAAAATCAAGCTCAGGTTCAAGGTGGGATGCTGCCAACTTGGCCATTGCTGCCATGGCTTTTTCTTGCTGCTGCTCTTCTTTCCCTACTTGCTGTTGTGGAAATGCAGCTCCCAGTCTCCTGGCCCTAGCACGGCTCCTTGGTGCTTGACCATGGTAAAGGTTCAGGTGAAGCCCCATACTACTAGTATGTAACTGAAGCCCCCTGGTTCTTTGGGTAAATCTGATATCTTTTATTAGCCCAACTAAAATACCCTGCAAGAAGGGTAAACACCCTCCTTGTAGCTAAAAGCTTGCAAAGAAGACTTTTTTCCCCCCAACTCTTTTCATTGGCCTAATAAAAGATACCAGATTTACCCAAAGAACCTTGTCTGCTTATGTCCTTAGACCAACACAGGTACAACCAACCCCATTGAAATCCCTCTGGCTTTGTGGCTGGATCCAATGGCTCTGCAGGCTGGATCTGGCCTGTGGGCTGTATGTTGCCTACCCCTGGTTTAACTTATATGAAATTAGATCAATTTTTTTTAAATTGCATTTGGCAGGAGAGCTACACAGTGAATGCTTATATTCATGTTAAAGGCTAGAAAGAGTGTTTTTCATCTTCAGCATGGGGCAGTGTTCCTGTCCCATTCACTGTAATTTTTTACTATCTAGATCAGAATTGGGTTGGGCCTATGGAATTTAATCTCTTGACTGTATTGTTATTTCATGATCAATACACATTAGAAAAATTGTAAGACATGGCTTTTTCCTGTTCAAAAAGCCTGTTCAAATATTACTGTCATATTCAGAGCTGATTGCATTGGAAACTGGCTGCAAGACAGGCCAATATCTTCTCTTAGTGTTAGAGAGATCTTCCAGTTCATTACCAGACTGCAATTTAGCAAGGTCCCCCTCAGAATTTTGATAATGGATTAAATTGTTTTGAGCCCAAATATATAAGGAATCTCCTCTTACTGACTAAAATTTATGGCTGTGGCTTACATAGTAGCTTAGCTGTTCACATATGGCTTATGTCAATGGCAGAAACCATGTTATTTTCTAAATCACATTGATTTGTTATGTGGTACTGAAAGATCTTAAACAGAATCATTGGCTATAAATTACAGAATCTAGTCTTCTATGGCCTTATCTGTGCTTCAAATCCATCAAAATGAGCCCAAGAGTCAAGTCTTCTATGTACACAATGCTACTAGTCAAAGAATAAGAACTAAGACCATTCAATTTCCTCCTTTTTTGGAGCGAGGCCAGGCTGACATTTTCTTTTCTGTTAGTTTTGGCAAGAAGGAAAGAGTGGGGAAACTTTACTGCTCTGTTACTGATGGTTCTTTTATTTTGTTTTTATTAAAAATGTTGAAACATCAGCCCTCTGTCAAAATTATTTTATTATTGAAGGCTGGGTGGGGTGAATGAACTGGCAGCAGTTCAGAAAGCCATTAAGAAGTACTGATAATGGAGAATCCAATTCAGCCTCCACAGTGCTGCAATGCTTAATTGCAATAAATTTTACTACAGTCTGGTGACTGATGTGCACAGTTAATGAATCGGTACAGATTCAAAGGTTAATCTGCTGGGAGGTAACAAGCTCTTGCCATCTGATATTGTAACCAAAATATGATATTTGTTAGTTACATGATGATATTTTTTGGGCATGGAACAGAAAGAATAAGTTTTTATTGGCTGCAGATTTGTTAGGTCTCCAAGACTAAAACACTGAAAAAGCAACAACCCTAATGATGATTCTTGAACCACATACAAAAGTTAAATGTATTAGAAGTGAAACATGAACCCCGGAATAAAATATATTGTTGAACATCAAAGAAGTTGCACAAGAAATAGAGTGTTTCATATAAAAGGCTTGCCACGTGTCAGAAAGCCCTCATATCCCAACTGGCTTTCCTTATTGTAGGTCCCATAGTCATTTATAAACAAACATGCAGAATTTTCTTAGGGGCCAGCGAGGCAAAATGGCTGAGTGAACTTGGAAGTGTGGAACTATTAATGCTAATTACTTTCTTAAAAACATATTATCTTTATAAAAACAACCAAAGGAAAATGCCAAAACTTGTCTTGGAGAGAGATGGTGAGGGCAAACAAAGCAAATGAAAAATGAGGAAGGAATGCTCAGGGATTAGGGTCCTAGCCTTGGTCTTGGAAGATCTGTTCTTGGTTTCCTGTTCAGACACACACTTCCTATGTTACCCTAGGCAAAGTGATTTAATCTCTCAGTTCCTCAGTTCCCCATCTGAATAGGGATTATAGTAACTACCTCACAAGAGTGTTGTGAAAATTAACATGTGGAGGATTAGGAGGCATGCAGGCTTCATAAGGACCTATGCTAAGAAATGTGCTATAAATAATTTTTTCCATGGCTGTGAAATTATTAATAGCTAAAGCCCCAGTCCTTTATTCAGAAACATAAAGTCATCTTTCTCTAACCCCTTGAAATTCTTCACAGTTATGCAAACAAGACAGGACCACGATACTATGTCTTTATTTTATTTATTAGATGTATATGATACCTAATACTGTTGGGGGAAAGGGCTAAGTCACTGAGAATGAAGAGGACAATAATCATCAGACTCAGGAAAGCCTGAGTTTTAATTCTGGCTCTGCTATTGTCTTTCTGTATGGCTTCTGTAAAATATGTTCCTTTTTTAGCCTCACTTTTCCCAAACGTAAATGAGACTAGTAATAACTTCTGACCTACCACTTAGAAGTGTTCAAGATTTCATTTATCAGTGGTCATAAAAGAACTTGCTGAGTCTTATTTTTATTTTTATTGTCTTTGCCCTTTCTCCCTCCTTCTCCTACTTCCCTCCTGCCAATTTATTGTATGTGTGGGTGATATGTTCAATTTAGACTGTACAATCTTTGGGACAAGGATATTGTTTTGAATGATTTCTTTGGCACTCTGAAGATAATAGTATAATACTGTCATAAATAATAAGTTGTTATAATTAGATATTTATAGGAATAGGATAAGGGGTTATTAGAATCAGGTTCAGATTTTCATAGAATCATAGAAAATTAGGGTTGGAAAGGACTTCAGGAGGTCCCTTTTAGTCCAACCCCCTGCTCAAAGGAGGACCATCCTCCACTAGATCATCCCAGCCAAGGCTTTTTGTACCAGGTCTTAAAAACCTTTAAGGATGGACAGTCAACAACCTCCCTGGGTAAACTGTTCCAGTCTTTCGTTACCCTTCCCTAATGAGAATGTTTTTCCTAATATCTAATCTAAACTTCCTTTGCTGCAACTTGTTCTGTTACATACCACCAGTGAGAACAGTCTAGCTCCATCTGCTTTGGAACAACCGTTCAGGTAGTTGAAGGCTCTTACTAAATCCCCTCTCAGTCTTTTCTTCAGACTAAATGAGCCCCATGCCCTCAGCTTCTCATAAGTCATGCTTCCCAGCCCCCTAGCCATTTTCGTTGTGCTCACTCCAATTTGTCTACATCCTTTCTGTAGGGGGGGCAGGGAGGGGGGGTGCCAAAATTGGACAAAGTACTCCAGATGTGGCCTCACCAGCGCTGAATAGAGGAGATTAATCACTTCCCTTGATCTGCTGGCAACAAACCTACCAGTGCAGCCCAGTATGCTGTTAGTCTTCTTGGCAACAGTGGCACACTGTTGGCTCATATTCAGCTTCTTGTCCACTGTAATCCTCAGATCCTTTTCTTCAGAGCTACTGCTTAGCCAGTTGGTCCCAAGCCTGTAGCAGTGCATGGAATTGTTTTATCCTAAGTGCAGGACTTTGCACTTGTCCTTTTTTTAACCTCATAAGATTTCTTTTTATCTATAGAGGTTTTACAAAGTGAGTCAGTAACATTATATCCAGTTTGCAGATGGAGAAATTGAGGCTCCAAGCATTGAAGTAATTTGCTCAAGATCACTTGGGAGAGGAGCCAGGATTAGAATGATGGTCTCCTAAATCCCAGTCCAGAGACCACTGCCCACACTGTTTTCCTTTAGAATTAAACCTTTCTCCTCTCTCTATGCCTATGAATTGTCTATAAGAAAATAAACTGGACCATGTTAATTCTGACTAAAGAAGGAAAATTAAATTTGCAATGAATATATGCTGGCAAGGTCTGCTTTCCCTTGGAGGTTACAATGGGGAACACCTCCTTTAATTTATGCTGATGGACCTCCAGCCTCCCCCACCTGTGAAGGCTTCCAAAAAGACATATTGAATGAGTATATGACTGGCTATCTCTTACATAGTGCAAAGGGCAAGGAATGTCCTACTGTGTGTTAGGACAGTCTGTAACACAATATTAGTCTCGTTTGGGCTCTCTACAGTAACAGCAACAGCAGCAATAGGATCAGTCAAAATAACAGTATCTTTTATTGCAACCTATTGGCATAGTTCATTGGGTCACTTTTCTATGTAGTTCCCCAGCCTGTTAATGCAGTTTTGTGACTATCCCCATCAGTGTCCTATTCCTTTGTGATGAGCTCCTTAAGCTGCCGTTGCATGGACTTGTGAAGTTTATTACTGGACTTTAATTTTCTCCTTCCCAGGGCTTCTTTTGGAGGGGAAAGTCCTCTGGAGGGTGATCATGGCTTTAAGGGGCGTAGGAAGAGCCACACATCGAAACATTGTGATGGCTTTTGGGGTTCTGTGACCAGTGTGCATCATGGAAGAACAGTACTCCTCTTACCAGCACTCTGTCATGTCTGATTTAAATGGAAAATCTAGCTTCTGGTTCTCACTGAGCAGGTTGCAATAATGTTTTTTGTTCTCTCTGGTTGCAACATTATTCTTTGTTCTCTAAGAAGTCTGTCACAAGGACAGAGGAGTAGCAAGCTCTTTCAGTGCTGGGGCAGGGGTGGAAGGAGGGAATTATTATGATCATTAGAAAGCAGGGATGGGGTAGACGGGAAGGGAAATAGGGGTTTTACCTGCCCTTGCTCTTCTCACTTCAGTGGCAGCTGCAAATGCTGCGGTGCTGCTGTAGCAGCATAGGCTGAGGCTGGGGCTCCCTGAGGGCTGATCCTAGTGCCCCATTTGCACCCTATGCTCCTAGACACAGTGCTGTGTGTCCTATGGCAAATCCTCCCTATGTGGGAGAGCATCATTCCACCTCTCTTCCCCCACAAGACACACTACTGGGCATGGGACTGCACCTACCTGGCTCCTGTGGCTGCCATTCAGAGAAGCAGTAAATATGGAGGTATAGAGAAGAATGGCAAACATGTCATTACAACATTTTCATGGTATTCTTTTAACCAGTCAGTCTGCTTACCACCATCACCTTTTGTGTGAGCTGTGTTACTTGCTGAGTAATATATTCATGATCTGCCAGACTTTAGTGGGAGTTTAAGTAGAGTAACTTGATAGTGAAAGACAAAGAGGCAGCTTTGTGGATTTCAAGTGCAGAGTACATGAAATATGTAGTGTGCGATGACTATAACCTTATATTTGTAACTGGATAAATAGAAGTTGGAGAGATATTTTTTCTAAGCTAGTAATGACTTTTATTTTTGCAGAAAGACAGAAAAAAGCATCAAGAAGATCATGCTTTATCAAAAGGAAGTCAGGATATTTTCTGCCTTTTGGACAGAATACTTTCCAAGGGAACTGCAGGACCTCCACTTGGTCTAGGAGGTGCAGGGCCCCACTAGGGGGGATGCACTGCTGGATCTGCTCCTGGCTTCGGGGGATGATCTGGTTGGAGGACTCCAGGTACGGGACTCCCTGGGAGATAGCGATCATTGCCTGATAGAATTTGTTGTCCAGCACAGTGTAGATAGGGTCCACACTATGACGAGCGTCCCAGATTTCAAAAGGGCCAATTTTAGAGAGTTCAGGAGGTTGGTTGAGAAGTTGCTGTGGGACTGTAGGGTTGAGGACATGGGCATCCATGAAGGGTGGACATTCCTTAAGGAGACGATCCTCTGAGCCCAAGGGGCGACCGTTCCTGACTGATGCAAGATGGGCTAAAGTGCCATGGCTTAATAGGGATATTCGGGGGACCCTGAGGGCTAAACAGGAGGCATAATATCTTTGGAAGAGAGCAGCAGTCTCCAAAGAGGAGGAGTACTCTTGTGCTCAGGAGTGCAGGAGGGCTATTAGGAAGGCCAAGGTGGGAGTAGAGCTCCGCCTGGCGACTAGGATCAAGGACAACAGAAAGTCCTTTTTCAAGTATGTCAGGAGCAAAAAGAGAGCCCCAGGAAATGTTGGGCAACCTGGTGCTCACAGCCGATGGGAACGCTGAGATCTTCAATGGGTTCTTTGCCTCGGTCTTCCTGAGGGGGGACTGGGACTTCCCTCCTGCTGGAAGCCTGTATTCCCCCTCGGGAATCACTGCTAGGCCAAGGGTGAGGGTAGACCTGGTGGA
>JAGPOW010000261.1:208887966-208912561 GCA_030014935.1 Caiman crocodilus | reverse complement strand
CCCTGGTGGTGCCTGGGAAAAAAGAGCCTGTCCTATTTCCTGCTGATCTCCCCTCAGCAGTTTATAGGCTGCCACCAGGTCCCCCCTCAGCCTCCGTTTGCTAAGGCTGAACAGGTTCAGGTCCCTCAGTCACTCCTCGTAAGGCCTATCCTGCTGCCCGCATGTCAATCTAGTGGCTATCCTCTGGACCCTCTCGAGGCCGTCCACATCCCTTTTGAAGTACGGTGCCCAGAACTGGACATAGTACTCCATCTGTGGCCTGACCAATGCTGCATAAAGGGGGAGAATCACCACCTTGGACTGGCTCAAAATGCATTGTTGGATGCATGATAGGGTTTGGTTGGCCTTCCCAACCACCGTCTGACATTGGCAGCTCATGTTCATCTTGGCATCAACAATGACGCCAAGCTCCCGTTCCACCTCCGTGCTAGCAAGAGAGGAGCTTCCCAGCCAGTATGTGTGCTGGGGGTTGCTTCTCCCCAGATGCATCACCTTGCACTTTTCCACATTGAATCCCACCCTGTTCTTGTCCGCCCACTCTTGCAGTCGGCCCAGATCCCGCTGCAGCCTCTCCCTCTCCTCTGGTGTCTCCACCTCAGCCCATAGTAGCCTGCCACCTTCTTGCATTTGGAAATGAGCTTGCTGGCACTATCACTGGTAGCCCCCTCCAACGCATCCCTGACAATGAGGTGCAACTTGTGTGCCACACGGCAGATGCCAACAAAGTTGTCATCATGGACCATCTTGACCATATTGGCCCCATTGTTGGTGACCATGAGCCCATGGGTGAGCTAGCCCTGCCCAACGAGCCACCCTTGCACCAAGCAGTTCCTGGCCCCCATGATCTTGGTTGCTGTGTGGGACTCATATATCACCTCAGCTTGAAGGAGAGCCCACAGATGGCCTGACTGGTCACACCAGTGTCTTGTGAGGGAGAGGTAAGTATGATCTCCACCATGGCTGCTCCAGATGTCTGAGGTGAAGTGTAAGGCTACCTGCAGATCTGCCTTGTGTAGCTCCTCCTTCAGGTACTACCTACATGCCTCATCCTGCTGAAGGTGGTGCATGCGGGCACTTTGTATGATGGCAGGAATGCCATGAGCTGCCTGAATTGTGGCTGTTCAACAAAGGAGAGGGCTGGCCATCCAGAACAAGCGTCTACCCAATTCTCTGGGTCACCTCGCTTGCCTTGGGAACACGCTCCCCCACCCATGTGCCTGCTTTTCCTCTCCCCCACTGTTCCAGGGTGGCCTGCCTTTGATTCAAGGGGACAGGGACTTTCAAGTGAGAGGGGAAGTTCTTTTTGGGTATGCACTCACTGGTGCCAGGCGGAAGAGGAGCGAAGGCAAAGGTTTGGTGCCTGCAGAGATGCATCAGCGTCCCCATGGTGCTCATGTGTTTCATTCCCTTGCCCCAGTTGGTTTTGGCTTGGCAGTGCAGGCAGATATCATATATGGAATCATCTGCCAGCTCAAAATGATCCCAGACCACACTACCCCCTCACTTCTGGGGTGTGGGTGCATGTACAGATGCTGCCTTTTCACCCTCCTCAGAAGGCAGAGGCACAGAAATGGAAGGAGCACACTCTGCTGAGCCACTTGCCTCCACAGCCTCTACCTCAACCTACTCTGAAGTGCCTTTTGGAGAAGGAGACCTGGCTCTACAGGAAACTTGAGGGATGAGGAGCACAAACTGAGATGATTTCCCCCCCTTCCCCAGAATTTCCTTCACTATAGCACTCAGATCCAGCTCTTCCTCTGGCACTGGAAGGCTTAGGCTGGGAGGTGAAATGGGGGTGGAGCCTGTCATACTGGTGCTGCTTATTGTCATGGTGGTGGTGGAGGGGTACATTATGGCTGGTGCTATTGGAGGGCACTGCTCCCCTCTCCTTCCTGCTAGTAGAACCAGAAGCCTCATGCCTGCTAGTTGTAGGAACGAGGCCTGTCTCAGTTTGGGGCGGGGGGGCAGTAGGACTTACAGCTGTTCCTCTACTCCCTCTTCCGCACCTCCCTGAAGACTTGCCACCTGCCTTTCCAGCATGCTTCATAGTGTGTTTGGTGTGCTGGAAAATGGGTGTTCTTCTGTAATGTAATAAATATGTATTTATGTAATATATGTAGATAATTGTATGTACGTATTTATGTAATACATAAAATATATAAATGTATGTAAATGTCCCTGTATAAATTGTGTATTATAATCTGCAATATATTCTGTACTCCTGTGCACAGTGAATGGAATGCACACTGTGAAAGAAAGCACAGATTTCTTTTCTGGGGCAGAAGACTCAAAACAGACTAACAAAAGCAAAAAAAGAAAGGATTTTGGGGGAGAAATAAATTGAAAGGAATGAATATTATAATAAAGAGTATTAGGAAAGGAAAAGGTATTGGATCCCACTTGCTAGGAACAGACTAACAAGTAGGAACTGATAGCCTTTCTGATGCTGCTGAGCTGCTGGAAGAAACAGTTCAGAAAGCTGACCTCAAGTCATAGAAAAAATTCAGTTCAAACAATGCTTTTCATGCTGTTTTTTCCATCCCGCCCCCAGAGCACTGGGATTGGAAGGGAAGGATCACAGTCACTGGCCAGCTACACAGTCACTAACAGAGCAGTCCTTCCCCCTCTTCCCCTTCCTTCTCTTAGTTTCTGTTTAGCTGCAAGCAAGCTTAGCCTTAAAACTCAAAACATTTCAAAATTTTGAAATGTTTTGAATGCCCTCATTTCATTTCAAAGCTGTTTTGAAGTCTTTTGTTTAATTTGATTTTGCTGTTTTGAGCTCAAAACACATCGAAACAGCTTTGAAACAAAACACCCACCAAAATTTTGCACAGCCCTATTTTACATCCATTAATACAATCCATAAATTCACTAGGGCAGTGAAGATCATTACCATACAAAAAAAATGTCTGCATGAGGTTAATCATTTTTAGGAATCTTGGCCATTTTGCGTTCAGACAAATTCTCCCTCACAATATACCTTTATAATCACTTACTAACATCAGAATGATTTTTTGTACCATTTTGGATACTATAAACAAGCATTATAACATCAGGCTTGGACAGAAGAGAGTAGTGATGGAAAATAGACCTTAAAAATGAAAAGAGAAATTTTCTGGCAAAATGAATTGCTTGGTACAGATGTTGTTTTGAATTAACTTGTCTTCAGCATGAATGTTTATCACCAAGTTTGCCTGTACTATAAGAAGATTTCTACTATTTTTAGCAGACAGGGATACTAGACATAGTAGGAATGTGTCTAGGCTATAGATATTGTCTGTCCCTTTGGAACTTATGTATCACCGTGCAAAACAAAATCAGGGCTGCTTGTTTGGCACAAGAAACAGGTGCAACATTTCTTCTTTGTCTTTGACATGAAAGCTTCTACCTTCTCTGTACTCCAAGGCTATGTTGTTTGAAGTAATGCCCCTTCCACTGGTTCTCTGAAAATATTGGCAGATTGTCAACTACTTTTCTTGGTTTTGCCAATGGCATAACTCCTTGCTTCAGTATTTCCTTTGTGTATCTATGTCTAACATGATTTTCCTTGCACACAGAGAGGTATACAGTACTCTGATCTGAATGGTATAAGCAAAGCAAATTGCCTGCACACATAATGCAAGCTAATGTTGCAATACAAACAGAATAGGGCATGTCACAACTGATTTTGTTAAATACAAGGCTTACCTTTCTCTATTAACAGGATCTCTGGAACTGGGGAAAAAGGAAGAAACTGTCTAGTTCTGGCTGAACCAAAACCATTGTACATCATCAACCACAATGTGCTTAGACAGCTGACAGATCCCTGATATGAGTCTCTGCAGATAGTGATGCAGTCTTGTTCTGTCTGTTTTATATGCAAGAGGCAAGAATTTCTTGGGGTGATATATTTTATTCACCAACTGTGTAGTTGGGATAAAGTTAGGCAAGGTTTACAATGCAAGACATTCTTCCTCAGGTCCTTCCATACCTCTGTGCCTTGTATGGGAAAGAATGCATACCTGGTACAAGGAAAGAACAGATGTGACAAGATTGGCTTGAAGGAACAAGTAGATGTATTTCCATAGTTGTGGCATTAAAATTTGATAACAGAGGAGAGAAGATAAAGTTCACAGCATGTAAACATAACTTCAGTTTCACCAGTAGAAGGAGTGACTGTGAGTACCAGTGCTGGTAATTATATGTTTGTTTTCTATTCAATTAAATTTTTTAAATAGACTTCAAGTTTAGAGAAAGTCTGCCCAGGAAATCAAAATACTACGCTAATACAACCAGCTTTGACATCAAATGTAGATTGTAAGTTTGAGCATCTCAATTTACCAGAAATTCAAATGATGATATCAAAACAGGACAAGAGGGGGGAAATAAACAGAAAACTTGAGCATTATCAAATTGCAGCTCTGGTCCAAGCTTTGCCTATCCCTCACAATAAAGTTCTTATTGTCTGTGGAACTTCAGAGAAATCAGTATCCTTAGCCTTCCCTTTGAAGTCACCAAGACCCCATTGCCTGTGATAAAAGAGTTTATTTATAACTTGCTCAGCTTATGTCTTTTCCCACTGAACCAGCAGGCTTTCCAAGGTTTGGGGATATAATTTCAAGGGCTGTTAAACCTCTGTCAAAGTTTTGTTGGCCCCCTAAGTAGCCTGACTATCCAACATTCTGTTTGCTGTGACAGGGCTTCACGTGAAAGCATTCAGAAAACCGACAGCTTCAAGAGTTAGCATTTTTGTAACTCAAAGTGGCATTTAATCTGAAAAATAACATTAGGAAATAAGCATATAATTGGCTTTCTATTTCCTGTCCTTTTTTTTCTTGCTATCCTGACAAATAAGTCAAAGCACAATATTATAAAATTTTGATCTCTGTGGCAAGATGGTACATTTACATAACCCAGCAAATTTTAAAAAGCAGCTGTCAGTAATATGATGAGAAATGCTAGAGCAAGCCCTTAAAACAGGTCATAATAAATAGTGTAACAGAACCATATGGGATAACACCTTTCTGCTGTGTATTGTTATCAGCAACCAAATCTAAGATAAAAAATCTAGACGTTCCTCTCAAACACCATGAATGTGATCTCCCATGAAGAATCCTGAGAAAACTAAGCACCTTTCTTGGACACCTTTAATAAGCAAGCCCTTTTCTTCCACAAGATCTGAGTCTAGGGATAAAACTTTATCATGGTGACAAAAGAACACAGCAGAATTTGGGACAAAGTAAATCAGAATCTTTATACGAATAGTATAAAGTACGAATCATCCTATCTCTCAGTATCTATGGCTGATACTCTCACTTGCCTCACAAGCTGGTGTGCATGTCTAATGGCTAAATAACTCTCTATCTTTACTTGCTGTATCCCAGTCAGGGTTTATGATTAGCGAAGTCCCATTGTCCATGGTGGCAGTCAGATCCATGTTTTGCTTTTCAGAGAAGTGCTGCCCAGTACAGTCACAATCCTCTGGACCAGAGGTTCTGAACCTTTTTCAGTTGAAGTACCCCTTGGACTCAGAGGGACAATTTCCAATTGTCAAGACTTTTTTTAGGCCCTTTGACCTGTGTTAAACAATGTATGAAATATATCTCACGTACCCCCTGATGAGGCTTCACATACCCCCTGGGGGTACATGTACCCCCAGTTCAGAACCATGACTCTGGACCATCTTTCACTGTGCCACCACCTTTATGCCATCTCTTACCACATTGTTACCACTTCCTAATTTTGCCCCAGCAGGCAACAGCTTTTCAAGCCACAATTACCCGACAGCTCAGCACACTCAGTATGTGTATTTATTCTAGATATCTCCCACAAAGGAACTATGAGCTAGTTAGTCCCCCATTCATGACTGAAACTGAGTGTCATGAATCCTGGTATTCTCCAAAAATCTATATGCAGTTGAAGTGCAGGACAGCTGTGTGGAGGGTGGAGCCACACTAATCAAATGAAACAAGATGAGAAAGGGGAGATTGATGGATTCTGGGTGAAATTTTTAGCGCTCAATTTCGTAAGCAGCTGTTACAAGATGTTACAAGATGAAGAGTGTACATGAGACAGTACGAGGGGTGGTGAACACTGAAGAAATACGTTGGGAATACCAGAGAATGGCAGATGATAGAAAAGAAGAGGATGGGAGAATTCTTCAGGAAGGAAGGCTGAAGATATACAGTGAGAAGAATAAAAAAAATGGGAGAGATGCAAAGAAAGATGCAGGATGCATGCACCCCAAAACTTCTGGCCCCTGCTTTGAGCCCCCCCACCCCACTACAGAAAAGTTGTGGACAAGTTGGAGACAGTAGAGTGGAGGGCAACAAAAATGGTTAGGAGGCTTGGGAATGACTTATGAAGAGAGGCTGAGGGAACTGGGCTTATTTAATCTGCAGAAGAGAAGGCTGCAGAAGGATTTGATAGCAGTCTTTAACTACTGAAGGGTTGTTCCAAAGAGGATGGAGCTAGACTGTTCTCAGTGATGGCAGAACAAGGAGCAATGGTCTCAAGCTGCAGCAAGGCAAGGTTTAGGTTAGATTTTAGGAATAACTTTCTCACTAGGAGGGTGGTAAAACACTGGAATGGGTTACCTAGAGAGGTGGTGGAATCTCTATCCTTGGAGGTTTTTAAGGCCTAGTTCAACAAATCCCTGGCTGGAATGATCTAGTTGGGGATAGTCCTGCTTTGAGGAGGGGGTTGGATTAGATGACTTCCCGAGGTAACTTCCAACCTTAATCTGCTATGATTAATCTGCAGAATGAAGACAGGTATCAAAAGAGCTAGAAAAACCAAGGCAAGAGTTAGAAATCTGGTTTTAAATAAAGTTGAGAGAGAAAATGTTCTTAGCATTAACTCCCTTGGTGGGAGAAAATGAAGAGCTGTCCTGATACTTTTTGGCCAGAGTGCAGGTGGCAAAGGAGAGCTTAAAATAGTGGGGGAAGAATGGGGTTCCTGGGTGGAAAAGTAGGAGAAGGTGTTGGGGTGATGAGAAGATTTTACAGAGAGCTATACCAAAAGAAGGAAAAAGACAGAAAGAAGATAACAGGTTTCTTGGAAAAAATTGAACATAAAGTAGAGGAGGAGGAAGCAAAGAACATGGAAGAAAACATAAGCTTAAAGGAAGTGAAGGAGTGTTTATATAACCTTAAAAGAGGGAAATCACCAGGAGCAGCCAATGAAATTTTATGAGAAGTTTTGGGAATGGGTAGGAAGGGATATAGTGGAAGTTTCTGTAGAAGCAGGAGAGTCAGAGAAAGATTTTACAAGAGGCACTGTGATCTTACTTTTCAGGAAAGGTGAAAAGAAACTCCTAAAAAAAACAAAGACTAATTAAATTCTTTAATATGGACTATAAGTTAATGGCCAAGATGCTGACTTTGAAGATGAGGAAAAACCTCCAAAAGATAATACATGAAGACCAAGTATGCACAGTACCACGTAGAAGGATCTCCAAAGCACTCAGAGTGAGTAGAGATACAATGGACGCATCTACACATGCACTTATGTCATATTAAATTTACTGCGCAGTAAGTAATTACGCAGTAAGCAGAAATAGGTTGGCATCTACATTTAATGCATTAAAGTGCATTAGCATGGTATGTGGTCTGACTTGGGACTAAAGTTAGCAAGGCATCTACATATGTGTTACTGTACATTAACTAAATGGGCATAAATTTGATACCTGCATAATGCATAAGTCACCATAGTGCACATAATGCACATCAGCATAAGTTACCATACTTACTGTGCAGTATGCACATGCATATGTAGATGCACACCCATACTGTAAAGTAATTTCAGATTACAGCACAGTAATTTAGGTTATTGTGCAGTAACTGTGCATGTGCAGATTTGTCCATTGTCTCACATCCAAGAAAGGAAAACAAACAGTTATAGCAAACCTAGCTTTAGAAAAAGCATGTGACAGGCTGGGTCACAATTACATATTTGAAGTGCTAGGAAAAATGGGGTTCCCAGAGAAATTTATGGATAAAGTTATTGTATAGAAAATATACATTTCAGCTCTAGCCAAGGTTGGCTAGAGCTGAACTGTATAAAGGTTATTGCATGCAGCGAAGTCCAAAGTAACGGGGACTTAAGTAGACCCAAGTGGGGCCTTTAAAATCCATACAAGGGTACGCCCTGTTGCCATTAGTATGCATGTGCAGCATAGAACTGTTAGCACAAAAATTAAGAAAAGACAAGGTCATAAGTGGAATAAAGATACCAAGAGGGAGAGAGGTAAAATGAATAATATATATGGTGATATAAATGGAGTAGTTAGTGAGTGAGTTTTGATGGAAAGGGTGCTAGAGTCATCAGAGCAGGGAGAACTGAAAAGCACAATAATGGGAGTGGGGAACTGGAAGGACTTGGAGAAGTTGAGCCTTCAAATAAGAGAGAGAGCAATCAGAGTGCTAGGGACCCCAAGGATACCAAAGGGAAAGGTAATACAAAATGGGAAAAGATGACAGCCAGGTTATGGCAAATACTTTGGTTTTGGTCCAGAACAACACTGTCTTTTACTGGAAAAGTGCAAACTTTGAAGGCTGTGCTACTGTCAATTATTCTATATAGAGAAATTGTATTCCCACTGACATGGCAGCAAATAGCAAAAGTACAGAGGGAAATAAGTGTGTTCTTCTGGAATGCCAAAAGAGAAAGTTTGGCTAGAGCTGAACAGTATAAAGCAAGAGAGATGCAGGGATGGGTGCTGCCAGACTTGGAATTATTCATCTATGTGAAATATGGAAGCACAGTATGCAAAGTGGTAATGGAGGAAGAGGGGAAAACAGTACATATTACAGCTGCAAGGAAATAGGGAGTACATTAGATCTCTCTGAAGAGTCCATGGGCATGGGAACTGTTGATTCATTACATCAGGATGGAAGGATTGATGCAGAGGTATAAACTAGGGAAGGGAGGGATTGAGGTTCTGAAGGATGACAAGAAATTGATGAAAGCGGTTAGGGAAAAAGACAGGATGGTGGTAGGGAGAAACTTCACAGAAGGACAAGTGAAGAAGGTGGGGAGCAGTGGCAGGTAAATAACCAAAAGACAAATATAGGAACATAGGAAAAGGGAGTGTGGGAAAGGATACGCTGCTTCTCGAGTGTCGTTAGCCCAGGAGATAGTACTATACGGACTCATGGCAAAGGGACTGGAGGAAATGTTATGAAGGACTTTTTTAGTATGTGTTAAAACTAGTTTATGAAATGTAAGAAAACTCTGGTTGTTTAAGGGTTGGCTTTTACTGAAAGAGAGTGCCAGAAGCTGGGGATGCATGAATGGAAATACTACATTGATTGGGATGAAGACAAGATTGGAGAAGAAGTGAAGGAAAAAGGACTGGACACACTTGTTTCACTAAACCAACAGAGAGGACTGATGGGAGGGGCAGAGAGTTTTAGATAGTTACTGAGGTAACATTTTCCTGGGATTCTGTATGAAGAAAAAAATGTCAGTAAGAGTATGTTTTCTTGTTGGTAGTTGATGTACATCGTTTAATGTTTTAATATATATAGTTGTATGGTTTTTATATGTAGCGATTTCTGCACCATGAATTCTTGGTAAAATAAGGATGCTCAATATTTGTAGCTTTGTAGATGTAGGGTGATAAGTAGGGATCCAGGTTTTCTGTTTGCCACAGAAAAACATGGGAAAATGTGGATTTTCAAGAGAAAAACATGGATTTTTTTCTTAAAGGAAAACATGTGGGAAATGGTGGCTTTCTCCTTGTAGGCTGGCAGAGTTCTAGCCTGTAAGTGGCTGGGGGGAGTGAGAGGAAGGCAATCATGCAGGGGGCACCTTGTGCATGTGCACGTGCACACACATACAAGTGGTAGCCAAGCTGCATGGAGATCAGGTCCTGCAGTTCCCTACATGTAAGTCTAGGGGGATTGAGGACCCCATAGTGAGAGAGGGAGAGAGGGAATTGGGCAGGGCTGGGGGTGTTGCTCAGCTGGGGCAGTGCATGGGGCCTGGGCCAGGGTGAAACTGGAAATACACAGCTGTGGGGCCCAGGTGGTGAGCAAAACAGAGTTATGGGCAACTCATCTGGGGGATGATGGGGAGGGGGGCTGGCTCCCTGCCACTGCATGCACTCCCATGGGGGCAGAGCTGACCTGAGCAGGGTCACTGAGCCCTACCCCAGTTCGGACCCTGGTGGTGGTGCCACCGGCAGGGGGGAAGGGTAACAAGTAGCTGGGTACAAAGCCAGTGGCAGCAGCACAGACTCACTATAGCCACTCCACCTCCACAGGGGTCCTCAAAATTTGGGGCCCATGGTAGTCACCCTGATTCACCCCCCACTAGGGATGGCCCTGTGTGGGGGCATGGGAAACATGTGCCCCCCAGATTTGTGAATGGGGTAGGGGCAGATGCAGGCTGCCCACTGCAGGCTCTAGGCACCCCACCCTGTTGCTTTCGCCTTGGGGGCCTCTGCAGCCCAGTGGGCAGGACCTAGTGTGGCAGGGCAGAGCAGGGCAAGGAGGCATAGTATCACTGCCAGGAGGCCTGAACCACCATGGTAAGGCACCCCCTGCCTTCCCAGAGGCAGTGAGGGTGGTGGATCAGAGTTGTGCCCCCCACTGATGCTGGGTGGGCAGGGGGCATCTTGCCATGGTAGCACGGGGCTCTTGGCTGCAGCACTGAGCCATCTCACCCTGCCAGGGCTCAGGTTATGCTGGGGTGGGGGGACAGGACTGCAGACAAGGTTCCCTGGCTCCATAGCCCTGGCAGCTGGGGGCCCTCTCTGGCAGGGCTGGGCAGGGGCAGAGGGCTGCAGATTGTGTGGGGTACCAGCAGGGGTGGGTGAGATGTTGATTGGGGAGTGAGGGACACTGGCAGGACCAGGGGGCTCTGGGTTGGTAGTGAGGGGCACAGGTAAGGCTAGAGGTATGGGGGGTTGTCAATGGGGGGGTGACAGGCATTGGCAGGGACAGGGGCTATATATATATCGGCATTTTAATTGTAGAAAAATGTGTTGAAACCAGAGAATTTGGGATTTTTTTCTCAGAGGATATGTGATTTTTAAACAGGAAAAAAACAGGATCCCTGGAAATAAGTGTGTTTTTAATAAAACAAATAAAATAAAATAAAAAAGTTCCAATCAGCATTTCAGCTTTTTTGGTTAAGATCATATGTACCATTTTTATCACCAAGACTAAGAACAGGCATTCAAAAAGCCAGAGCCTGAATCAGTTCTTTGCATGTTCATTCAGCCTGCATAGATTAACCAAGAAGCAAGCAAACAGACATTCACTTTTGATTCTGGAAGTACAGCCACATGTATGCAGTACTGCAGACTAGAATGTGGAGGGCACTAGATCAATCCCTCCCTTCTCTTAGGCAGGGGCCAGAAGGCTGGAGGGAAGCTGAGCTGAGGAGGGGTGGCAAGGCCAGGCCCCAGCAGGCCACTGAGTATGATAGGGGAGAGGTTTAAATACCCACCCTGGCCTGTACAGGGTGTACCTGGAGAGGGAGTGGGGAAGCAGTCTCTGCCAGGCTTTTCCCTGCTCACCACTCAAGCAGTGGGGAATGTGGCTAGATCCTGGCTTGAGGCTATCATGCTGACATGAAGGAGAGGAGGGAGAGGGATTTAATCCCCTCTCTCTCCCTTCTCTCACCAGCATGTGACCGCAGGAAGGGTCTGCCTAGCATGGGCACAGCAGCCCCTGCCAGGTCTCCCCCTACCTCGCCACTCAAGCAGCAGGAACAGGGAGTATGGCCATATGTTGGTACCCTGAAGTGAAGGAGGGGGTGGGTTTAATCCTACTGGCATGGGACCCCAGCTGGGGTCTGCCTGGCAATGGTGCAGCAATCCCTGCCATTCTCCCTGTCATAGGACCCCAGCCAGGGTCTGCCTGGCAGGGGCGCAGCTGTCTCTGCCAGGCCCCCCCACTCCACCCATACTGATTTCTCAAGCAGCAGGAGTGAGGGGCATGGCCAGATGCAGGTATCCTGAGATGAAGGAGGGAAGGGGGGTTTAATTCCTCCTCCCTCCCCCTTCCTACCAGCACAGACCCCAACAGGAGTGTGCCTGTGGGGTGCAGTCCCTCCCAGGCTGTTGTCCCCCCATTCCCTACTCCCTCCTTGATAAGAAAGCAGGGGGCATGACCATGCGCCTGCTCAGGGCCAGTGAACTGAGCTGGAGTTGTGAGGTTTAAATCCCCTCCCACTCTCTCCCCTCTGCCTGAGCATGCCGGCTTACTCCAACCCCTCCACTCCAGTGGGAAAAGTCTGGCAGCGGATGCTCCCACAACAGGCAGACCCAGCTGCAGCCCTCAGCCAAGTTTCCCACTCCTACCACATTGTCAGCCAGCCCCCACTGCTCCAGCTAGGGAGCAGAGAGGCAAGGCCAACCCTGCTTTCTGGAGCATACAGGACAGCCTCGCCCATGGATGCGAAGCATCCTGGGATGCTGGGGGACTGTAATTTAACTTGAACCAGGAAGGGGTCTGCGACAGAAATTTCATAAACTGGTTTGACCCAAATCAGTTTAAGTCTGATGCTACATTCAATCAGGTTTATCTTAAACCAGTTTCAGCCATTTTGAAACTGGTTTATGTGCACTGAACTTATGTTCTGTTATAGGTTTAAACCAGTTTCTGATCACTGAAACTGGTTTATGTGTAACTTCTGTTCTGGACAGTGTCAGGGCTGGCTCTGGCCCTCCCGGTGCTGACCCGGGATTGCAGTGCCTCCAGGTCCAGTGCCAGTTCCCTGCAGAGGGGACATGCACCCATTTTTTTTTAAAGGCCACAAAAAATGCTTCCCATCAAGTATTTTTGGCACCAGGGGAGGGTGTTGGAACTTGCTGTGGCCTATCCGCCTGGCAGTCTAGTACTGTAGTACCTCCAGGCCCAGTGCCTATTCCCTTCCTGGGGGAGCAACTCCCCCACCTTTTTTTAATGACCAGTATAGGCCATGTGTTCTATAGTTATGCTCAGTGTTGGCTGCATTTAATCAACTTCATAATTTGTTTCCATTCCTGAGCATATGCTGCTTTTGGCAGCAATTTAATGATAGCCAGTGTAATTAATGAGGTTTTCTTATATGTGTTATAAGATATGGGGCTAAGAAACCCCATCTTGTATTTGAGTAAATATATTGCTACTATTGAATATTGGAGCAATTAAATGCAATACATGCTTCAGTTAGTAGACAAACTTCAGAAAAGAATCAAACAACATTAAGAGAATGGAGATGTTACATGTTTTAGTTAGCTTAAATAAATAATTCATCTGAAACATACGAACTGCCTGCTTCCATCACAATATAACAAGCTCAATAGGACAATATCTATAATGTCATTATAGCCATAAAAATACTTGTCAGTAAATAAGTCATACCTAAATACTTTCTGCTCAGTCCACTGCTAAATGAATTCTTTCTGTGGACTTCTGTTAGCTTCAGATCATGCCCTTCGAGAGAGTGCTGAGTGGGAGATCTTGGCGCTGATGTTGAAATGCTAATAAGGAACTAGATAAGTGACTTCACCTTTCCATGGGGTAAATTCTTAACTGGTATATTTTCAGGTAGTGATCTGCCCTCATATCTTTATTTCCCAGCCCTCATATGTTAATCATCCTATTTATCTGCAGCCCAGAATGTTTCAAGGTAATACTTGTAACATGTTTTTGGAATAGTGGAAAAAAGTTACTATAAAAGAGAAACATTATTATTATTGTTAACTAATAAGATCTTCAGGTTATCCTAGGTTATTAAAACACAGTGTGAAGTATTTTATATTGGGCCTACATATTGACAACAATGTATTGATTTTTTCTTGCTTTGACGTCAAAGTGCTTGAAAAATGTTATTTGGGAAAATAAATACTCTGTCACCATGACCATATCTGTTTGTATTGTGTATCTGTGAAAAAAGAGACTTGCTCTTGCGATGTGGTTGCACCCATGGCTGACTTAGGTAATGACAGCTTTGGAAGTCAATTTATATTTTAATCAGGAAATGACTCAGAATATTTGAAGTCTTACTTCAAAGCCCATTCCTTTACAGTTTGCTAAAAATGATATCATATCTTTAGAATGTTAAATTAAACAATTGTGCTGAGGCTGGAACTTGTTTCTGATTGTGCACTTTACCTATTCACTTATACTGATTTTTTCCTTACTATTTATAAATATATCCTGTGACAATATTTATCAGACCCTGGGACTTAGTGAATAGAGTGTTACACATATTCCCCAATTCTAGAAGACTTTTTCCAGTAATGCATGTCATACTACTTTATGTATTGCAGTACATCTCATTTGCTTGAAGTGCCTTAGAATTAGGGTGTTGTGCTTTTAATGAATCTCCTGATACTACATTCCATTATTATATAATAGCTTTGATGGAATCCCTTCATACAAAGGCAACGAGAAAAAAGATATGGCCAATCAGAATAATTTTACAAATGGTTAAATTACAGTAGATAGGGAAATATTTTATTAATAAAATGAAGTTAATATAGCCCAGAACCAATGTGAATGTAATCCCTAAGGAAGACTATCTTAGGAAACATATCAAATTTTTGGCATAGTGGACTCATTGCACTTTCCACAATGTTGTTATATATTTTCTGTATGAAAGTCTAAAATGTTAAGTCTTACATTTAGCAGTTAAAAAAATACAGGAGATTTAAAACAGCAACACAGCAACAGTTCTGCTGTATGCCTCTGGTATTTTTGGCAGTTCTAGCTGAAGCATGTGATCCATCTTAAAAAAGTAAAATAGACTGGGAATGCCATTCTAGGCTTAATGAGATAAATTAGTAGATTTATTTTAATCCCTGGAGCAGTTCAGACATTCAGGTACTATGATAGTACATACTATTACTACTAAATATTAAAAGTATTATTACTATTGTTGTGATCAGTTTTAACATTATGCTTGGATCCTGTGGAATTTCAAATGTCCATGTGCTGAAGCTGCCCTCTCATCCCCTACCCTGGGTTATTGACTCTTTTGATGAATGATCTGAAGAAGCTCTACAAAGAGAAACTCTCAAAAGGGCAATACAACATATAATGTAAATAGGGTTCCTGTCATTGTAGGCATTACTGTTTTGGCACCTGGATACTACAATGGTGCGTGTTTTAGGAGTACATAAAATAGTTAAAGGGTTTGTTCAACAAATAGATATTTAAGCAAAATTAATCATACTATTCCTACCTGGACCCTTACTAACATTGATTTTAAGTTTGCTTTACTGATTTAAAAAAAACAAAACACTTAGTGATACAGGCCACTCACATTATCTGGCAATTTAAAAGGTAGCCAGAGGTAACTCAAGTTCATGACTCTTTCTTGGACCCATTTCACAAGTAAATAAAGCTAATTCCATTTTAACTACATTTTCTAATTATTTCCACTTTCCAAATAAATAAAGTTATGTGCCATTTCAGTGTCATTATCTGTAGTCAACTTATTAGCAATATGCACCAGAATTATACAGCAGTGGAGAACAAATTGCAAAAGGTGTCTAAATAGCTGCTTTAAAGAGTATAAGGTAAAAAGCAGTATTGGTGTACTGGAGGGAAAGATAGATTTTATTTGAAATGTGGACAGAATAGTAAAATTGCAGCATGACACTTCAAGAATGAGAAATGTCTAAAATCAAAACGTGGATTGTAATGATCTGGAAAAGTGGCATTGTTCTACATTTTAGGCATGAACACACTTCAAAAAGTGTTGTAATCTGTAAACATGTTTTAGAAATGTTTGTATAACCAAAATAAAAATGTAAATAGTACTGTGTCTTAATGCATTTCATAGCACCGTGATGAGGGGCAGAAGGTGATTTGGAAACATGAGCAGAATTAAAAGTATACAAAGTATAATTATCCTCTGCTCTTTGCTGACATTTTTGAATAAATATTCATGCTTTTTAATTTTGATATAGAAGAGTAATAAGGATGTAGCATGCAATCAAAATGCCTGTGTCAGAAGAGCAGATTTAGTTTTCATGAAACTAGTTACAGTAAATAAAACAGATTAATTAGTTAAATAGTCAATCCTTATGAGATTTTAGCTTACAGTTCGATATTGTATGACAAAATGCACTGTTCTTAATGGCTTCTGAGAAACTACCATTTACTTAGCTTTAATTGTCAGCTAAGCCCCATTACAAGGTTCTGTGAGATCTCCCTTTCACATACGAAGCCACTTCAGAGTCAGCAGCCAAATTTACTTCTTTATTAGTACCGTAATAGAGAAGTTCACTTACATTCACTTCAGCTTGGCTCCATCCAATGCAGTTGACACATATACAGGCACAATATGACAAAAAAGGAACAATTGAGAATATTATTATCAGAGGTGTAACTAGTAGACTATGTGACCTGGGAAACTGGAATGTGGGCAGGGGAATCTGAGGTTTTGACCACATGGAGCAGCGCAGGGGTAAAGTACTGCTGCAAGCTGAGGTATCATTGCCAAGAGCCAGGTTAACCAAGCTTTGGCCTCACAACTACCACAGTTGTATATGGTGAGAGGGGATCCAACAGCTCTCGATTTGACAACTGCAGGGCCAGGGAAGAGTTAATCTGGCCTTTACCAGCAACACCTGATACCTCCGTATGCAGGAGTGGTGTTTTCCAGGGAAGATTCCTTCCTCCTGGCACAGTGGCACAGGCAGCAAGGAAGACACCCATGTGCTGCCTTCTGAAGAATCCCTCAAAGACCTGGCATAGATACCATGCTGGGGGTCATATCCAGGCAAAAGCCATAGCAACTGAAAAAGCAGCATTGGAATGGCTTGCAGATGAGGTAGGTTTCTAAAGCTACATTTCTCTGAGAGCCCTTCCAAAGCCTGGAGCAGTACAAGATAGGGAAGAAACAAAACTTGGCTCTTAGGGATACAGTACAGAATGTCATCCCAGATACTTACCACCCTTATCTGTCCATCAGCACGGATTCTGTTGAAGGTAATTCTTCAACAGAAATGGGAGGGTTGTTTGCGGAGGGATCAGGTAGTTAGCATTCTCCACCACAAGAAAAACATGACACAAACCACATCCAAGGATTTGGAAGGTGTGCACACAAAATCATTTCATTTAAAGTTTCTAGTAATGTCCTGTTTCAGGAGAAAAGCTTTTAAAGGAATATCTTTAAACATTCTTCTGCTTCCAGGTGACATGAGGAAATGCTGAGTTATGCCAACATTTTAAAATGAGTATATCTTTTTCAAATTTTAGTTGTTTTTAAGCTCTGGAGATGGTTTTGCATCTGTTCTTATGTTGCCCCAAATAGTTCAGCCATCTCTGACTGGAACTAGGATTTGGTTCTAGGCTATGCTCTTGGTTTTCTCAGCTGTTACCTTTATGAGGCTTATTCTGACAAACTAACCATTATCCCCCAAAGATGAAAAAACAGTTGACTCTTGTAGTTTCAAGGAACAAATTTTTGCAGTGATATCTTTTATTTGACCAACAGTATGGCTGGCATAGCTTTTGGGTGTCACAGGGTGTATCTACACAAGATGCTTACTGTGCATTGGCTTGTGACCAGGGAACCAGTGAACAGGGACTGCTAACAGGGGAAGCTGTTTGCTGGCAGTTTGCTGACCAGTTTGTGGGTAGTAGCATAGCCAATTTCCACACAATCAGTCTTGGGCGTGGTAGCAACTCATCTTTCCTGCAAGCATCCTGACATCGCCAAGACCTCCACCCAGACAGATCCTATGGCCCCAGACTGCAGGGGCTGTCTGGCATGGCTGCTGGCAACTATGCATGGGGGCACCCCCACTTGTGGGGTATGTTCCCTGGTGGAGTCTCTGAAGGGCCAAGTGTGGGAGCTTGAGGAGGAGGTATGTCAGCTACACACCATCAGGGCCCATGAAGATTACATCAACAGCTACTACCAGACCCTACTCCAGGAAACAGAGAAGAAGAAGGTGGAGGAGAAGGTGGCCACGAAGAGGACTGGCCACAAAGACCCTCCTAGAGCTACCTGGAAGATTAGTCTCCAGATCCAGAGCAAGCAGAGCTAGGGCTACTCCCCCCTTAATGCTGCATCACAGGTATGCTCCCTTCATCACGCATTAGGAGGCTCTGACAGAGACACCAGAGGAGGAGGTAAGTACTCAGCAGGTAAGTAACCCATCCCCTAAGAGGGGATGCTGGGTGGTGGTCATGGGGGACTCTCTCCTAGAGGCACGGACGGACCTATCTGCTGTCCAAACCCCTTGGCCTGAGAGGTCTGCTGCCTCTCTGGGGCTTGCATCTGGGATGCTGTGGTGAGGATCCTGAGGCTTGTCCATCCATCTGACTACTACCCCGTGATCCTCATCCATGTGGGCATGAACAACATGGCCAGGAGTAATCCGGACTGGGTCAAGAGTGACTACAGGGCTCTAGGGGCTGGGCTCAAGGGACTGGGAGCTCAAGTAGTTTTTTTCTTCTATGTTCTCTGTGCAAGCCATGGACTCAAGAGGGAAGGCTGTGTGGAAGAAGTAAACAGATGCCTCCAACAGTGGTGCTACTACAAGGGCTTTCTTCAACCACAGCATGCACTTCAGGGAGAGAGGACTCCTGGGACAAGACAGCATCCACCTCACGTGGAGAGGTAAGTCCCTATTCTCAGCCAGGATGGCTGATCTACCAGATAGGACTTTAAACTGACTTTTCTTGGGGGGGCAGAGAAACTCCAAGTGGAGCATGCCTGGGGACTGGCACACAGGAAAACATTCACGTGGAGGACAATAAGAAGTCCTTCTTTAGCTATGTAGGGAGCAGAAGGAAAACAAATGGAAGTATGGTGCCCCTGCTTAACACCTTAGGACAGCTGGTAATAGACTTTCAGGAAAAAGCTGAACTTCTGAATGCCCACTTTGCTTAGGTATTTCACCGGACCAGGGGGAAAGACAAGCAAGATAAGGATCACAGGGTGCATTGTGGGAATGCTGAGATAGTGCAAAACCAAGTAGAAAAGCTATATATTTATAAGTCAGCAGGACCAGATGGACTTCACCCAAGAGTGCCAATGGAGCTGGTTGAGGTCAGTGTGGAGCCTCTGGCAAAACTCTTTCAGAAATTGTGGCACACAGGGGAGATCTCTGAGGATTGGAAGAGGGCCAACATTATGCCCATCTTCAAGAAGGGGAAGAGGGAGGATCCAGGCAACTATAAGCCAATCAGCCTAGCCTCCATCCCAGGGAAAATCCTAGAAAAACTCATTAAAGAATCTATGTGTGATACACTCATTGAGGGTAAGGTTCTGAATGACAGCCAGCACGGATTTGTCATGGGTAGGTCTTACCAAGCTCATCTGCTTATATGAACAGGTCTCTTGACACCTGGACATGGGAGAGAAGGTCAACATTATATACCTAGGCCTCCAAATACCTTTTGATTTAGTATCCCATGATATCCTTGTGGAAAAATTGTAAGGTTGTGGGCTTAACTGCTTAACAGTTCAGTGGGTGGAAAACTGGTTGCATGGTAGGACCCAGAGAGTTCTCATAAATGAATCTGTGTCATTCTGGCAAGAAGTGGCCAGTGGTGTTCCTCTGGGGTCCATGCTTAGACCAGTGCTTTTCAATATCTCTATCACTACAGGGTTGGTGGCAACAATCTGACTTGCACTTGAGCTGTAAGGGACCTGGGGTAGTGATTGACCATTGGATGAACATGAGCTTGCAATGCGAAGTTGTGGCCAGCAGGGCAAACAACACGCTGGCGTGCATTAATCATTGCATCTCATGGAAAACTAAGGAAGTGATACTCTCACTGTGAGAATAACAGGCACTGGTGAGACCACAGCTGGAGTACTGCATCCATTTCTGGGCACCGCACTTCAACAAGGATGTAGAAAAAACACGAGAGGGTCCAGAGAAGAGCCTCCCATTTGATCAGGGATTTGCAAGACAAGCCATAAGAAAAGAGGCTGAGGGACTTAGGCCTCTTCAGCCTACAGAAAAGAAAGTTGAGAAAAGCTTTGTAGTGGCTTACCGCTACATCGGGGAGTACATCAAGAACTTGGTGAACAGCTATTCCCCAGGACACCCCGGGGAAGACCAGGACCAATGGATACAAACTTCTAGAAGGTTGCTTCAGGCTCAGTTCCAGAAAAAAACTCCTTCATGGTCAGGGTGTCCAGACTAGAATAAACTCCCTCCAGTGGTGTAGTCACCTACCCTGGAAATCTTCAAAAGGTGACTGGACAGTCACCTCGCTGGGGTCACTTGACCCCAGTTGTCTTTTCCTCCCTAGTGCAGGAGGACTGGACCTGATAATCTACAAGGCCCCTTCCAGCCCCTAACAATCTATGAATCTATAATAACACTGCGTAGTAGCGTGTCACAGTAAAAACCATGCTAATATCCCACTGCACAGTTAGCTGCATTAGCTAATGTGCAGTAAGCATCATCAAATAACCATGTGCGGGCATTATTGTGCAGTAACTTTAGGTACTGTTCATTTAGTGCTTTATTAAGGAAATACTAAACTAAATGTGCAGTATCTAAGGCAGGCAAAGTACAATGGGTAGATTTAATATCTTTTATTAGACCAACTGAATAGTAGAAACAAAATTCTTTGCAAGCTTTTGGGCAGAAGCACTCTTCTATAGGCATAGGGAGACTCCATATTTGTTCTGAGATGTCCAGGGAATGAAAGAAGTTATAAGTTTGACAGGAGATCAGTGAAAACGTAAATAGGTGGAAATTAGGAAAAGAATGGGTAGAGAAGGGAGGGGAGAAAGGGGAGGAAAAATGTAAATGGTAAGTTCAGGCAGGTTCCTGGTGAATCAGATGTCAGGCAGGTTATAATGGATCATAAATCTAATCTCTGTATTGAGTCCATGATTTTTTGTATCCAATAGATTTATGAAGTGAAATTCATAGGCTCGTCTACAAAAAGTATTCTGTAAGTGCCTTTTGAAGATTAGAACTGAGAGGTTAGAGAGAGAGTGATTGTCTTGTGAGAAGTGGGCACTCACAAGTAAGTGGATATTTTTGTTTTTGATGGATTTTTGGTGTGTGTTAATTCTGATATGCAGTTGTTGTTTGGTTTTTCCTACATATTTTCCACCAGGGCATTTGGTGCACTGGATGAGATATATAACATTTCTGGAGGTGCAGCTGTAAGATCCAGGAAGAGTGATGGTTCTGTTGCGGGGTGTGGTTATGTTGGAGTGGTGGGGATATGTTGGCAGGTTTGGCATTTCTTGTCCTGGCATGGTCTGGACCTGATCCATTTGGTTGTGTTTTGGGTCATAGGGAGTTCACTTCTTGTGATGAGGTTAGCGAGATTTGGTTCTTGTATAAGGCTAGGATGGGTGGTTCTGGAAAGATCTCTTTAAAAGGTCTTTTTCTAGTATGGGTTACAATTGTTTGAGGATTTTCCATGTAGGTTTCAGGGAAAGGGGATGTCATAACTAATGGTGTGTGATTCATGGAGACTTTCTTTTTGTACTGCAGCAAATCTTCACATGGTATCCAGGTGGCTCTTTCAAATGTATGATCTCTCTCTCTTGAGAAGTATCCTTGTTGAGTGAAGGCCCTTTTGAAATTTGTGAAGTGGCAATCTTTCATTCCTTGGAGATCTCATAACTACAGAGTCTCCCTATGCCTAAAGAATAGGCTTGTGCCTGAAAGCTCGCAAAGAACTTCAGTTCAACTACTCAGTTGGCCTAATAAAACATATCAAGTCTACCCAAAGAACCTTGCCTGCTTATGTTCTTAGACCAACACAGCTACAACCAAAAACCCTGCAGTATCTAAGATGCATTAATAGATGTGTAGACATGCCCACTGTATTGCTTTCTTCTGCCTTCCTTATAGTCTTAGTCATTTGACTTTTCCATAATAGGTGTCTCCTCAAAATCATATCTTTCCTTGATGCTAGTAGGCTGAATAAACTATGTAGTGCCTTGTCTATAAGGCTAGAAACAGACATTGCATTTATCCCTCACCAAGTTGTGCCTGGTTTTGCCCCAGAACAGAAAACACACACACACACACACACACACACACACACACACACACACACACACACACACACACACACACACACACACACCCTTTAAGATGAGCAGCTGAATGCATTGCCACTTTTCTGCCATTGATTCAATGATGTAATCTCAGGCGCACCATTCAGATGCACTTCATGATGTCCCAGGATAAACTGTTAGTACTTCTTATCCCATGAACCTTTTCAGGATTTATCCCAGGACAATGGACATGGACATCTGAATGTTTGTACTTTGTCCTAGGAAAAATGTTTGTTTTTATGACATTTGTATACATGTGTAACTCCATTGTCTCAGTTGAAGTTATTCATGATATAAGCCTTACAAAGAATAGTGCAAGTGTGGCTCCCACTGACTGTGATGACTTTATATTACTGAATTATCATTTCTCATATTAAAAGCACCTTTTCCACAAATACAATTGCTAGTAGCGGGGTAAGAAATGATCAAAATGGTACTGGAGCTGCTAAAAGCTCCACAGTAACCTCAGATTGGTTTGATCACGTGTCATGGGGTTCAGATCATCAAAAGTATGGAAGTGCGATAATAGCATCCCTACATAAACCTAAAGGTCCATACCTTTACATGAACATTTGGAGCTCTTTGAAAGTGGGAATGTTTCAAAAGGGCAAGAACTGATTCTTTCTAATTGTTATTTGTGAATGAGGAGATCAAATGTAGCAAAACTGCTCCAGCTTTAAACTTAGATGAAGGAGTGTTAAAGTGATTTCTCTATATTTGAATCATTTTCAGCTCATTCACACATAACAATTAAACCATACCAGCTGCTGCCCTTTTGAAACAGCTCCAAAAGTTCATGCGTTCACACCCTGATATCTGATCTTTCTATCTTTTATAGTTTTATACTATAACTCCAAGAACTTAATTGTGATTATGCCTGATTTATATTCATATGTGAAGAGAATCAAGCCCCTACTCTTTTCTATTGTTTGCCTTTTTTTCTAAATGGAGTATTTATATAATAAAGTTGCAGTAGAAGCCCTTTAGCATGCAGTACTATGCTCCTTGTAGGGGCTCCAGCTAGCTTCTGAGCAGTGGTGAAAGAGAAGGAAATTCTTATCCTCTCCCACACCTTCCTTACTCACAGAGGAACACACCAGACTCACCCGACAGTTTGGAGGGAAAAATATGAGTTCTAATGAGTAAATTGTTCTGAATAGGATTTTTATCAATGTATTTACAGGACATCCAAAAATTGGGGTACACAAGTGATGTTTCAAATAATCTTCTGAAGAGTTGACACAAGCTATTTATGCTGCAGGGGAAAGGGTACAAATTTCTGCCTGTGAGTTAGAAAGAAGTCATCTTAGGGATTCTATATACAGGATTGCACTGTATGCTGTGCTCACTTATACTGTCAGCTCACTTTCCGAACAGCCTCTCAACAAAAAGCATTGTCTTACATTCTCAGCTCTGTACGTTCTCAGATTCTGACTGATCACAGAAATGCTTGGGGACCTCGTATAGCTTAGTCATGGTGAAACATCAAAGTAGGCAGGAGATTAACAGCATAGACAGGCACATGGATCTCAGGGAAAACTTCAAACAATTTGAGTGATTTGGTCCAGCTAAAGTTCCCTAAGACAAACATCACTTCTTATATGAAACTTGACCCTTGAAAAATGTTAATATATTTTTAACGTGATCACCTCACTATCTGTTGTTTTACAGCACTTCTAGGGGACTTACTCATCATTTCTATAAACACAGTTACTTCCTGACTTTATTCAATTGCTTAGAAAGAAAGAAGCATGGCAGTTGTTATATTTGACTCCAGTACAATAGCTAGAGAAAGGCTTTAGGAGTTGGAGAAAAATCTGGACTTTTGACGACAGTAAAAATAATAGCAATGCTTTGCTTTTCATTCTTAATAGATGCTCTCAGTTTAAAAAAAAACCCATATTTTTAATGTTGTTATCAATAATAATAGTTCCATAGACTACTTAACACTGAAAAGATTTTTTAAAATTCATTTTTCTCAAGAATTGGATGCCATAGAATATTTTCAAATATTTATTTTAAAACTACAAAATTTGTTTCAACAGTATTAATTCTCCATGAATATTCATATAACCACATTTTCCAATACAAACATTTTTTTAAATGGGTGGAACTTACCCAGATACAGAAAATCAAAGCAATGGCTATGAAGCATTAATATCCCATTTAAGCCTGATTATGGGGAGCAGTAAGTATATCTTTGCAACTGAAGGGTTTTTTTTACCCCTTCCACAAAGAATGAGTCAGTCTTAAACAACTTGTACTCCACAACAAGCACTCCTATAGCAACTTGTAAATGTATAAGTATCAGGGCCTTGCAACACATTATGCTGCAAGCCACACAAATGTTAATTAGCTTAGTGTTGTTTGGTTTAGTGGAGCAGTTGAACATTAAGGTGAAAAACCATCTCTATCCTTCACCTGTGTAGCTCTGACTCTAGAGAAAAAATGATCAGGCAATTTTTTTCATAGATTCATAGATGCTAGGGTCGGAAAGGACCTCAATAAGTCATCCAGTCCGACCCCCTGCATAGGCAGGAAAGAGTGCTGGGTCTAGATGACCCCAGCTAGATGCATATCCAACCTCCTCTTGAAGACCCCCAGGGTAGGGGAG
>JAGPOW010000261.1:208859465-208874537 GCA_030014935.1 Caiman crocodilus | reverse complement strand
TTGCTGTTGATCTCCCCTGATGAGTTTGTAGGCAGCCACCAGGTCCCTCCTCAGCCTCCTCTTGCTGAGGCTGAACAGGTTCAGGTCCCTCAGTCTCTCCTCATAGGGCCTGTCTTGCTGCCCTCTCACCAAGCAGGTGGCCCTCCTCTGAACCCTCTCCAGGCTGGCCACATCTCTTTTGAAGTGTGGCACCCAGTACTGGATGCAGTACTCCAACTGCAGCCTGGCCAAAGTCACATGGTGGGGGAGTATCACCTCTCTGAACTGGCTTGAGATTTATGTTTGGATGCATGACAAGGTACAGCTGGCCTTGCTGGCTGCAGTCTGGCATTGGCGGCTCATGTTCATCTTGGAGTCAATAATGACTCCAAGTTCCCTTTCCGCCTCTGTGCTTTCAAGAGGGGAACTCCCCAGCCTGTATGTATGGTGGGTTCCTTCTCCCAAGGTGCAGCACCCTGCATTTATCTATAAGGTGATATGTCAATGCCCAGAGGAACATATGGTGTGGAGGTGCTAGGAATTGGACTGCATTATTTTCCGGTTTCTTGCCTTGGGTAATGTCCACTTACTTAACTGTTACTCCTCTCCTATCTGCATCACTGCAGCTGAACAGCAGCTAAGAAAACAATCCAAGAGGGCTAAATATTGCTGTCTGAGACAGATGAATGAAAACAGAGCTGCCTAGAGATACTGCATGTATATACTGTGCCTGAATTTGTTAGGATACAGGAAGAAATAGCTAGAATCTTGGTTGCCTAACTTGTCCACAAGTGCATGGTGAGCAAACTGTGGCTTGAACCATCCTTCCTCTCCTAACCTTGTTCAGTTCGAAGTTTGAGCATGGACAATAGTCCATGAGGCATTTTTAATGTTGGTAAGTTAGTTGTCTCCCCAGAATTGGGAACCACTGTGATAGGGGATAACTAAAAATATGTTATTGCCACGAGGTAAATCAATGGGATGCCCTAATCTTGGAATGTTGTGTCTGGTTCTGGATGCCACCCAATCCAAAGGAAGACATGTTGCCACTGTATCACAGTAATAACAGAGGGATACATAAACAGGCAAAGAGTATGGTCTGAGGTGCTTTGAAGAGAAAGGGCTGGGGTCACTTAGGAAACCAGTGAACAATACAAAGGGAAATAAAGAAATCTTATGTAGCCCATCTCTTAATACAAAATAAGGAATAGTCAATGAAACTGAAAGGTGTCCCACTTAAAAATTGATCATAGAATATGCTTGTTCACATAACCAACAGATTTAGGTTAAATTTCAGGAAAATATAAACTCTAACTGTAAGAACAGTATGAAAATGGAACAAGATGTTCAGAGAAGTCATGCAGTCTTCATCATAAGGTTTTCAAGAAGAATGTGGAGAAACATCTTGCTGGGATGGTTTAGGAATAACAAACTCTGCAGCTCTTCAGGTGGTTAATCCAATAAGAGCCTTCAGGGATACTTCCAATTCTATGATTGGCATTTTTATGCAGCATTGCTTGCAGATGTACAAGTGGCAAAATGCATGTCATCACTGAGAAAGTGGCAGCAGTACACTTTTGAACTAACACACATTGAAGGTGTTTAGTTCAAAAGTGTACCGCCACCATTTTCTGTGCACTGATGCATATTTCGCCACTTATACAACTGCATGTGGCCCAGTGCAGTTTGCATCAGCTCATGTGTGGAGCAGACTTGATTAAATTGAGTCTGCTCTGAAGCAGCGGATTTCTGGTGGATCATGGGACAAAAATGTATGTGTATAAATGCCCTATGATTCTATGACCTAAATATGTAAGATTTTGAAAGATAATATTGACCATCTTTGACCATTCTGGGTTTCTGAGACTGTAAAATGTAGCCTTCTATGACCAGGTCACACACTGCCTGGACACAGGAGCCAAGGCTGATGTCATCTTCCTGCACTTAAGGAAGGCCTTCAACACAGTTTCGCACCCTATCCTCATTGGGAAGCTAGCAGACTGTGGAGTGGATGCCTACACGGTCAGGTGGGTGGCCAACTAGCTTAGGGACTGCCCCCAGAGTGTGGTGGTGGATGGTTCCTTCCAGCTTGAAGGGAGGTGGGCAGTGGGGTCCTGCAGGGTTTGGTCCTTGGACCGATATTATTCAACATCTTCATCAGCAATTTGGATGAGGGCATAGAGAGCACCCTCTCCAAGTTCACTGATGATACCAAGTTATGGGGCAAAGTTAGTACATCAGAGGGCAAGGAGCAGATTCAGGCTGACCTGGACAGGTTAGACCAAAGGGAAGAGAGAAATAGGATGCAATTTAATAAAGATAAATGTAAGGTACTCCATCTGGAAAGGAGGAACCCCCATTACACCTATAGGTTGGGGAGAGTCCTTCTCAGCAGCTTGGAGAAAGAGAGGGATCTTGGAGTCATAATTGACTCCAAGATGAACATAAGCTGGCAGTGTAACGAGGCCATCAACAAGGCCAATCGCACCTTGTCATGTATTAGCAGGTGCATGACTAATAGATCAAAGGAGGTGATGCTCCCCCTCTATGCGGCACTGGTCAGGCCGCAGTTGGAGTACTGCGTCCAGTTTTGGGTGTCACTCTTCAAGAGGGACGCAGGGAATCTTGAAAGGGTCCAGAGGAGGGCCACTCGCATGATTATTGGCCTTAGTGATAGACCCTATGGGGGGAGGTTGAGAGAGCTGAATCTCTTCAGCCTTTACAAGAGACAGCTCAGGCGAGATCTTGTGGCTGCCTATAAATTTATTAGGGGAGGTCAACGGGGAATAGGGGAAGCACTGTTTACTAAGGCGTCCCAGGGAGAGACTAGGAATAACGGGTGTAAACTAGTTGAGAGTGGATTGTTTACCTCGTGGCAATAACATATTTTCAGTTATGCCCTATCCAGTGGTTCCCAATTCTGGGGAGCCAACTAACTTATCAACCTTAAAAGTGTCTAATGGACATGCTCATATTAGGAAGAAATTTTTTCACAATAAGGGTGGCCAGGATCTGGAAAGGGCTTCCAAGAGAGGTGGTGCTATCACCTAGCTTGGAGGTCTTCAGGAGGAGGCTAGATAATCACCTGACTAGGGTCATCTGACCTTGGCCCTCTTTCCTGCCAGGGGCAGGGGGCCGGACACAACGATCCATTGTGGTCCCTTTCGACTCTATAATCTATGAATCTATGAAAAGCTGCATTTTCAAGGTTTTTGCTTGGGGTTTTTTTTGTTTTTTGCACAAGAACAAGGGCTGGAATTTTATGGCTTTTTAAAAAGTGACAGATAACACTTATGTAACCATGTGGAGCCTCACATTTGGACTCTAGTGTATCTCTAATCACACTGAATCAAAAAGCATTAACTCAGTGACTGACAGTATGTGTTGCTATTAGAGCTTCTTTTCAATGGCCTGTACAAAAAGATCTTCAATAAGTCCTTCCTGAAATGCGGCTGATACTCCTGGTTCTCAATTAAACAGGGATGCAGATATATTTCCCCGAAGTACAGAGACTTGGCAAAAGCTGGGAATAGAAGTACTGCCAGGAACAGGGGAAGGGACAAATCAAAGAGCAGCATAGAGAGGCCAAACTTCTCCTATATGCTAGGTAACAGAAATTTGTCCACTAATGCAAATACAAATCACTGTTACTGATCAGCTGTTCTGGTTTATGAAGAGAGCTAGGCCATAAGTAGTGAGTACAGGAAGGAGATGGAGGGACTGGAAGGATGAAACTTCCTGGCCTGAGATATATTTGGAAACAGATCTGTGCAGGAGAAACGATTTTTGTTACACTTTCTCTGTATTTACTTTTCTGCAATAGAGAAAGAGGACACAAGTATAATACAAATCCCTCCTTTGTTATAGAGGATACAACCACAATATTAATCAAAACAATAAAGATATATTTAGCCACATGAATAATAATAACAACAGTAACAATCTTACAACAGGAAAAGATTATTGCACAAGTCTAGTTTGGATGTGGGCATCAGATGGAAGAAAACAAGAACTGCCAGACAGATGAATCAAACATGTACACAGGATCCTTGCACTGTTCACAAGAAAGTCACAAAGAATTAAGGTGCTAAGGAAGAAAAAGAGCACCTAAAACATAACAGCCTAAAAGCTACATAGATCTCTACATAACTCAAGGGGTCTGATCCAGATCCCATTCAACTCAAATAATGGGGTTGGGGGAGGGTTGTGGGGAGGGAAAAGGGGGCTGATTAGTCCACAGTGTAGGGCTGGCCAGTCTGGAGTGTACTAGTGAGAGTGGAGGAGGGAAGCTGTGGGAGGACGGGGGAAGGTAGAAATAGTCCAGTCAGGGCAGGGTTGTGGGGGTTAAAACAGCAGATCCCTAGGCATGGGATCCCAGTCCCAGCTGGCACTCTCAGGGGGGCCACCAGTGCTCCCGCCTGCCCCCACCATCACCTAAGTGGGGAACACTGGCTGTCAGGGAGTGCACCAGAGCTCTCAGGGGGTGCACATGCAGCCCTTATGCACTGCCATTGTCCCTGGGGCTGTGGAGAGTGGCTGGGCTTTCCCAGTCTAAGGGCTCTGCTAGGCATGCAATGCAGACATTGCATGAAGGTATCTGATAATTAGACCAGATTAACCTATGAATATCTAAAATTAGTTCTTTCATTAGTAAGCTCAATTAGGGAAATCTAAATGTAATGCTTGTACATACCCTAATATCAAAGATGCAAACCTTGTTTAAAGGAGATTAAAGTTGGATAAACATATTCCTCACCATGGCCCCACTACAATCCGTGTAAGGCAAAGAAAAGCCAAGTTTTTAGATATCTCATAAACAGATCCTGATGTCTACAATGTGCTGACACCGCCTCACTTCAAGGGATATCCTTCTGCCTCCAACACATAGTAAAATACACTACATTTAACACATTAGTACCACTTGGAGTACAATGGAAACCCTTAATAACAAACCTTATGTTTTCCTTAGAGATTCATAACATACCACATACCCACTTTGTGTGTAGGTCAGCTGATGTCATCCTGTATATTTGCTGGAGCCTTGAGATGTTCAGTTTTCAATCACAAACCTGAAGCCTAATTTCAACATGAACCTTTCTTTCGTGATCTCAGAACAGGGAGAAGATGGTCAAAAGGCTTCTTATAAAGTATACTAGCTTTCATCTGTAGGTTACTATCCCATATCCAGCCCAAATATAGGGTAAGAAAGGTATGCCCTTTACTTGGTATTACTATATGCGAAATAAATTGTGGCATCTCCATCCATTTAGTAGATGGTTGAGAACAGTGTGAAAAATAAATAAATAAATACATCTCCACTAAGCACAATCCTCACTTTGGGATTCTTAGGAAAGAAACCAAAGACTGAATAAACAGAGAGACTCACCAGTAGAAGTGTTTCCTCCAAATCAGGTTACTAGAGAACTATCTGGCACTATGCATCCTGTGGATGAATGCAATACCTTGATCTAGAGAACTCTCCTGTTAGTACCTTTCCTGTAAACATGACCTTCACAACACTAAGATTTAAAAGGAAGGAAAGTAAATTTGTAAATACACATTGTAACTCATTGTTCTCATCAGTCTGGTGGCTGGAAAACTGTAGAGAAGAATGCATAAAGGAAAGAGCAAGACAGAAAATAAATGTATTCAGAAAGTTCTGATTGCTATTTTAATGGTTCAAGAGCCAGTACATTTTATGTAGGCACCATCATTAGAACAGGCAGCTCTGGAGCTGAGAGCAAGTAAATAAGGTAAAAATGAAACCTGTATAATGTATAAGTTGTCAATAAGTTAATTGTACTTCCTCATGCTCCAAGGTCTTAGTGATGGTCTTACATAAAGCAGAGATAAAACGATAACTATCTATTTGAATGATTCAGGTGTCTGTTGAACTTCAGTTTATACAGGGCCAAAATCTGTAGGCACTTACAGTTCCACTGGTTTCACTGGGTTGCACAGTGCACTAGATAATGGGGCACATATTTCACCCCAATTTGAGGTGACAGCTGAGAGGCACAGATTGTAAGTTTGTGCATGGTGCCATATTAATACAGATAGACTTATGGTTTGGGAGATAGTGAGTGCATGCAGTGTTGGCGTAGTATGTCATTGCCCCTTGCCATAACTGAGCAAGATAGACATACCCTCCATTGATCTAGGCTATTTTAATCAAAGAGTGTAAAAATAATGCACACCATGAAAGGCTTTAAAGTGATTTTTCTCTTCATACATAATGTTTAATTGTGTGTGCGCAATAATATACTTGGAGAGTCTAAAAGTTCAGAGTGAATTAACTGTCCTCCCAGTTTTCTTAGAATAAACACCGTGTGAAATATTTCAAGGACAGTTTGTCATTTGGCTATTTTTATAGGTGCAAAGTTGGCTCTTTTCTTCTTCCTTTCCTTCAGCTTTGAAAGTGGTACTGCTGTTAGCCTGAATAGCCTGTTTCTACTCTACACTTCTTCAATCACGGGAAAGTCTGAAAACCAAGAAAGTGTCCAACCTAATGACTTGTTTAAAAAGAAAAATACCCAGCAATTATTTATTGGGATTGGCCTGATTACTACAGCAGCATAGATGTGTGCCAGTATGCTCATTATCGTTCCCCGCCTCCCTGATATCTCATCATAGAGACTGGGGTTCAAGTACAGTAATGTTGAGAAGCTGCATGGCTTGTTAATGGTATATGGAACTGTTACACACTGATACATGAAGAATTCTGAAAATATGGGTTTAGTAGCCTAAGTTTTGTCTCCTTTTATGAAATTCTTGGCCTAAAGAAATAAGGTAATCAAGATAACAGACCTGTTTGTATTTACTATCAAGTTTTCAAAAGCATGTTTAAACTGATGTATTTCTTTATCCATTCTTCTTAACTCACAAGATAGCAGAGATTATTTTATATGAATTTCACGACAAATAATTCTGAAGAAAGACATAGGCAGCCACCAGATTATCAGCTCACCAGAAATATGCATATATAAATTTATGAAGAAAAACAGAAGATTAAGGTCTGAATTTTAAATCATGTAAGCATGCAGTTGCATATGCAATACGTGTGAATAATTATATGACCAGCTGGCTGGTATAATTACCATGACTGTATGTGCAAATTGGGCAATTGTACATGCAGATAATCAGTGTTGTCTAGTTGCAGGGAAATCCCCCGATTTGCATGTGCAATGCTGGTCATTGCCTTCACAAATTAGAGTCACAATGGCAAGCCAAAATGCTTTTGAAATGTAGTATTAATAATAAAGATCCTGTTTCTATGCAAATGTTTCCAATAATGAAACATGTTGGGAGAGGTATATGGAAAATAAGTAAAATTATGTCTCACAAGAATGTCTGGAAGATTTTCATGCCATGTCACTGGATTTTTAAATGGTTCTTTCCAAATGGAAATGAATAAGAAATAGTATAAAAGACGACCTGTGGAAGAGGCTGTTGAATAACATGTGCCCACACCAAAAAAACCCTGCATGTCAATTTTGTTTTGTAATTATTAATTTAGTGCTTTCATCAAATGATCATATCCAGTCATTATAGTCCTGGCCTTGTATCAGACTGGCTGTGACCCCAACCAAAGACTTTGCCAACTGTTCACAGGAAATGAGTTATCAGCCTGTGTAGCTGACCATCTTCTGGATTTTTACCATGCCAGTATTGAATCTTTCTTCCACAGAAAGTATGTCAGGCCCTCATTCCCACAAAGCGATCTTACACTCTTTCAAAAAAAAATTAGGTTACACATTTCCACTATAGTCAACAATGCATTACCAACCACTGGGATCTCAGACAAACCACTGTAAACCCCCCAATTCTGCTGTCTGGCAGGGAACACATTCAAAGTTATGACATGATTCTCAGTCTTTTGCTTAAAAATGACTCATGCTGATTCTGCCTTGTGTTAGGACCCTTGAACAATCTTAATAAATGACAAGACCAGAGGGTCCTGCTTTTCCATTCAGGATCTAACTGAGCACCAGAACTGGGGTCAGGATGGATTTTTTCCCCTTTATCTGATTTTGGCAAGGACAGTGCCATTCCCTATAGTTTGGGACATGGTTATCTGAACACACATTAAATCAATTATTTTTCTACAATCATAGTAGCAGTGTATTGGCAATACCCTTGCTTCCCCTGCTTTTTACTTGTGTCACATAGTAAGGTGCTTTTTTATTTTAAAATATTTTATGACTGTGATGTATAACAGTTTTAAAATGGATGATTTTCAGGACTTGTGCATTATAGTGGCTGATAAACACAGGACTGTGGACTTGATGGCTTGAGAGTCCTCTTTCAGTCTTGTATTTGCATTTCAATACTACATTAATACTACATTCAACAGCTACCTGCACCTAGTACATTTAATTTGAAAATATCAGACTTCAAACACATTAAGAAACCATCACAACATGCTTATAAGTTGCTATAGGTAATTTACAGGTGGGGAAATGGAGGCACCCAGATTACTTTAGGATACCCAAAAGGTTAGCTATAGAGCCAAAAATCTAGCCATCCTAATAGTCTCTCCTGTACTAACCAACAGAAAAATCAATTAATTTTTCTGACCTTTTTATCTCTCAATTCTTTAATAAATATTTTGGTGATAGCCATTATTGTAAAAAAATCCAGTTATGTTTAACATAATACTAAAATGCATGTAAACGTAAAAATGCACTTCTTGGAAAAAGTGGGGTTTTGTTCTTATTGTGTTTTTTGACAAAATTGTTGGTAGGACACAAGGTGCAAAAGGTTGAGAATCACTGGATTAAACGGAGAAAGAGTGTGAAGATGCAGCCATAGATACTTTTTCTGTAGTGTGGAGCAACATTTCTTATTTCTTGAACAGACTATGAAGACATTTTTGAAGCCCAGCCTTTTGTCTGGATGGCTTTGGGTGCCCATGGATCTAAAGCCTTATGATTTCATTGCAGCTCTAATTCTGGGGGGAGGCGGGTGGAGCAAGGGGGGAGGTCTCTCCTTCCCATTCTCTAATTGTGTTGGGCAGCTAGGGAAACTCTTGGGACCTGGTTTATCCTTGGGTACGTATTTGGTAGGTTTTGCTATGAACAGAACTCTACATAAAAGAGAAGGAAGGCTATCTATGTCTGTAGGCTATGTTTCCTGCTCCCACCATTCCAAATCCATTGAACTAGTGGAAGGATGATATGCATGCATCTGCATCCCCTGCATCCTGGCCCTTCCCAGTTTACCTACTTTCTGCCCATAGTTCTGGCTGTGTATCCCCACTTTAGCTGAACAGAAATATGGGGCATGATCCCCTCTCTATTAAATTATTTAGCATTTAGTTTCATAAAACAGAGTGAGAACAATACCTCTGTTCAACACCAGCTGTATAATTTTAGATAGCACTCAATATCCAATTGAGCAAGATTAATTCCAATCTGTCAGTGTAGTGTGGTCTACTCTATAGCAGGAAGTGTTGTTTTTGGAACAATGTTGAGCAGCCATTGCCATTTTACTGTCTACTGACAGAAATTAATAGTGAAAGCCTTATAAAGCAATTTATCAACAACCATTTGAATTCACACTTTTTCAAACCTCATATCTCCAAGTAGTGAGCGGCTGCCTGCCTATTTATGTCAAAACGTCAATGGAAGGTAGAAATTGACCAGGATAGACTCCTGGGAGTAACTGATCTTTGTGACGCAGAGTTTGGTTAAACTCCTTAAGGACTAGTTGTGAAAGGAGCTGAAAGGCCCCAGAGCAGGCCTCTGACTGATCACAGAAGATATGTAAACACAGATGCAGCAGGCAAAAAGAAACCAGCCCTGCAAATAAAGCGTGCCAAAGATATTGTAATTAGCACATTGTGAGACAGAGTGCCAGGACAGACTCGTAGAAATAAACAATCTGCTTTTAAATTAAACTGTACAATGTAAAACAGAAAAAAATCTGGAAAAGACAATTGTAATGAGAAGGAAATTAATTTTTACTCTATTTATAAAAAATGCATTTCAATTCAAGGGGAGAAAGTGAAACATAGCCATTTAAAATTCATTTGCCAATTCAGTTTCCCCTACAGTGCTGAAAATACAGTGCTGGCTTAATGCTTCTCACTTACCCAAAACTGTGTTCTTCAGGAATAGCCTATTATCAACAGTCATAACTGACAATATAATATTAATGCAAAACAACAGTTCCTTCAAATATATCACACTAATAGAATTAGTATAACTATAATTATAAAAGGCCATGGGACTGAGAATGCCTTCTGTGTATTCAAAAAGAAATAAATTAGCATTAGAATGGATACTGTACTGTGAAAAAAAATGCAAGGAGTACATGGATTATCTGCATTCCTTTCAGATAAAAACTTCTTCTTTTGGAAGGCAAGTAAATATAATTAGGAATGTTTTAAATCAGCAAATGAAGTAATGTTTAAAAAAAATAAATGCAAGCTTTCCAACAGACATTTCAATTACACATGAAGAGTGTTTTATCAGTGATCTAAATTGTACAAAACTTGTAAAAGGGTTATTTTTTGAGAATGTAATGAGAGACACTTCAGATAAAAATAGCTCTGTATGCAGTAGCTTTAAAATAGATTAATTTCTAGACAGGTCTACCCATATTGTTTTTTTCATAATCTAGCATCACTGGAAAAAAAAGATGACTTTACAGCCTTGTGGAAACTTTTAAGACATATTTTCCAGTAGCAGGCTTCATTTTCAGCAATTTGTCTTATGCTGCTTCCTTTTTTTGAATGTAAGTTTTGATGCTGTTTTGTTTGAGGGATAATAGCAAACTGACTGGAAGAACCTCAAGTGGGGTAAAAAAATGTTGCCTTGCTTGACAAAGAAAAGTAGTCTTTCCAATTCTTTAATTCAAGGAGTTGAATTTTCCAATATAAAAATGTATAGGGTCCTTAAATTTCTGGCAGTTCCAGACATAATATTTATTTGATACCCTAACCACATCACCAAAAAACTAAGAATTCAGTGAGGTAAAATTCCTTTTTTTTTTCTTCAAAGAAACTCATTGTGCGCTATTATGTATGTGTGTGTGTTCTAGGGGAAAGCTTTGTTTCAAGTGTGTGATTTTTACTGCTGATCAGAAAGACCTGAGCTACAATTCACACAGAAAACCTGTTAAATCAGGAGGCCTCATGATATACTGGTATACAGGGAAACTGTAAAAATAGCATGCAGACAGTACACTCAAGCAAACAACTTTATAGACTGTGCTTACCTCAGGACTGATTAGTCTGTGACCTTTTCTTAACACTATATTTTTTACTGTCAGTAAATCCCGAGATATGTTAGCTGATATTTCTCTGCACATATGTGTTCTTCAGAGATAAGATCCTACTAAGCAAAGTGCATCAGATCATACTAGTATCTGGAGAAGGATGTTCTGGCAGACCAACAAGCTTTTTTTTGAGTGTGTGTGTGTGTGTGTGTATGCACGCACGCGCAAGAGAGGGGAGATGATCCAACATTAAGTTTTACTGATTATAAGGAAGATCACAATTGATTAGTGCATGATTCTAGATGTAAATGCAGAATTACAAATGGGCATGACTCTGCTAGTGTTGACTACATTAAAACTCAGTATGGCCTGTATATACTAAGCAGGTATAGTAGAAAGAGAGCTGTTTTGGCAACTGTGCAAAAACTCAGGTTAGCCTGTCTGTTCAGTTTTACCTATTGATGAGTTGCTATAACTGTGATGGACTAGAAGAAGGGCTGTCAACCGGGGGTATGCGTAGCCCTGGGAGTACTTGGACCAGTCCTAGGGGGTACACACAGGCAGGCGGGGAATGGAGTGCTACCACCTCCCAGGAGCAGGTGCAGGGCAAGGGCAGCGGTGCCACTCTGCAGGGCAGGGAAGCTTGCACGGAGCAGCTGCTGCTGCTGCCATACACCAGCCTAGTGAGCTTTTCCATCCTCACCCCAGCCCAATGAGCTTCCCTGCCCCACACTGGCCCCATTCCTGGGAGGTGGCAGCACTCCATCCCCATGTCCCCATGTCCGTGTCTGGTCACATGCTACCTCCCCCCTCTCCACTGCATTCAGCCACTGTGGGTACTTAGACTAAAACAGGTTGAAAACCCCTGGACTAGGAAATAGGCAGAAAGCAAGATTTGTTTGGTAATATCTCTTCTTGAACCAACTATATGGTTTAAAATTATCTTAAGCTTTTGGGCACAAAACACCAGACCTTTTTACCCACACAGTTAATAAACATTCCAACCCTTTCCTCTATCAGATCCATTTGTTTTTTTTTAATTTAATTTTTCAGTATTCCAAGCTAAATTAGCCAAAACAAATTCCAAATCTGAGAGTCAGTCCAGAACCAGAAGTGGCCCTACTACTAGCAAACATCCTTAACTCCCATCTGAGGCTTCAGATGTTTCCAAAACCTTTGGTGGGCATCTTACTTGCAGGCCCAAACCCAGAGGCTTGGGGTTCGGATATCCCCAAGTTTTGCTTGCCTTCAGCCATAAGGCTGCAGAAGCTAGCTAGGGAGGAGTCTTCTCTTTCCATAAAGTGTGTATAAAGCCAAGACCTTCCCACTCCAGCAGCTGAGTGGGAAGTTTACTATACATTACCTTGGCAGGTACTATCCCTGTGCCTATGCTTGATCTGAGCCAACAAGAGGTTGGTTCAGACAAGATATCGCAAAAAATCCTTGCCTCTCAGACATTTCTTAGACCATCAAGGCTACGGTAACACTCCAGCTTCCTGGGTAGGGTTATCCAGAGGCATAACTAGGAAGTTGGCAGTCTGGGTAGGAGTTGGCAGGTGATCTGCCAAGCACTGGAGAGCTGGGGTTGGAAAGGGGCTGCAGTTTTACCTCCCCACATACAGGCTGCTGCCAATTCATCTATAATGCAGGTTCCCTGAAGACAGCTGTTCTGGCACCTCCTCTACATCACTGCTCAGAAACCACTCACTACCCCTAGTATGCTACTGGGGTGAGCAGAGCTGCCAACATACAGTGTTATCACAAGGGAGAAGGAGGAGGGTATGGCACAAATCATGGGTACATTTGAGAAGGGTTATAACTCTGGAAAAATGTCACAAATAAGGCATATTTATTTTATTCAACATAGTGAGGAATATGATACCAGTCCATGAGGGTAATGGATTTAAGCCTAAGATGAATTGAACTGTGTGAAAGTGGTGAACTAAAACCTTTTTTGCTGAACTATGAAGTCAAGGTGAATTCCCCATTTCCTCTATGAGTCAAGGAAGTGTAAATTAGAGATGGTGAAAAAAAACATGAAACAAAATTAACAAGTCAGTAAGTCAAAGTTTTTCCTACATTGCAGGGTTGAGATCAGATCCATTTTGAGGGCCAATTTCCCATTCTTAGATTTTTTTCATATAACTTATTACACAAATATATTAAAATGATACAAAAAGCAACAAACAAATACTGTAAGTATCCAGCTTTAAATATTTGACAGTCATTTTGAAATATTTTTAGTAAGAAAATATTAGTTAAAAAAGTCTAAAAGACATTTGATTGAAATGTTTTATATTTGTCAAAAAGTTACTTTTCCTAACTAAAAACAATTCTCAACAATGGTGACCATTTTTAGGGTCAACATGTCAGCTACACGTTTTTACAGTGTTACACGAGGAAGAGTTTCCTTGGTGTTCAATAGTCTTCTGATCTGCATCTGGACACCATAGTACATTTCAAGATGCAACTATATAAGGCCAGGAGGTTAGCCCCCTTATGTGTATCTATGATAGTCTTGCTAAGTATTGTATAGCAAGTCTGTTATAGAGCCAGGAATAGAATACAGCTCTTTAGGGACCTAATGAACTGCCTGAAAATAAATGCCTTTCTTTCTTGTAATATCTTGCCTCCTTGGCTGGCTGTCTTTTGTCCTGACTGAGGGAGAAGTCTTATAAAGCAAATAGTATCTTCAGTTTAATTCATACATTATGACACAAGAGACATAATGTGTAGATACAGTGGGAATTAAGGTTGAACAACCAACCTTAATAATGGAAGTTCTTTCATTCCTTGAAGTCTCAGAACAGCAGAGTCTTCCTATGCCTGAAGAAGGTGATTGCCTAGTCATTAGGTCTGTGCAAAGCAGGTAGTATTCAATTCAGATTCAGATTCAGCCAATTTGGGGAACAGTGACTCGATTCAAGAGAGTGATCTGAATCATCGAATTGATTCAGCAAATCAGCTTCGAAAGATTCAGCATCGATTCAGTGTTTCGGCCATACACTATAATGGGGAATCACTAAAATACCTATAATTTTGTCGTTTGTGGGGGAGGAGGGGTGTTTGCAGAATTGGATGAAAACAACAGGGATGGTAGCCCCTTCTGAGGGCATGAAGCCTTCCAGATTTCAAGAAGATAGATGCAGGGGCTTCTGTGAAAGTGCACCTCAAACTGTTGAAAGCAAAACTCATGTCTCTTGTGCGTGTTAATTGGGTTTCTGGTTGTAGCTGTGTTGGTCTAAGGAACAGGTAGGCAAGGTTCTTTGAGGAATGTGATATCTTTTATTAGACCAACTGAACAGTTGGAGAAATATATCTTGGCAAGCTTTCAGGTTGAAAAACCCTTCATCAGGCTGAGGAAGCAGCTGCAGTTGCTGTGTGTGCTCTTCCTGGATGTAATGAATAGTAAAGAAATCAGAGGCAGATAAAAAAGCCAGTCAGTGCAAATGTAAATTGAGGTGTCAGGGAGTGAGAGACAGGCTGGGGGTGGAGAAGGGGGATGAAAAGTGGAGCGCTACCTGGGGAGTCAGATATCAGGCAGGTTATAGTGTGTCATAAATCCAATGTCTATATTGAGTCCATGGGCTTTTGTATCGAGGATGGTGATGAAGTGAAGTTCATAGGCTTGTCTGTGAAAAAGTGTTTTTTTAAATTCAAACAAGCATCAAACCTTACTAACCTCATCACCAGAAGCAAACTTCCTATAGCTTAAAACACACTGAATGGATCCAGACCATCCCATGACAAGAAATGCAAAACCTTGAGGTTTGTGACCAATGGTCACAAGTTACTGGAGAGCAGGTTTAGGTTGGACATTAGGAGGCACTATTTCACAGTTAGGGTGGCTAGGATGTGGAACTGGCTTCCTAG
>JAGPOW010000261.1:208832612-208852282 GCA_030014935.1 Caiman crocodilus | reverse complement strand
TTATGGGGGACTTGTTTTGTGTCCAGATTGTGGTTCATTCCTATAATTTGGTTCTCATTTTGCTAGAACTATGTTAAGAAAAACAGTATGGGTTTTTTCTTCTAAACTATGCCAGTGATTTTTCTGATGGAGAATGCTAATATCCACTTACTATATATGATCTACAACTACCAGTGCCAAAGGACTGGGTCCTATGCTAAGTTCAGTGGAGCCGAGAATCTGGTCTGATGATTTTAAAGATAGACAAAAGCAAATACTGTCCAAAACTGACTTATCTGCTGCATTTGGCCTCAGTTGATACGCTGTTTTGAGGACATGCCATTAGGATTTTTTTCCCCTGAAGGATCAAATGCAAAAAATCAAATGCAGTGTCTGCTTCCCAGGTTATTTTGATTGTGAAATCCTGTTGTCTCCTGCCACAGAGCCTTTCCTTTTCCTTTGGTAAAACATCAGAGTGTAGAGGGTGACCCTGTGCACTTGTTTCACATGAGTGTAAACAGAAGATGATATTGCTTGTCTAAATTAAGTGAACTATCCCATGGAGGAGAATAATAGCTGTCTCCTAGCACTGTTTTTTTCTTAGAAAGACTAGTGAGAACTTAAAAGTCAAAGGACCCAAAGAAGAGGGTGAAAGTTGATTACTTTAAGGATTAAACTGTTACCCTGGTGAAGTCAGCAAATACTGTTCCTAAGCAATGATTTCAGTGTCTCCTGAGCACTATGAATCTCAACTGTGTGATTAGGAATGCATTTTTTAAGATATAAAATATCATTTTATTAGTCTTTAAAAAAATTATTTGGTGATTTGATTTCAATAAAATACATTCTATGGCAATGCATAAAAATTCAGTTCATGTAGCACATTTATGTTCTGAAAAACCATAAAAGCTTAAAAAGCTCACCTTTTTTTTTAAATGGCAAAGTTCTTGATTTTGAAAAAAAATGATTGTTTTAATAAAGGCATTTTCATGTAATGCTGGTTTACTCCTTCTTATGCTTAAATGAAATTCCATGAAGGCAGAGACTAAGTAACATAAGTTACTATAGCTCCTGTAACTTCTAGGAATGTTTTTCACAAAGTTTTGATTATAATTTGATCAAGAGACTAGGTAGACATTAAAGGTTACCCAGATGGTTTGTATATTACTATAATAATCTTCTTCATAGACATTCTCTCAAAGAAAATAATTAATCATAAACACACTGTGATCCCCATAAAGCAGTGACTGTTTTAAGTTGAAATCCCATAATGGCTATGACCTTTAACCCTAATGTAACTATTTCTATCCTAGCTACTAAAGCTGCTGCTCATGAAAGGCCAGCAAATACAGAAGTAAATGCAAAGGTTAACAAAGTTAGTGGACCAAACAAACTTGATACTGAGAATGAACTTTCACATGTCGCAAGAAAATAAACACCACTATCCCAGAGTGATCTACACAGGAGGTTTGAGATGCCAAAATATTAAATGTTATTAAGTGCATAATCTCCATTTTACAGATAAGTGTTTACTTTGAGGGTTACCATCCTTTCAAATTGATAACAAGTCTTCACTCAGAAAAGTTCACTCTATAGTGTGTTTTCAGTGAGATCATTTTTGCTTAGAACTCCAAGAAGACACTGGCTACTGGATAATGGAGAGGAAGTAGCTGCTGCATGGTGTGTCAACCTGGAACTGATTTTCTAGTACTACACCAGCTATTACATTATTCTGTTTTTAAAAAACCTTCTCTGGGAAATCATCTTTGCCTCACTCAGAAGTTCAGTAATTCGAGTTCTTGCAGGACAGATAAATATTTAAGTTTTTAATGTCCCACCTCACTTGCACAGGCATGAAAAAGATCTCTGCTCTACTGTATCTGTGTAGATTCCTCCTCCTCCACCTCCAAATATAGATTATCATGTAATGGTTTGGTAACCAAGTTCAACAGGGCAGGGTTTTGCAGTTACTAAATAATGATGGCACAAGCCTAGAGTGAAATGAAAGGAAAAAGCTGCTCTTACTCAAATTGGCATGAATAAGAGGTTTAGATGTAGCAGCATGTGCCACACCAGTAATTAGAGAGGATAGCATTCATGTATACACAAATCAGTACCTGGCTGTTTCTATATGTTTTAATAATAGCCAGAGCATATTCCAGTAGTTTGGAATCTTCTTCCTGACCAGCCCCTGTCCCACCATTCTGGAGTGCCCAGCCTTCACTAGCCATTCTTTGGCTCTATGAGCCATTCTGGCTAGGGACAGAAGTTACACATAAACTGGTGTAAGTGATCAGAAACTGGTTTAAACCTGTAACAGAACAGAAGCTCAGTATACATAAACCAGTTTCAAAATGGCTGAAACTGGTTTAAGATAAACCTGGTTGAATGTAGTATCAGACTTAACTGATATGAGTCAAACCAGTTTATGAAACGTCAGTTCTAGGCCACTACCTGGTTCAAGTTAAATCAAGCACGCTTTGCTGGGCTGGGCTGAAGACTAGCTGGGGATGCAGCCAAGTCTACAGGGGAGCAAATCCCAGATTGGGTCTGGGACCAGGGAGGGAGAGGTTAAACACAGCTTCCCCCAGTCAAACTTACTGCTGGCTGCACCTGTAGACTACAGATCTCAGAGGCATCTGGAAGCAGGAAGAGGAAGTGATGAACACCCCTTGCAGAGTCCTGCTGTTGTAATTCTGGACTGCAAATCCCAGAGACCTTGGGGGCAACAGGAAGAAGTGAACACACAGCCAGACAGCTGTGCTCTAGCACCTCCTGGCCTTTGGCTGAGCCACTGCAGGCATGTGGCTGCATTTCCTGAATCAAAGGTGAACATCTATTCCCTTCTGTTTCAATGTAACCTGTGCATCATAGATTAACCTGCAGAGACTGAATTGATTGGACTGTTTGACTGTCTGTACCTAGCCCCAGTGGCCTTTCCCTTATGAGTGGGCAGCTCCTTCACCTCGTCTAATTCAGAGTTAGCTCCATTGATTTCAGTGGCATTACACCCACTGAAGACTTAAAGCACATGAAGGGCTAGGTTCTCCCTCTCCACTTTGAAAGAGTCCTGAGGGTTGTGGGAAAAGTTCTAAGGGATGTCTTCCCACCACCATCACCACAACTCTGTGCACCTGCACAAGTGTCCAGAATCTGATCTTGCATATAAAGACTGCACGTGCTTTTGTTTTAATCCAGTCAGAAAGGGGAGACTTTGGGTCTCTGTGGAATAAATAATTCAATGATGAAAAGAAAAAGAAAGGTTTTAATTCTATATAAAATTTGACAGTTAGGGAAATGATTTCCCTAGTTTACAAAGTCATTTTTCAGGTAGATCAAAAAGAATGCTTTAGTTCTACACAGCTTCTAGTTTTAACAACACAAAATACCTTTTTTTTCAGTTAGATATCACTCTTTGAAGATTTTGAAACTGTTATTCCTTTGGGGAGGAGAATATTGAATAATTCCTACCAGTTATGAAACTCAATATTCTCCAGATGGTTGTTGAGACAAACTTTTATACACCATTGTAAAAAGGGCTTAAAAATCCTGTGCTGTGATTGACTAAATAAGTCAAATGGCTACTTGCAGTGGAACTCCTTTTTCCAAGTAGATGACCTTATTAGAACCATAAACAAAAATGCACTCAAAGACTGGGATTCGGAGCAGAAACTGTAAATTCTAATTTATCATAGCACTCTTCCATTGGCTTTTATTTTGCTCTCTGTAATGCAGCTATCATGGACAAAACCATGCCTTTGTCATTGGGTCACTTAAAATATACATATTTCCATGACTAGTGTTTTTCCACAAAGTTAGATTGATGGTCCCCTAACTTTTCCATTGCAAAATTGTAAGATTTCACAAGCAAAACAGTATCAGCCATGTAAGAATCTGAATGGAGAGCTCAGAGGGGCAAAGTCCTGCACAAAGTGCTGATAGCTATTCATAAGGCTGCATTCTTTCTTTGATCCAAGAAGGGGTAATGAGGACAGCCTTTTGGAAATATATACTATTATGGCTCTAATCACTTGCAGCCATAAAAATCCTATGATGTTTTACATTACAGTTATGATTTGTATTACAGGAGTGCATACAATTTCCAATGAAGAGTTCATTATACTAGGCACTACACAAACAGATAGTCCCTTCCTTGACGATCTTACCATTCGGAAAAAAACACAAGACAGGGAGAAAAAGGAAGTACTGTTATCCCCATTTTACAGATGGAGAACTGAAATTCAGATTAGATGGACTTACTCCAAAAATTGTATTGGATTTCTGTGGCTGAGGGAGAATTGTCCATGGAAATCATAAGCCCTAGTCCAATGTCCTTATAAAAGCCTTCCTCTGAGAAGAATGATTACTTGGTTAAAGTTTTCCCTGAAGTTTGAATTGGTAACGGTATTTTTCTTTAGTCCCTGTCCTAGTCTGTTGAGTGATCTTGCTGGAAAACTATCAAACATCTCTAAAGTGCCACATCAGAAATGACTGCATTTCAGCTGTGTTTAAATTATCCCTTTAGAGCTGATGGATTCAAAAAAAGTATCTCTAATCAGAAAAGCACTCAAGCATGTGGTTTTTATGTTGCCCATACTTGGGGCCCAAGTATTCTAAGATCTGTCAAGGTGAAAGTCTATATAAATATAAGGTTTTTTAATTATTATTTCTTCCAGTATTTACAGGGCATAATATTGTCAATGAAGTCCTGGCATTATTAAAGTCAATGGTAAAACTCCCATTAACTTCTGGTGGGCCAGAATTTCAGTTGATGATTTTCCCATTACATACAACTTGAAGAAATAAAATAGAGACATAGTTAATAAAAGCAGCATTAATATGTGATGCAACATGATGAGAAGGACATATTTCAGGGTCTGTCTCTTACAAAACCATGTTTACATGAATAGGAAGACACATGAAGTTGTTTAATCTGGTGTTACACTTAGAGTTGTTGAGATTTGTCATCTTCAAGCAGTCTTGTTTTTTCCCCTACTCAGCAAAATTCCAGTTACAACATAACTCATCTTGCTAATCAAGACATAGTATTTATTACTGATCTTTTTGTTTTAACCAATCTAGTTTTCCTGGGTTCCAGAGTTTCAGTTTGATATCATTAATAGTCTTTGTAAAAGCTCTAGGATTAGTAGTATATTTGAACACCTGCAAAGTCCATTTAATAACTGGAATTGCAAATGCTGCAAGATTCAAAATATATGTCACATATTTGGAGTTTAAATATTAACCACAGCTGCCTGACACTGTTCAAGAGGATTGGAATGTACATATTTTATACATCCCAAAGAGCAGTTATGATTGATTGTTCTTTCATGTCAACCATTTTGATTTGCTGTACGACAGAACCAAAATTATAGCAAAACCTCGGCAAGCCTGGGAAGAGCTGCCAGCTCAGCAAGCTTCTTTATTTACTAGGAAAAACAACCATCCAAGATTGACAGCCCCTGAATCTTAATTCAAGTCAACAGGGATCTGAAAGAGGAAGAAATTAACAAAGGCAGCAAAATGAAAAGAAAATGACGTATTATTTTACTGAATACTTTCATTCTGATGAATTGCCCTATCAGTCAACCTTGTGGAAGGATAAGCCAAGCCTCATATGCAGCTGTACATATTTAACTTACAGGTATTTCAGTGTCTTTCAAGGCAGAACTTTTTAGTGGATCAGTCATAAGTGTTTCTGAGAGACAGAACATTATATGGCTTTTGGCATGGATTGTATTGTTTTCCATACTAGGCTCAGGGTTGAGCCAAATCTAATGCATTTCCCTTTCAGTGCTGACTGTGTGGTTCTTCTTACACACTTACATTTGTTAAAACTCCGTTGAATTTACTAAAATAACTTCTAATGACCAAGAAGAGAAGAAGTGTCACCCTGTTTTAAATTTCTAATTATTCTTTTCTGTATTAGGAAATTAAAGAAAGAGGAAGAGCAATTTTGACTGGCATGAAATGAGGGAGTCTCATTATATGTATAGTAACTCTTGGTTCACTTCTTTCAACAGAACAAGGATGAAGCCAAAAACATGTAAGCAAGGCATGCATTTTTCTGTTTTTAGTTGCACAGAAACCTTTTCTAGAATTGTTCACTGGTTTGCAGATATTTTGGCTTGGTGACTGAATTTACTAGACAACTGTCTCTATCTATTCTTAACTCAGACTTCAAAAGGTTGCTGTTCTTCCACTTGAAAGGCCTATTAGTGCCCAGCCAAAAATCAACACCTAGAAGAAGCTTACTGTACTACAGAATATGGGTGAGACAAACAGTTGATAGTAGTAGGAAGATTAAGGTACCTTGAAAAATATTTCTTATCTAGAACATGACTACTGAAGGCATCTGTAATTAGTATTCAATGACCTGACACTTGCTTAACTCAAAACTAGCTACTGCCACCTTTGCCATGATCAGGAAGCATGGACTATTTCCAGGTCAAATTGCAAACATTCTCCATGAGGCAACCTGAAATCTGCTTTTATAAAACGAGGACATACCAGTAGAGAAACAGATTATATCTTTGAAAGAGTCATCCAAATAGCACACAGTAACCTGCTACAATACAAAAAGAAATGCCCTTGTGACTGCATACCCCTGGTAGTCACCTACCATGCCACACCTGAACAAACTAGAAAAATCAAACATTTACAGCTTATACTCAATAAAAATGAGACCTCGAGAAAAATATTCCCAGCTCCTCCACTCCTGGCTTTCAAACAATCCCCTAACCTTTCCCAAGTCATCATCAGAATCAAACTCCCACTGTTAAACAGACATCAAATGGGATACAGTCTTGCCTAATAAATGCAAAACTGTCAGCACATTTCTACTGTTATAAATCAAGGATATGACCTGGGTATAGGGGGTAGGGTTTAGAAACAAAGGGTTACATTACCATAGGTCCAGAATCCAAGCCAAGTTTGCAGTACCAGGTGTTGGTCCAAATCTGATGGATCATGCCAAGGGGTTAAACCCAGGCTAGTGGTCAGGAGTGAAAGAATCCAATATGCAGAATGGTAAGGCAGGCAGGGATGGCGTATGGGGAATCCAAGGCAGAGGTAGGATGACCCTAAAGCACAAGGCTGTAAACACTGTTGCCAAAACAAGCTCCCAGGCGAAGTGGGAGGGGCTTTATAGTCCTCCATTATGGGCCTGTGCTTTCCATTGGTTCCCCTGCATCGCATGGTCCCCCATGGGAAATCTCAAGAGAGGGCCCAAGTCAATCTGGATCCACCACCAGCCTGCTGTTGGGTGGTACTATAGCCAGACCACCTGGAAGACCTAGGGGGGTTCAAATCCCCATGAAACCAGGCAATAGCAATTAAAATTGCTGCCAATTAATACTAAACAATTTATATGAATACTAACAATTAGTAAACATTTAATACTAGGGATGTGCAAAATTTTGCCAGCAGTTTCATTTCAATACTGTTTTGACTTTGAAACAGCAAAATTGAAATGAAACAGAGAGGTTTGAAACAGCCTCAAAATGAAATGAGGCAAGTTCAAACATTTTGAAATTTTCAAAATGTTTCAAAATAGCTCAGACACTAGCATGGATCTTCGAGAACTCTTGGTGCTCTGGTGAAGTGCCCAAAGACTGAAAGAAGGCCAATATGTTGCCTATCTTCAAGAAACGGAGGAAAGTGGATCTGGCAAACTACAGGCCCATTAACCTGACCTCTATTCTGGGAAAGGACTTAGAAAAGATTATCAAAGAGGCCATTCTTAACAGACTGGCTGATGGCAGCATCCTGAGGGATAACAGAACAGGTTTGTTGCGGGTAGGTCTTGCTTGATCAATCTTATTTCCTTTTACAACACATTGCATGCTTGTAACTTTGCAATTGGTGCTGCCCATAAAGCCTTCTTCTTGTTAGCTGCAGGCTTGCTAGTCCCTGCTGAGGCCACAAAGGTTGCCAGCTTTCAAGGAGACAGTTGCAGAGGTTTCAGGGAAACTGTACCTCTAGCTGCTGACAGGCAAAACTTGTGACATGGATGGGTGACACTGTGAGTGTGTTAAGGTGTGCCCCCACTCAACTGACACCAAGGTAGAAAGCAGGGCAGTTCAAACAATGCTGCTTTTTATGCAGTTTTTCCATTCCTCCCACAGAGCACTGGGATTGGAAAGGACCTCAGGGAAGGATGACAGTCACTGGCCAGCTACACAGTCAATAATGAGAGCACTCCTTTCCCTGCTTTCCCCTCCCTCTCCTTACTTTAGTTTCTGTTTCCATGCAGGAAAGCCCAGCTTGAGCTTCAAAATTCAAAAAGCCTTTGATCTGATATCCCATGGTGACCTCTAGGCAAAACTGGTCAACTGCAGCCTTGGCTTGGCGACGATCTGCTGGCTGGGGAACTGGCTCCGTGGTTGGACCCAGAGGGTGGTGGTTGATGGAAGTCAATTGTCACGGTGCCCTGTGACCAGTGGGGCCCCTCAAGCCTCTGTCCTTGGGCCAACACAATTCAACATCTTCATTAATGATGTGGACATTGGAATCAGAAGCGGACTGGCCAAGTTTGCTGATGACACCAAGCTCTGGGGTAAAGCATTCACATCCAAGGATACGAGGGCAATCCAGGCTGACCTTGACAGGCTCAGAAAATGGGCAGATAAGAATCTGATGGTGTTTAACACCAAAAATGCAAGGTTCTCCACATTGGGAAGAAAAACCTGCAGCATCCTTATAGGATAGGCAGTGCTATGCTGGGTAGCACTACAGACGAAAAGGACTTGGTGGTCATGATTGACCACAAGATGAACATGAGCCTTCAATGTGATGCTGTGGCTAGTAAAGCGAGCTAAATGCTGACTTGCATCCATAGATGTTTCTCAAGCAAATCCCAGGACATCATTCTCCCATTGTACTTGGCCTTGGTGAGGCTGCAGCAAGAGTACTGCATCCAGTTTTGGGCTCCGCAATTCAAAAAGGATGTGGAGAAGCTTGAGAGAGTCCAGAGGAGAGCCACATGCATGATCAGAGGTCAGGAAAATAGACCTTATGATGAGAGGCTGAGAACTATGGGACTCTTCAGCCTGAAAAAGCACAGGCTCAGAGGTGATCTGGTAGCCATCTATAAGTTTATCGGGGTGCTCACCAGGATCTGGGGAAATGTCTGTTCGCCAGAGCTCCCCACAGATGACAAGGTCAAATGGTCACAAACTCTTCAGGACTGTTTCAGACTGGACATAAAGAAGAACTTCTTTGCAGTCCAAGCCCCCAAGGTTTGGAATAGACTGCCACCAGAGGTGGTTCAAGCACCTACTTTGAATACCTTCAAGACAAATTTGGATGTTTATCTTGCTGACTTCCTGCCCCTGGGGCTGGACTTGATGATCTTCTGAGGTCCCTTCTAGCCCTAATGTCTATGAAGTCTATGAAATCTATGTTATATAATAGGCAACAGAAGTGAGGTGCAGAGCCCCAGCATGCAGTGGCAGCCTGCCTCCACTCCACCTCGTGCACAAATCTGCATGTCATGTGCCCCCCCCATACTTGTCCTGGGGTGCATTTAGTGGTAGGAGCCCCCTGCCGTCCCTCTACCCTGAAGGAGCTGTTTGGGGCTCCGACCATTCCACAAACTATCCTGGAGCCCCCTTCACCCTAGTCCCTGCCTCTTCCCCACTCCCTCCCTCACCGTGGGGGCCTCAATCTGCTCCGTTATGACCCTTACCTCCTCCAAGACCCTTCCCTTTCACAGACTTACCTGTTGGGCACTGCTCCACATGCCACTGGACTGCATTCCTGGCTGCCTGCAGTCCTCTGCATTGTCACTCCTGCCTTGCGTTGGGGGGCTGGGGATGCTAAGCCTTGTTAGCCCCAGCTCTCTGCCACATATGGATGCACCATACCACCTGCACCTGCCCATGCTACCAAAACATTGTCATTACATTTGTGGGTCAACATAGAAAAAAGTTAATGTAAGTGCTTTTCTAAAATGTGTATCATTTTTTTCTAGATAGACAAGATAGACACATATCTACACACACACACACGCATACATACATACATACATATGCTCTAAAGAGATTTGGAGGACTGTTCTCCAGTCTTCCAAAAAGTTATTTATTAAAAACAGACAAGTCGAAAGTAAACATTTCTCATGTAAAAAACAACCCATAAATATAAAGTAGCATTTTTGTCAGCAAGAAGAATAGTTCAAATCAACCTTAAATTTATGCATATCTGGCAAAGTATTTTTTCATATTATTCCAATGTGTTTCAAGGGATAAAATTGAACAGTACTGTAAGGTTGGTACAAAAGTGGGTACCACCGTTATTAGAAGTGAGTTTGATACATGATTTTTAAGCTTTCGTTTGAACAGTCCCTGTTAATTACAGAATGTTTCTCTTGCTGACTCTTACCAAACATTACAGACCAGACCGGGAATACTCTACGGGGTTTCATTGCGATATATTTAACTCCTAAAGATTTAACTGTACCATCCATACACGTCTGCATTACAGGCAATGGTTTTATGAGGTTCCATTCATAATCTGCATGCTGTAAAGAAAGCCGTGCCTGAGTCTGAGTTACTGGGTACGTATTTTGTGCTCATGGTATGGATATATGATTTAGGCCAAGCAATTCTAACATCTATGTGCAATCTCTTATTGGAGTCATTTTCTAAGAAGTGTTAGGCAATCTAAGCATGATAAATGTTAGAATGTTAATAACCAAGCTCGAATTTGAATTCCAGAAGAATTAATTAAAAGTTGCTGAAACCCTGAAGAAATCATTCAGATTTTAAATTTCCTGCTCTGTTTTGTTTCATTAAGGACAAAACCTCAGAGTGGACTTAGTTCATTATGCCACAAATGTTCATTTTTTTTGCAGTGTATTGGGCATGCATTTCCAGATCCAAGAATCTATCTTTTAGTTTCAGCATTTCCATTTTGACATTAGAAAAATATACAACCAAAATCTATAAGACTTTGATTAAATGTTGATACAGCTGAATTCAACACAGCCAAAGCCAGTGACCATACATGGAATCTAAACAACAGCTAGTAATTACAATGTCAAAGGCATGTATACACTGTGTGTTATGTTTCATTGTCTGGCATGCAAATATAGCCTTGGTTTCCTTTGCACTATTTCCAAAGTATAAAGAAAGCTAACCAGAGAGTTCTGTTTCGTTTACACAAAAGAACAAGGTTCAATCATGTTTGATAAGTTGCAAATTACTGGTAATACCACAAGTGTTGTTACAGCTGCTAAGAGTGGTCAGGAGGATGTACAAAATACAGCAACGGCATGAATCAAAAGAAAAAGTCTAAACAATTTTGAATGATAGTGAATAGTACTTCTAACTTTAACTTGGTTCTGGAGCCTGTAGACAGCATCTTGGGCAGTGGTGAGATATGCAGAATAGGTTGCCACGTATGTAGTCAATTGTCTAATGTTCAAGTAGACTCTCTACTTTGCTTGTACAAACAATCCCAATACTTCCCCATTATATGCCATAAGTGCAAAATATTGAACAAAAAAAGGAAACAAAAAATCTTTTGTAGAAGATTCCTGAATTGCTTTGATAAAGGAGAAAAGAAGTTTTATATTTTCTGGACGTGCAGCTGGAAAGTGAGGGACAAACACTTTCTGTATACTGTAAATGTATAATGCATCTCTACATTTTATGTATTTGTGAAATATTGGAGATAAAGCCTAAATGCCAAAGGCCTTGCATGTACTGGAACTGGTTTGGCAAAGGGGGATATGGTTGAAGAGGTTGCACAGAAAATGTTGTATAGGTAGTTAGCTGTGTTAGTCTGAACTCAGGCAGAAGGAAATTAGATATGTACCTTACAGACTAAATAAAATATAGGTTCATGAACTCATGCTCACTTCATCAGACACTATGTAAAGACAGCATAGAACAGAGAATACAAAGCACTCACTCTACATGCTATATGCTGTCTTTTCACAGCATCTGGTGAAATGAATGTGAGTTCACCAAAGCTCATGCTCTGTCTGTACCTCATTTAGTTAGGCTAGGTACAGACATTAAAAACCCCCAAGGTGGAATCAAAGTTATACAGTTTTCTGTAAATGGCATATTTTAGATTGCTGGTTTATAAGGTGCATATCTACCCTGCCTTCTTCATACATTTGCCCGTCTGAAGTCTTAAGACCAAAAACAGCAACCGAAGATTTCCCCTCCACCCTGAGGAAATTTCGAGCTGATGTAGGGCTCTCCCATATAGGCAGCAATTCCTAGAGGATTGTTTTTGGGAGGTAATTCATAGATCTCAGCTCTCCAATGAGCTGTGTTTAGCAGAGTCAAAATATTGACATAGACATGAATCCTCTGGTCCAGTTCTTTGTAGAGTGACAATGAACAGCAGCTGTGGGTATTTCTGCTTCTATTCCAAAGTATGGGAAGGAGTATCTCTCACTTCCCCGTCTTATTCCCAATAGCCTCAATGAGTTACTTTGGGCACTGGGTATAGAATTTATAGTGTAGTTATTAAATTATCTCCTAGGGTTTTTTTCTTTTTCTGCCTTTGGATAAATTATTATAGGATCATATGTTTTTATGTATGTTCAAAAATAAATGATGAGAAATGAAAGACAGAGCAAAGATGACAGCTGTTTCATTCTAGTTGCACCTGTATAAGTAGAAGAGCTGACAGAAGAAATAAATGTCAATGGATAACTAGTCAATAGACTAAGAGGAAAAGAACTGTGCCTGTATTACTTTCAGCATGGATTGTATATAGTCCCTTTTTGGGTGATTCTATAAGCCTTGATTAAGTATTTTTTAAAGCAATTCTATATGCCACCTCTGGGTACCCTGGTTTCATTTAGTTCTTGAAGAAGATGCATCAGAATACTCCATTAGGCTTTTTTCAGGGAATTCCTGTCCCTGTGGGGAAAAAAGGGAATGGAAACCGCAGAAGTCTTACTCTCCTGACTCTGCTAGGCAAAAGGTAGCTGAATGAGAATCTAAATCTGTATCTAAAACAACATGGAGGAATTTTTTTTAGACTGATTACTAGAAACCAGGTATGGTCTCATAAATAGCAGAAAACTAAAATGCCAGCCACCTGTCATTAACATACTGACATATCAGGGCAAATTCTTGGACCTAGGTCTAATTTTGCACTTTTAAAAAAGTACTAGTGTATTCATTGATTTATTTTACATTTGCAGTTCATTTTCATGCTAAACTGCCAAATCTCTTAATTTTATCAGGAATCACATAATACTGGGTGTGAATCAGGTAAATGTAATAGAGCTCCTGTAATAAAAACCTATTTTTGCATCCTCATCATAGCAAAAACAAGAATGAATGTCTGAAAATGTAACAGCTGAAGTTTCAACAGACAAAAGATAACCAACCCCTCTTCAAATTCATCGTTCTTAAAATCACACAATTTTTAAAAATTATCTCAAGATTTTTAGTGGCCTGACTCATGGTTTTGAATGTTGAGATTGGCGATACTATGAATACATCTCAAGAGAAGTAGGCATTATTCATAGCTCAGATGGCTGTGTTATTCCTAAACCCACATGTAATTACAATGCACAGGACTCTACATTTCTAAGCAGACTGTTTCTTGCATGCTCCAGCTGACTCAATCAGGATGTACTCCACAACTGGAACAGCTTGCACTAACTTGGCCCCCTGGGAAAGTTCTAATTTACAAAACCCTGTTTAGAAAAATCAAATCTATTTAAAGGCATTACATTATAAACATAAACTCCCTAATGAGCTGTAGTGAAATGGCTCTGGGCTATAACTTGTGAAGTTCAAATGATTTAGCCTCTCTCTGCCATGTATTATTTTCATTTAATCTGCATCACAAGGACTGTAAAGAGTACAGCTGTTCAAAGTGAGTCTTAAAGATTCCAGTCAAATGCAAAGGCTTGTCCAATTGTTCCCTTCTTACAGTGGTTGGTTAAAGACTTATTAATTGATATATCAAATACTTCAAAAGTAAAAATGTGAAGCAGACATTTGACTCTAATAGAAATGCAGATGTTAGAAAGATCTTATTAAAGGAAAATGGGCAATTAGAGGTGCCAGCATCATTTGTCAAAACCTGAAGGAAGCAAGGAAGAGAAGTTTTAATCAACATTCAAGTCCCTCTGTGAGTTTGGAGAGACTACAGAAAATGCACAGGGAGGCCATGTACTTATCCCAAGTCTACCCTTCCCTGGGAGCTCTAGCACTCACTGAGAAGATGCACTGAGGTGCTGATTCTCCTGTCACTTACCCCAGCTTTATAGAGAAAACTCACTGGCCTAGTGCAGTATTTACTGTATTTTACTGTATTGGTATGAGAACAGAATTACATATAAACTTTTTCTATATTTGTGATTCCCTGCATGTAGCAATTAGCTCCTGTTGAGCTTCATCAACAGGAATGTTAAGAAGCTGTATCTATCTAGTCAGTTAGAAACAGAATTAATCAAGGCAATGGAATATATACATATTTTGAAGATGAGGAATAGATTATGTAATAGGTATTTTTTATCATTCTTTTGGAGGAGATCATTCTCCCTCTTAACTGCTTCAGTTTTGATTTAAGTGATGGAAATGCCCATCTTAGAGAGATTTATTATTTAATTATATAATAAAATGTTCATCTATAACATCAACACTTTTTACCACTGATTACTTTCTCTTTTCAACACTTATTTCCAGAATCCAAAAAAGCAAAAGATTGTCCATTATAGAATACTGAACTCTGATCTGGTCAAAATCATCTGATACTTTTAAACATGAAAAAGTAGAGCTCTGAACTGTCTGTGTTGAAGGCTTCTGTGGACTAAATGGAATAAAAATGCAACTAAACTGAATTGTTTAACATATGGACTTTTAAAATGTAAATATTGCCTATTTACTATAGTTATCATAAATTACCATATTTATATAATTAGATTTGACATATGGAAAATGTATAGATTTGTTATAATTTTCCAGGTATAGAACTTAATTGTTGGAGGTATTCCTTACATTTGTTGTCCTAATACTGCTACAGCAGGGAAAATACATATGGGGATTCAGGTAGCCCCTTTCCCTCCTGCCTTACTCACCTTCTTCCTAGCCCCTACTCCCCCTACTTACTGTCTGAGTCTGCTCTCCCTGAGCTCATGGAAGTGAGGAGCAAACAGAAAATACGGACCTTGAAACAAACATAAATTACTACAGGTACCCATAGGAATAATCCATGCAGAATTAATGCATCTCATATTTAAAGAAACTGCTGCATGTTTTAACACAGGTACACTATAAACACACTTATAAGCAAAACATTTAGACCTACTTATATGAAGTATAAATTTTTTTGTCAATATATATATAACTCCACCTCCAGTACTCTGCCAAGAAGCCCCTATGGTTTACTTGGCAGATCAAAGCACATTAAAAAATCCATTACACAGTTCACACCAGGTATCCACGTGCCCGTGCACATGGATACCTGGTGCGAACTGTGTAATGGGTTTTAATGTATCCATGTGCCTGCGCACCCATCTCCATACCAATAGGTGACTGGTGTCTCCTGAGCTGAGGGTGGGGAGGGGCCCTGCAGCCGTTCATGCCAACCCAGAAGTGGCAGCAGTGCACCACTGGCACTTCCATATGTGCTGCTGGCACTTCCAGGTAGGCACAGTCAGACGCAGGGGGACTGTGGGGATCAGTTCTCTTGGAGTCCCCACTTCCTGGCCAGAAATCTTGAGGGGGGCACCAGCACTCTCACCTGCTCCCTCTACCCAAGAATGCTGGCTTTCAAGAGGTGCACCAGCATTCTAAGGGGGTGCACCCCCTACGCACCCACTATGGATCACCACTGCCCATACCTGTACCCTCACCCACTGCCCTTCTCAGAGGGTCTGCCCCTGAAAAAGTCTATGCCAGACTCCTCTCCACCAGATGAGGTCTGCCATTTCTTTCCCACTGTCCTCTTCTGTCTTTCTATAGTACTAGTACATTTCACTTAGTCCCATTTTAATACAGTCCTTGACTGTGTGGTCTGAGTGTCTGTTTATAAGCAGGTTCCTGGCTTTCCACAATGCAGACCTGAAGCAAGATATGAACTGGTCAAAGCAAGCTGTCAGGGCCCCTTGCTGTTTGGTCAGGTGCCTGTAGAGAACGGCTTCCCTGGCAGATTTCTGGAACCTGTCAGCACCAGGAAGAGCGCATTGACTTTCTTCCACACCTCCCTGGCATGTGGGCAGCCGGGGAAGAGGTGGTTGATCATTTCTGCCGCAGGTTTGTCTCAGGCGGTTTGATGGGCCTCTCTGCCCTTCACCATTTCTCCATGCCCACGCAGGGAGTGCCTGGTATGCTGACTGCCAGTTCAGGTCTCTGTGTTCCTTCTGCAGACCCTTGTGGAAGATTTGCTCCCACACAGCCTGGCAGCTGTCACCAGGTAGTAAATCTACAGGAGATGTGGTATGTCTTGCCTTTCATGCCTCCCATATCTTGCGGCAGTTTACCAGGATCACTAGGGTAACATTGTACAGCTTGTATTTCTCTCAAAAGCAGTTCAGGATCTCATAAAACAGAAAAACATGGTCCACAAGCTCCTGTTAGTTGTTATGTGCACTTGCCACAGTTGCAACAACTGCCCTGAAAAATACATAACAAAGCTGTCTGTTTTAGACTCCACCCCTGCTACCAGTTTGCAAACCTGGCTCATGTACTTGGCCCAGAGGAAGAGAAGGGTACCTATCATTCTTCTGCCTGATATTTGTTCAAAACAAAAAAGTTCATGATTTACCATACAGTTCATGAGGGTGGGCCCCAGCATTCAACAGCATTTCAAGCCATGGTGAACCCACAGCTCAGCACTGCCCAGTATGTATGTGTACTCTGGATACCCCCACAAAGTATCTGTGTGCTAATTAACCCCTCACTCATGACTGGAACCAGGTGTTCTTGTCATGAATCCTGGGGTTCTTCAAAAATTTATATGTAGATGAGGTGCAGGGCAAACCTGGTCTAGCTCCTCCTCATGGAGGGCAGAGTCATACTAATCACATGAAACAGGCTGAGAAAGGGGATGGCGGAGGGATTTGGGGTGATTGTTTAGGGCTACATTTGGTGATGTTGGCGGATGTTTAAGGCTGGTAAAGAAATGGGAATCATTGGAACGGAAAAGAAAGTCATGGGTCAGCTGTAGGAGTGAAGGGGAAGTTTAAATGTATTCAGTGTAGTGGCTCACCATGACTTTGAAAAGACTAGTTGCTGAAGGGAACTGTGCACAATGAGTGTGACTATATTTTTCCCAAATGGGCTGTACTAAACTATCCGTGTGGTAGGTTCCCTAATCTCTTGTGTCAAGGGTTATGAACCAAGTGTATGTGTACCCCTGGGGGTACTTGGAAAGTGGTTAGGGGGTATATGTGGGTAGGAACGGAGCACCACCACCCTGTGCCACTGCCTTCCAGGTGTGGGGGTGGAGTGGTGAGGGCAGTAGCTCCCCTCTGCAGCCACATAGGCACTGCCCAGCTGGCCAGATGTGGTGATGGGGGGAGGAATTCATACGCAGTGGCTACCACCACCATCCACAACCCTGAACTACAATGTGCTCCCCGTTCCCTCCACATCCAGATGCTGCCACGCCACTGCTTGCCCCAGATACCCAGAAGCGGTACAGTCCTAAAAAAAAAAAGGTTGAAAACCCCTGTCTTGTGGACTAAGATCAAGTCTCATAGGTTCCCATCAACATCTTGGCCTTTTGGCTAAGATCAAGTGATCAACTGAGAGCCTGATTAATACCTTAAGGGAGAGAAAGAGATCAACAGAGCATTGGGATGGCAGGAGTGGAGGAGAGAAACTGGAAGCCCAAAACAATGGCAGTGGTGGTTGATAACCAAGAAGTAGAAAGAGAAGCTAAGAGAGGAAACAAAGGTTTGGAGAGAAAGGGAGGGTGGATAAAGGTAGAAAAGCAGAGAGAAAAGATGACAGTGAAAACAAAAGCAACACCAGAGACAGCAGCTTAGAAAGCTAGAAGTGTACATGATCTAAGGGAGACTACCGATAATAGCAAGAGACTTTAATTGCATAATAGAAGCAGATGACAGAAGAGGGGAGGAGGAACTTCGGCCAGTTTGTCCAGATTATTAGATTATATAATTAAAGAAGAGTCACTAAAGAAGAGGGCAGGGGAAGAAGTTCTCACTAAAACTGACCTCAGTGAAAAAAAAACAATCAAGAACTGACTTTGTGTTTGTATCAAAAGAAATAGAGATAAGGAAGAAAGAAACCTTATGTATAACACTTAGTGATTACCAGATGCTGAAGGCAGAGGTGAGTCTTGGTAAGAGCCCTGTAAGGGGAAGGGGAAGGTTGAAGTTACATGTGCGATCATTACAAGATCAGGAGATATGTCAAGTGTGAGACAGTATGTGGGGTGGAGAACACTCAAGAAATATTTTAAGAGTGCCAGAGAATGGCAGAGGATGGTGAAGAAGAGGATGAGAGAAATGCTATTAAGGACTTTATTTGAATGTTTTAAAATTAGTTTATGAGTAAGAAACCTCTGGGTTTTTAAGGGATTGTTTCTCACTGAAATCAGCAAAACAGAGAAGGCCTGATACTCATCTATATGATAGCTATTTTGCATGGACATTTCACGGCTAGGGACAGACATTCAAAAAGTCTGAGCCTGAATTGATTCAGTATTTGCAGGTTAGGCTAACTTGTCTAGGCTGAATCACTTTGTAAACAGACAGACATCTCAGATACACAGGCACATGCCTGCAGTGGCTCAGGCTAAAAGCCGGAGGGAACTAGAGGAGCCCTCCCTTCCCTTGCACAGAGCTGAGCTGCGGAAGGGCATTGCTAGGCCCGGGCAGAATTAGGGAAGGTATTCCCCCCTTCCCTCCTTGGTAACAGAGCATTTTTCAGATCTGATATCAGTATTTATCACCCTATCAGAAAACAAACAGCCTTTCTCATTAGTTCAAACACTTCTTAAACAAAGAAGGGTGGGGGGGTGTCACAGGCCAGCTGGGCACTGTGAGTGTATCAATTTGGATGGAGGAGGCAAAGTTGGGAGTAGAATAAAGGCAAATTTATTATAGCTTACACACACACAACAGTTAACAGAAAGACAAATGCGATAAGCAGATAAGGCAATATAAAGGAGCTAGTAGTAAAATAATAACAACAGATAATAATAACAGATAGATAAATAGATCAATCTGTCACAGGCCAACTGGGCACTGTAAGGGTATTAGCCACACTGGGGTGTTCAAAACAACAAATAGACAGACATGGGTTGGCAACTTATTGAGAGTCCCTCAATGTCAGGTGCGTACCAAGTGGTTCCAGCGAAGTCAGGCGTCCCTGAAAATTGACACTGTCAGAGGGCTTACCGGGCAAGGGCCCTTGCTCAGGATCCGATCCTCACTCACACCGGGGATCCGGGGCCCAGGCATGGGACAGAAATTACTGTTCTGGTCTCTCTTTCCTGCTGGTTATCTGATGCACGTGTTTTTTATACCTAGTTTTATGCTAATCTGTTGGCCTCAGGGCCACCCACAATCTTGCCCTATAGCTGTTACCCTATGGGATTGAAAGGTGTCAAATCATCACAAAAGGTTACTACCCAGACTCAGTTTTATCCAATAAGCAAATTATGATGCAGCACATTTAGGTTTGAAATTGACATTGCTCCGCCTAAATCCCAACCCCTTTTAGGCTTCAGTTGAATATGCT
>JAGPOW010000261.1:208813514-208832512 GCA_030014935.1 Caiman crocodilus | reverse complement strand
CAAGCTTATATTAACTAATATTACCTATTTAGGCAAAATACCAAATGCCTCCAAGAAGCACACATTATTGCTTATTAATCCCTCTGGTTCTGGCTGTCATGGGGTGGGGGAGTGGAACATTACCAGCTGAGCTTTGATTAGGTCAAAAAACCCTAAACCGACACTGCTGTTTTGCACAGCATGGACCACAGCCATGTAGTCAACTAGCTAATGCTGAGGTGTCTGCACAGGGCAGAGGGGATGGGAGATCCCTGTGAGGAGGGCAGGGGGAAAGCAGGCAGACATTGCTGTGTCTGCAAGTCTCTGCTGGAGCTGCAGCCAGGGACCACACCTGCTATGGATCAGAGAGCTGAGCCCCGTCCAGCCCAGACAGCTGCCAGGGTTTAGCTTAAATCAGCAAGAAGTCTGGGACAGACATTGCATAATCCAGTTTGACCCAGATGGGTTAAGTCTGATACTACATTCAACCAGGTTTATCTCAAACTGGTTTCAGCTATTTTCAAACCGGTTTGTATGCATTGAACATCTGTTCTGTTGCAGGTTTAAACCAATTTCTGATCACTTAAACTGGTTTATGTGTAATGTCTGTCCCTAGTCCTAGTAATATAAAAAATTCCATAATATGTCAGACGAATGGTCCATGTAGCTCAGTATCCTATCTCTGACAGTGGCAAGTAGTAGGTGTTTAGAGAGAAAGTATATCAGGAGGGCATATCTAGAGTAATTGAATCCTACACCATATCTTTACTGGCATCAACCATTTCTGGTTTAGGGATATCCAAGGATCTGGATAGGACAGGAACCCTGACTCTTCGATTTCACACCTATAAGTGGACCTAACCTCCTACATTTGTTTAATCCCTTCTTTGAACCTGCTTATATTAACTGCCTGTACAAGCTCTTGTGGCAGTGCGTTCCACAGGTCAACTATACCCTGTGTTAAAAGTAACTTTCTTTTGTTTGTTTTAAAGATGGTCCTGATAATTTCAGTGTGTGCCTTCTACTTCTTTTCAAATGGAATTAAATGCACTTACATTCATTGTAAGGCCTCCTTTACACTGCAAAACCAATATAAAAGGGACTTTACCAAAAACTACCTTGAAAACCCTTATGTCCTCTGTTGTCATCTAAAATTGATTAAATTAATAGATAGGTTGAGGCCCAGCCTGTGCCTTGCATTAGAATGCTTCCTATTCTTAAAGAACCACAGTGCAAGAAAGAGTGACAACTGGAGTTAGACTAGATTGAGCAGTGCCATAAGTTTAGGAAGAGCTCTAAAGGAAAAGCAAAGAGGCACAAGTTGAGGGAGAAGCATGGATGGCTACAAGGAAGAGAATCCATTGAGTTCACTCCAGCTGCTTGCCAAGATGCTGCAAAAGAAACTGCTTCAGAACCCAGAATATCTGTATTTGTCAATTAGATCTACTATAAAAAGTGTATTTAAATGTTAATTAGAAACACAATACAGCATAAAATAGAGTCAGAAGAAATCTCAAGCCAGAACTGATTTTTTTGAGTCTATGGTGAAAGAAAAAAAATGACTTAGTTAACAACTATAAAAAAAATCATTAACTTTTAATTTAAAAGCCAAATGTAATTGTGGCCAGCAGCAACACAGGAAAAGTCATGACTTGCCAAAACAAATCTTTTAAAACCTGATAATATTTAGGAAATAAACATCTCAACCAATATGCTTGCAAAGGTTCATGCCATTTCCTGTCTGAAAAGCTGTCATTTCCTGGAACAATATAGAGAGTAATAAAGTATAAGGAGCTTCAGTTAGGAAAAGCTGGCCTCTGAAATGTCACAGTAGTCTGGTATCTCTTTTCCAGAAATCTATTCCATTCACAGGCCAAATGCGTATATGGAAAAATGGTTCCATTATGGAATAATGGTGAGTTCTTTGGCATTTGCCTGGATACATCAAAGGCTTTGGCTTCACCTTCCACTTTTTGCCGAGAAGAGACATTTATCCTGTTATAAAATTCATTCTGTAATCCATTATTTCTAATGAGTTAACTCAATTGTAAATTATATGATATAAATGATGATTGCAGCTAATTGAAGGCAGTATTTTTTACTACTGTATAAATTAGCAATAGAAGAATCAGAAGGGATTCTTGTTCTGATTAAGCTCTGGTTTTGGCTAAAGGCTTTTCTGTATTTTTTTAAAAATTATTTGAATTAGAGCCACCACCTGTTAGAAGATAATAGAATAGAGTAAAACCACATTCTAAAACTTTTTAATCAGGAAACAAACTAGCAAAAAAGCATGGCGTACCCAGCTTCACTCTCCAGTCAGAGTATTTGTTACTAGCAAAGCAGGATTCCTATGAGACTATTCACTTTGGCCTTAGGCTTAGGAAGAAGAGGAAACCTCCTGGACTTACCTTTTTACTAAGCCATGGCTGTGATCAGAGGAAAAAGGAATTAGTTAGCTAGAAATACTGGCATGAGGAGCATCAATGGGCCCAATACTGTTCTACCGTGTGCAAGTAAACAGAGAAGGAGGATTTCCCCCTGTTAGCTAAATTGCCTAAGTGATTAAGTTACTCAGGATCATAGGAAAATAGGGCTGGAAGAGCTCTCACAAAGTCATCTAGTCCATTCTCCTGATATTGCAGGTTTATCCCTTACTAAAACAGTGGCGATGCATAGGGGGTGCACAGGGCTGCACTTGCACCCCTGAGAGCACTAGCATAACCCCTTGCAGCCAGAGTTTCCCACTTAGACAACAAGCGGGGTGGTGGGGCAGGCAAGAGTGCTGGTGCTCACTCTGAGTACACCAGCCAGAGTTGGGGTGCCAGGAGAAGCAATCCCCACGGTCCCCCTACGTTTGCTTGTACCAATTGGGGGTGTGGGAGGGGTGGTCCCACCATGGCCGATCACACTGAGCTGGAAGTGCCGGCTGTGGAGCACCAGTCTTCAGACTGGTGCCCCCTGATTCAGAAGGCACCATTTGCCCATGGACTAAACCATCCCAGCTAGGTGTCTGTCCAACCTGTTCTTGAAAATTTCTGAACACATAGATTCTACAACTTCTCTAGGTAGACCACAATTATAGTTATAAAGCTCTCCTAATTTCTAATCTAAATTTCCTTTGCTGTAGCTTAAGACCATTGATTCTAGCCCTGTCTCTTATGGCCAAGAGAAAACTGATTTTTTTCTGTGGCCCTTTTCCATCTTCTCTATAATCACTCTTCAGATATTCAAGAGCAGTTTGACTCTTACCAGATCTCCTCTTCTTCAAATTAAATAACACAAGTTCAGCCCCTTCTTAGGTCTTACTTTGTCAGCCCTTAATCTTTTTTGTCACTCTCCATGGGACTTTCTTCAATCTGTCCCCACTCTTCTTGAAGTGTGGGGTCCAAAACTGGCCTTATTACTTCAGGTAAGATCTCACCAATGCTGAAGAGAGTGGAAGAATCACTTCCCTTGATTTACAAGTGACTTCATTTGATACAACCAAGTAGGCTGTTGGTTTTTTTTTCCCAACAAGAGCACATTGTTAGCTCATCTTCATCTTATAGTCCACTGTAACCCTTCTCTGCACTCCTGCAGCCTAGCCAGCCAATTTGTATTTGGACCTGCAATTATTCCACCTCAAAGGCAAGATTTTGCACTTGTCCTTGTTGAATCTTTTCTAATTGATCACAGGTCATTTTTCCAGTCTATCCAGGTAGACTGGATCTTAGCTCTGAACACCAAAGTGTCTGCTATGCCACCCAACTTATCCATAAATTTGCTAAGCATGAACTTAACCCCTTCACCCAAACCATTAAGGAAGATGTTGAACGGTACTGGACACAAGACAGACGTCTCAGAAACACCACTTTGTGTCTTCCCAACTGGACACCAAGCCATTGATTATTCAATGTACCATAGTGCACAATAATCCACCACTTATGTATTCACTTTACAACACATTTGTCTAGTCTGTATTTCCTTACCTTGTTAATGACAAAATGTCATGGGAGGCAATATCAAAAACCTTGCTATAGTCAAGATATATCACACCTACTATTCTCCACTAGCTATGATAAGTCCATCATTTTATCATAGAAAAAAATCAGGTTTGTCAGTCATGGGAGGCAGGAAATCCCAGAAGTTGGAAATCTAGGTTCTAGCACATTCTGAGACAGAGGGGGAACATTCCTATTTCCTAACAGAGTACCCTAGCCACCAAACTATGGGTCAGGCAGGGCTGAGAGTACCTTTGTCCTAGCCTGCTGAAGTTGGCCCTCTGGTAGCCAAGAGGGTAGATCTGTCAGGCCCAAAAACGGCAAGCCAGAGGGCTGTATGATACAGTGAAAAGGACCAAAGATTCATAGAAATCATAGAAATTAAGGGCTGGAAGGGATCTCAAAAGATTGAGTCCAACCCCCCTGCTCTGGGCAGGACTGTCTTCAGATTGCCTGTCTTCAGTCTTCTACTCCCAACATTGCCAATCAATTTGATCTAATGACTATTTGATACAGATTACAGAAACAGCATTAGGAATAAGAATCAGGGGCCTTCCCTGGATGGGCCACAGAACCAGACTTCCTCTTGCTTGTTCTTCTTCTGGATGCACTTATCCATCCCTTTGTGCTGTCGGTGGGTCATCTTGAAACCTACTGTGGCTCAGGAGAGTCAGCATGTGGACTGCCTGCTCCGTGAGCAAATGAGGTCAGCAACTTCTGCGCGATAGGGATTCAGGGGCTCCTGTCATTTTAAGCAGAGAGTGCAGCGGGCCAAGCCTGCTGTGTGGGGCTGCAGCAGAAGAGTACAGGCTGGCCATTAGGCAAAGGGGAAACCCCTGTGTTTGGCTGGAGAGCCACATGACTGGAAGGGATGGCTTTTACATACATAGAGCTATATGTGGCTCTAAACCATCAGGCTTAGAGGCATATAAGACCAGAACCTGAGGCAAAGGAGGTAGATGGGCCCTGCATGTGTTGGGGGAAGGAGCTACTGGGACCGAGGGGCTTCAGGAAACCATCCCAAAGACATTCGAACTATCCAGAGGAGATAGATGGAGCAGCTAAAGGGGAAGTATGGCTTGTCAGGTACTGACCTACAGTGGGGGTAAAATTGAAGTTGAAAGAGATTTGGTTCTGATTAAGTTTGACACCAAGGGGGTGTTATGAAGGCCACAGGGGCACCTTCAGGGAACTCGTCTTAGAGTCTTGCCTGGGTCAGAGAGAGGCTGGGCAGACCAAGAGCATCCTAGCCTAGGTCAGGGAGCCCACTGGGCTGTTATAACAGGCAGAGCTGTGAAGCCCAGAGCCTGAAAAGGTGAGACCAGAGAGCTAGCCAAAGAGGGTGAGACCAGAGAGCCGAGGGGCCCAGAGCCTGAGAGGGTGAGATCAGGCTTGGTGCCCAGACCAGGCTTGGCAGTGGACCTCAGCTGAGAGATATAGCCAGAGTACTAGGGCCAAGGCTGGAAGGCCAAAGCCCAGACAACGTTTGGAGGCCTGAGGGACCAAGTGCCATGCTGGGTGCCAAGGGGCTGTCTCTAAATCAATGTTGTGTGACCCCCATGAGGCATGGCCTGGGCTATGGGGGAGGCTGGACGCCAAGATTAATGCCCCTAAGGTTGGACAAAGATCTAATATATGCGTAAGGAGACTGCACTACTACTTGCCAATCTTCATGCTGGGATTTGGTCTTATGTTTCTAAATTTTAATGGGTGATATCCTAGTCCCACTAAAGACAATGGAAATTAGAAACTCAGAATATGTTTCCTTTTTTCATGGTATGCAAACATAGTAAGGTACACATCAAAAGATAATCTGCACAAAATTCTTCTACTGCCACCTCTAAAATTAGATGTAGTGTTCTCCTTTAGAGAAAAGTGACAATATGACTTTAAAACTGAATTCCCCAAAATCTAATTAGGATTACTACTACAAGCCATTAAAAAGTGACCTTTTCCATATGCAATTTCCCATGAATGAATTGCATAGCTAAAAAGGGAAATAGAATAGATATCAAAGTATTCATGCCAATAAAGCAGAATGCAGAGAAATTTGTGAGTCCACTGGGACTAGTGAAAGCATGCAATGTGCCTCTAAACAATTGTTCTCCATACCTTTTGTTATTTCTTTTCATAAATAGCAGAAGGTATTAACATACAGTGGGGATGAGGATCATGTCATAAGGCAGATAATCAAGAGAACGATTCATCTTTTACCTCATGTATTCATGCACCCATGATATTTACAATAACTACAATTTGTTTTCATGACAGCATGTTTCTATAAACCTGAAGAGATAAACTCTCTCAGCTATTTATAAATCACATACTTACATTGTGATCTCCTGCCAGTAACTCGGTCTGATGTACTCAGTTTAAGAAAGAAGGTTTGTTACTGTTGTGCCAAAGGTGAGGAAAATATACTGAAATTCCCTATTGCCGATCCAGCAACTCTTTCCAGCTAGGATATGGAGATACGGTCATGGAAGGATAAGAGATTCAAGTATTTTAATCTAGAGACTGAAAACAAAACCCTGTACACTTCCAAGTTGGTACACTTGGATTCTATTTCAGACCTAATAATAATTTGCTGTGTGGTTTTGGGAAATTCATTTTATCTTTTACTGCCTCACCATAGGCATCCATAAAATAGATACACTATTACTTAGCTGACTAAAAACACATAGTGAAGGATCATTAATATTTGTAATGTGCTTAAATGCTATTAAAATTAGTATCCCTCCTGTTGTCGTTATTATTCTATGATTAGGATTAGTTCTGCTATTAAAACACAAACAACAAAATAGGTTATAATTTTGGAGATAGTACACTGATAAATGGAGACAAGCCACTTTGTCTCTTTAAAATATTACTGTCTTTTAAAGAGTCCAACTATTTTTTATCAAGCCTATTTGGATGGAAAACTTATGCTTGGCTCTACAGTTGAATGAATAATTTACAATACACCATTCATATAATTAATTTTGCCTCTTATTTTTCACAAATTGTCCATATGAGCAAATCCCATCTTTCTCCAATGTAGTTGTTTGTTGAATAATTTGTATAAATAATTCTTTTTGTTGTTTATGAATGGTACATTGCAAGCTTTCAATCATTAGATTTCACATAATCTTTAGAGATGCTTACATCATATGGCACATCCCTGATTAGAGGACTGCTAGTTGTAGACTCATGGAATAGAATGAATACTCAGATTTGAGAATTTAAGATACCCTTTTAGGCATACTTCCCCGCATATGCTTTAAATTTGTTGTTTGTATGAACATGCCTACAAGTAAACTCATTCTGTAGAAAATTCAGAGGAAGCAAATGGAAAAAGGAACATTGTTTCAAATTTCGAAGCAAACATTCACAATCACTTTTTATATTTTTACTCAGTTTTCTATTTATCAATAAAAGATACTATAAGTAATGTCCTGCTGCCTGCCCCTCCTGCTGCCTGCCCCCCCTAGCTCCTGGCTACTGCTTACCTTCCAGCCGTGGTCCCAGCTCCAGCATCGCTTGGAGCCCAGACCAGAGTTGCTGCCACCACCACCACCACTGCTACCCAACCAGGTTGGGGCTGAAGCAACCATATGCTCTGTATCCCAGGCTGCTGTGGGGCCATATGGCTTGTGACAGTCTTTTGCTTTATTAGAAGGAAAGCATGTAGAACACTTGCACACTGAGGGATACTTCAATTTTTCTTCAGCACCACAGAGTCTACAAACTCTGTACACACTAATCTAGTTTGTCTGGTTAACCACTGAAAAACCATGAAGATCTAAAATGGAAAATATCTGCAACCCAAATTGGAATAGTTAAAGTACTTGGCAGGATGAGTAGGGATGAGCCCCCATCCTTCAAGCATGTTTGAGAATTATTCAAGTTCTTTTCTAGCCTGGTTTTAGAATGTCTAAGTCTTATGTTCACTTTTTTCTTCAAGCATGAAATAGCAGCATGTGAATGTGAGTATTGCAGCAAAATGTCACAAATTTGCTTTGATTTGCTTATACCTTCTTCTCAAATTGAAAATGGAATTGTGAAAATTATGCTGCAGCCACCTCTATTCCTCATAAACCTTTTGTTTTGGATATGTACTGACCTTGAAGAATCAGTACAGTTAACTCTTAATGATGTATCAAATCAACAGTCCCAAACTAGAGAACATAAAGGTGGCATGCAAAAACAAGCTGTCTGTGAAATGTGTTGTAATATTATGCTTAGACACATACAATTCCTAACACTGACAAGCATTTTCATTATAGCTTTTTATTTCAGATACTCTCAACTTTGTATCCTTCATCTAGATCATAAGGTTAGTCAATGTATGGAATTCCATACATTCAATATCTGCAGTAAAAAAACAACCAAGTCAAACAAAAATAGAACAAGATCAAACCAAAACAAAATCCTCACAATGATAGAAACTGGGTTTTGTTGTGCATTTGTTTGGGAGGGGGTTCAGTGGAAGAGCTATGAAGTATGGCAAAAAGATCTGTAAATATTTTAATCAACTCACTGTACACCCTAATGTAAATATGTCTAAGAATATTCCTGTTTCTTCTTATGTTAATGACATTTGGCTTCAGTGAGGATTATATTGTTGAGAATCAATTGTTTTAATAACAATATTTAAGACTCTTAAATTTTATTATTTTAATAACTTGGTAGTCATTTTTAAATAAAAATAAACAGAAGATCTGATCCTTCAGAGAGACACATGTACTTAAGTTTATGCCTGTGACTAGCTCCATTGACTTCAATTAGTCTAATTCTGTGCAAAAGTTCTTGAGGAACTGGTCCTTAACTATTGTGAAGTGGATGATTAAACAACATATGAAGGAAGCAATGAGTGAACTGGACATCCTTATAGGTTTCTTCCTGTGTTAAATTATCTTTAATGAATAAGCTAAGTAGACCAACCCAAAAGCTATGAATGGTAAACATTCAGTTCTATGCTGATGTTCATCTGACTGGCTGAACGAGTATATGAAAAGCTCAAGTTTTTTCTCTACTTGAAGGAAAAAAAATATTGCTGCAGTCGCTCTGCTTTCCTTTTTCTCCTTTATCTTAATTGATGCAAATAAAAATCAATTTTCACAGGAAAAAGAATTACCCACTTGGCTCAAGGAAAATTGAGGAAAAGATATTTTCTTCAATATGAAAGGACAATTCTTTTGCCTTCCCGTGGATTAGCAAAATTTTGAATTGCTGTTTTCAAATACTGTAAACACATGAAATAAAAGAAAGGAAAATGTTCTCAACTAATCTAGGTTCTTATCAGCCCTCACAGCCACAAATATTCATGCTACTTTCCAAATTGGAACAGATCTTGTAAGATGTAGAACATTTCTTGAGAATACTGAGTTAGTGCTTGTCAAAATACTTTTGACAAAATAAAATTCTGGCAAAAATAGGCTGCTTTGAAAAAAACAAATCTTTGCTGAAGAGGTTTTCTGGTTTTGAGCTCAGAGACAGAGGAAGAAACGCTCATAGGCATATGCATGCATTCTCTAATCCGTGTCATTATAGTGTTGCTGTTGTCTGTAGTTGACCCATGTTCTAGTTGCTGCTTTGCCTGATTCTACGCAACTGGTACTTTAAACAAGTAATTAACCTAATCACCAAAATGTAGAATAAACCTATGGTATTTCTGTATACTTCGAAAGGTTTTGTGTTCATGCCACAAGAACAAAACAGTTTGAAGTTCAGAAAGCTGCATTTGTTATCTACAGGTCAGGTCTGACTGAGCTTTTTCAGCTCTCAGTATGAGCCTTTAGTACCTCTCAAGGACTGATGCCCTAGTTTACTCTAGCAAAATTATATTTTGAGGTGTTTTCTGTTAAATAGAAACAATGCATAGAGTATGCTGATATGTATGTTCCTGCATTTATAGAGTAAAATGATGTGTACATAGGCATATGAGTTGTACTTGAGCTCAAGATCCCTAAATAGATTCTTAAAATAACACCTCTACAACATAAAAGCTATTAACCAACCCTGTAGCAGAAGACTGTGTTTAATGAAAATATGAAAACATCCACAGAGGTTTCCCTTTAATCCTGCTTGAAAATGAATTTTTAAATGAGTTTCCTAGCCATTGATAATGTTCTAAAGTTACACTCCAGTGTGTCCTGAGAAATAAAAAAACTGGATTCATTTCTGTTCATGTGGAAAATATTTGCTCTTGTTCCATGTTCTATAGAAAATACTGGCTATAGTTCTATATATAATGTAATCATGTCAAAAACGGAGAGAGAGGAAAAAAAACAATAACAGTAAAAAGCAGAATCCACATGTATTTAGGCATCTTGCTACAACTTGCCAGAGGCTTGAGTTAAAGGCTTGTTCTGGATTCTACCCAGACGCATAGCCAAGCAGCTCTGTGTGCCCTGAGCAGCCACATGACACCAAGGACAGTGCCATGTGTCATGATGCTGATAGCAGCAGTGTTGCAATTAAAATGGGAAGTTTAACTTAGTGTTTATAAGGATTGACATGACACTTCTATCAATAATTAGCAAAAAGGTTTTATTAATTAGATAACAAGCTTATAGGAAAATAACAGGTAGGCTATTGCAATGTGCAAATAAAAATGCTATAATCAAGTCTAGTATATTTTTACCCATGATAGTATTTTCTCACCAACACAGGCAAGGAAGCGGTCTTGATCTTTACAGCTTTTCACCAGGCATGGATCCATCACCAAAGGTGGTCAGCCAGGCATATGTTACAATGGTTCAATGTAGTTTCTTCTCTCCTGGAACGCGCGCCCTTTGCTGGCAACTTTACTTCTTTCTTTTGCTCTTTCTTCAAAGTATATTTCCCTGATAGACCAATGATCAGAGCCCAGACAAAGCCAAGAGGGTGGAGGGTCACTGTCTTTTGTTTGTGCTGTAATTGTTAACTGTTCAGATCCATCTCTGGTTGTCTTTGGTGAAACTGATCTGCACAGAGTCCTTGATCACTCTAGAGGTTTACCATTTAATTCACTACAATAGCGCTTGATTACTTGAATAAAACACCTTATAAATTGTGAGGCACTGTATGGTTCATTGTTACAATAGGGCAGATCCCAAAATATTTTTCAACCAGCATGGGTGCCTAGATTGGGAAGGAATGTGGTAAAAAGGAAGAGGCAATCATTTTGAAACTATTCACAGTTGGTTTAGAGTAGTTAGACATAGGGTGTACTCAGTACCAATAGCCAGAGATGGAATATTGTTATATTTTGAGTGGTCTTAGTCACAAGTTGGCATTCTTGTGCAAGAGGCACTGTTATTATAATTTAGCCATTTAAATTTTACGTGTAGGTCTGGATAAGCTCTGCATCTAGCAAGCAGTACAATCAGCTGCAACTGCAGCCTTGGCTTGTTTTTGTACCCTTCCACAAAGGCAGTACCTGGGGTGGCTGACCCCTATTGCTGCCCCTCAGTTGGTCTATGGACTCCACCAAAGTTTCCCGCAGTCAACCCACTGTAAATGGATGCTGGCCCTTCAGTATGAGGTGTTAAAGTAACTGAGATATGAGAGTAGTGATAATGGTTCTTTGTGTGCCATTAACTACAGAAATAACAATAGCCTAGTGGATCATCAGATTTTGGGACAGATCCTTGACTTTTTTGGCTACGACATAATCAGCTAATCACCAGGTATATAGGATTGCCAATAGCCTGGTTGTCTATCATGTCTGCTGTACTAAGAATCTTATCTGGAGATGGGTAAAACAAGGAAAGATGGTAACATTACAAATAATCTAATGTTTAAAAGCACAGTGAAATGAGATGCTAAACTGGAAAGAAAGAGTAGAAGAGAAAGGACCAGCTATATAGCACAACAATGAAACTGCACAGAAGGCAAGTTTCTAGTTGTGAGGGGCCCTTACAGGCAGCCTAGCCTGGGCTAATTGCCTAATTGGCCACGCCTTCCTGGGGCTCTGACTGGCAGCCTTACCCAAGCCAGTTGGTCACCGTTAGGGCCTCTTGATTTGCTGCTGGGGAGGGCAGCCTCCCCAATTAGTTCTACCTGTGGGCTTGCAGGCTGCAAGCCAACCAGTAGTTCTTCCAAGGTCTGCTGTGGTAAGCTTCTGAAGCCTGGAATCTTGGTTCTCTGGTTTCTGCTCAGCTCTGTTTCTGGATTTTTGGAAATTCCCCTTGGATGTGGTAACTTGGTCTGTGCCCCTTCAATTTTAACTTGGCCTGTGACTTGGAATTTTCTATTGGATTTATCCCTTGGATTTGCTAAATCAATCTCTGACTCTAGAAGTCTAACTTGGCCTGTAACTTGGACTCTGCTTCCTGGAATTCCCCATTGGTTTGGGTACATTAAACTCGATCTCCTGTCTCTAGCTCTTCTCTGGGGGCCTAAACACTAGGTAAGATTGCCTACGACCTGTTCTTATACTAATCCACTTATCAGGCATGTAAGTGGATCTGGGTCAAATCATCCACTTAAAGGATGACTATTTTTTTCTGGAGCATGTACAGTGTGATGCATGGTATCTGCAGCCCACACTGCACTATTTATTTTGGTTTGGAGTAACCAGGCACGAGAAGGACTTCCTGACTGTTAAAAGTTACCTGAACATCAGTTGCCACATCTGCCATGCAAACTATTGATCCATACCTGTCTTTTCTCTGGAATAAATGCTAAAATGATTGTCATAGATGCATTTTCTAGTCACAAATTTTGAGAAGCTGCTGCACCAGGAACCATTCATGATGTCAACTAAATCCAGATATATGTGCAGCCACATTCAGAATGAGACATTAAGTCAGGAGTAGGCAACGTGTTTTGTCCGGACTGCTGAAAAAAACCACGTCTACCTTGGCGGGTACCAGAGTGCCAACATGCCAGAGCCCAGAGCATCTGTTTGCAGCCTCCTGGCTGCATCCAGCCCATGGAGCCCAGTCTGCTTGCAACAGGGTTTGCAGCCTCCCAGCCGCCTGCTGGGTGCAGCCTGGGCTCCGTGTCTGGAAGCAGCTGCTTAGAGCTCAAGCTGGTGGTGCTGTGCTGAGCAAAATGGCTTCAAGTGCCATGCTCAACATGCATGCCAGGGGTTGCTGACCCCTGCATTAAGAGTTACAATGCAATCATTATACAAGCCCTTCATAGTGCTTATAGGGCCCTATTGTAGCCATAGGAAGGGTGGCCTGGCACAGCATTCTAAGGCTGGTCTGAAATGAGGAGCTCTTCAGAAGCAGATGCAATACATGAAACACCAGGTCAACATCAAAGTTTGTTTAGGTCATAGTTGGCCACATATAACAATGTAGAGACATCACAGAATATACAACACAGGACGGTAATGGTGACCTATAGAATGATAGAGACCGTTGTGCCAAAAGTAACTAGCTTTCATCTGAACTGTGTATTACATGTAAAAAAAGAGTGTCTCTTTGATTGTTGTACTGTACAGATCAAGTTTTAACAGAGAAAAAACTAGTTATCAGATCCTACTTATACTTATTCCTAGTCAAACATCATTCCTGCGGAAAAAGTAAGCAATTGCTTACTGTTGCGTATTGGAACACGATAGTGTCCCTTTAATTTATGAACCCTGTCTTACAGTGGTACTCCCTGTGTTTTACATTTTATAAGGTATCTGAAGTAAGCCAGAGCAGCATGTTTGTGTATATTTTAAAAATACAGTCAGGTGGAACCAAACTGTAACTCTGGCATTTCTTTATATTGTTTTGGTTTTTTTCTCCTTGTATACAAAACAAACACAGCATTTATTTGGAGAAATAGTACAGTAGAAAATGGGATCTTTTTCAGGGTTTGGTTTTTTCGAATGATGATGAGGATCTTCAAAGTAAGTACATGTATATACAGCCTCAGCAAACAGCTGCATGGGACTACTAAAATGCTCCAGCTGTTGGCTGTGGTTTTTATTTCAAAGGGCACTGCTTCTCTGATATACTACATGGGACCACTGATATACTACATGGGACCAGCTGACTGGAGAAGTGGTGCCTTTTGAAATAAAACCTGCAGTAATCAGAGGAGTGGCTCATTCTTAATTCAGCAAACTGATGGGAATTAAGTGAGTTGCAAAGCATCCTGATATGAAAAACATAGGTTCTACTGTATCAGAAGAATAGTTATGTACTTTAACTGTGTTGAATCTGTGTTAAACTGAAACTGTGTTAAAAAAATCTCGCTTCAGCAAACTTTTCCAGTGGTTAAGTAGTTCAACGCATAGAATTCCATGTTATTTCACATTTATCTTTTTCTAACTGCATATATTAAGAAAAGTTTTGCCTTGGAGAAAAGATTGCCCAAAGAAATGTAAAAGTTATGCTCATTAATATATGCCTTTTTGCAATCTATTTACCATGTTGAAATCCAGAAATCTATATAGTGAATTCCACATACAACTAAGAAGATTAAACCAAATGGAAAGGAGCTACTGTATTCCAGGAGAACCATATCATATTTACCCAAATCCAAGATTACTTCAAATTAAGATGACCCCCCAATAATTAGATTCTATACATGGAAAATTATAACTAGACCATTTAATTTGGGAGTAGCATTATCTTGCTTGGAGTATTGAACCAAATATCATGGCTGTATGACTGCATCCACATGTAGTGTGGATGTTTGGTTCTCTGGGGATGACTAGCAGTGGCACACCTTGCACTGCTTCTAGCTGTCCCTGGGGAACACCTGTGCCTTGTGCCCTCTTGCACACGGCAAGGTACGTCAGGGATGGTAGGGGAGGCTGGGGCCAGAACTGGGCTGGCCCCAGTAGCCTTACCTGGGGTCCTGGGGGCTCCCAGGACTACAGCAGTAGCAATTGTGCTGCATGGAGCCTGGCCAGTACCTGTAGTGCAGCTCCAGACATCCAGATCTGTTTTTGAGTGGCGCATGCTGCCTGTGTGTATGCTGCTCTACATTTTTTCTCCTCAGATTTTTTGACCCCTGGATATCCCTTGCAATTGTGAGAATAAATGAATGTGCAGTATACTGCACTGCCACACTCGTCTAACTGCGGCCTTTGACACCCATTTTGCCTCTGCCACCAACTCATTCCATGTCCTTTGGGAAGTTATTTAACTTTTCTCTGTCTTCCACTGTTCTACAGTTAAAGGCAGATAATAAGTCTACATCACTGGCATGTTACAAGAAGAACTGATTCGGGTGTTTTTTAACAAACCTTGATTCCATAGAAAAATGCTGTTTCATTCTAACTAATGTGTTTAACATAAATGCATCAGTTTGAACAAAAATGCATCAGAAATATTTCTCAGGTCCAAGATAGAATACTGGTTAAGACAAAGAGATTTCTATCCCAAACCTGTCAAGTCTCCATAGATAAGGAAGTTATCTGGAAACGGTCAGCCCTGGACCAGGTTCCTATTTTACCTGAACCTATGTGGCTCAGCTCTCAGGAAACTAAAGCACAAACTTATTGTAATGAACCCCTGTGAGACTAAAGACATTTTTCTTAACTGATTGTGTTCACTCCCATGGGGTTAGTCAGTTTGCTTCATTGTTATAATAGAAAAAAAATAGTTCCTGTTATTGGGATTGTTAAAAGCAGGGGTAATAAACAGGATTCTTCATAATGAGCTTGTACTGGAATCTCATCACATATTTATTGACTACTCTGAGGTATGTTGTTTTTTCTTTCTAAAAATTCAAAAGGCCCTGTTCTTGTTCTGATGCAGAAAGAACTTGGATGGATTTCCTGTTATAAAAGCTCTTTTTTCTTTTTTTGCACATGCTTATATCAAATCCTCTCAAAATTCTGGTTTCCATACAGAAAAACCACAGCTACACTATCATACATATTACTTACATATAGTTTCTAATGAATTGGGCCTTTCAGCCACTGAATACTGCAAAAGAAAGTAAAGCACAAACATAAATAAAAAATAAAAGCTATAAAACTAACAACCAAACTGTAAAAAAAAAATCCAGAGCCAGATACCACAAACCCAAAAGGATTCTAAATATCCTTCAGAATAAGAACATGTTTATTAAATAGAAAAGTGTGAAACAGCTGAACCTAGAATGTGAATAGTTTTAAGCACTACACATCCCACAACCAATATTTTTTATGTGCCCTTGAGAAAAAAATATAAGTACTAATGGAGATAATAAAGAGTCTTTTCTCTTTTTCAAGTATTAGGACCACCACATTTGATTACATTTGTTACACAGTGGGCACATTTGTCCCCCTGTCCTGGCAGCAAGAAGCTCCCAGGTTACTCTTCTCAATCATGGTCAGGGTGTGGGAAGCTAAGATAAGGTTCTCCCAGCCCAGGACCTGCAACTGTAGAGCTAGGGCTATGAGATAAGGATTTCACAGCCCGGGCCCATGATCATGGACCGGGGCCTGCAAGCTTCCTGCTGTTGGGGCAGGGGGGCATCATCCCTGCCTAGGCTCTGGTGACAGAGCCCACTCTAGCAGCAGGAAGCTGCCAGAGGCAGGGAACAATGTCCCAGCTTCTGCCAAGAGATAGCTGTCTCCAGGCCTGCTGCTCCCTGCCAGCCCCTGGGTTAGCACCCCAGGGGAGCCTAGAGCTGCTGCAGGGGGCCAGTACAGGGCCAGTACAGGGCTGCTGGGGGTAGGACTAGATTGCTGCCCTGATCAGTAAATCTGCTCCTGCTTCCTTGCACATGTAGATGCCTGCCCAGGGTAGACGTTGCCAGTCTACACATGCGTTGGTATTAGTGCACAATAAATTAATTAACTCGGCTGCGGGATAGTACTGTTGGGGACAGTACTATTAGATGGTGGAGTAATTAAGTGTGAGTAAATGCACGTGAAGCTGGTGACCATGGGTTTAAATTATACCTGGTCAGTCCAGGCAGCAGAGTCCAGACTCCTGCTTTTGCCTAAGCACATGGATCTGCAGTTTCGGCACCTTTGTATCCCAGCCAAACCTTCCAACATGCAATACTGGCATCCAGAGCCCAGGATTGACCTCCTGAGCCTGCTGCCAGTCCAGAGCTGCTCCAACTTGGCTCAAAGTGCTGCTGTCCTGGATGCATTTGCAGATACTGTGCTCAGTGTACTCCAGTGTAAACTGCTTTGGAGTTTATCATGTTGCCTTAATTCCACATGTAAATGTACCCAGTAAGTATTCCAAAGTAAATTAAGTTAGACCATGTCTAACATTAGCAACAATAAGCCTTTACTTAGCTGCATCCTTTTTTGCTCTTAAATGCTTTATAGCTGTAGACTTTAATCAAACAGAAGCATCAGTTAAGGCTAAGGTCAAAGACAGCATACCAGTTTCTGTATTTATCAACACACATAGCTAGCATCACAATTGCCCACCTTTGATTTCCCTGCCTAAATGACCAGTTACCTATTTCCTGCTTGATCAACAGGGAATGACTTATGGTGCAAGGCTACCTAAGGTTGAACTCACACCTGTAGAGCAGTAGCAAAATGCCAAAGCACCCAGCTACCGTAAAACTCAGATGCAGAACTTACCTTGATAACAGAACATTATTGCAATATCACACTTACATCAGAATTTGAGGCCTAAACACATTATTGATATACAAAACTGGGGATCATTATTGTCTGAAATAGAGCTGAGTGAAATTATTCATTCAAAAATTTTATTTGTGGAAAACATCATTGTTAGACCCCAGCTCCATGCAGTGCCCAAAGACTAGGGAGATGACGATTCAGTTGCTCTTGGATCCTGTTACTCATTAGTTAGAGCAAGCAGGGAGGAAACACCAGCACACACTGCTTGCAACAGCTTTATTCAGAATGGAAACAACTTCAGGCCAGGTCCCAAAAAACAAACCGGGGACCTGCAATGAACATTAGTTCTTTTCGCATTTTGTGCACCTTGGTTCATACATATTAACATTTGTTCCACCTCTGTTCCTCCTTCTGTTCCACCCATTTCTCCTCCCATGTCAAGCTCCGCCTCTGTTTACTGTTTACTTCATTAGCATGGGATTGCCTATGCATTTCCTTCATTTACATGCCTCTCTGCTAAGAGCACATGCATAAGACCTTGACCTCCACTTCTTTTGGTCACTTACTGATTCTTTCTGGTTCTTTGCTCACTTCAGCACCATCTCCATGGCCTTGCTTCTGCTTTATCTCCCAACGATAGCTGGTGGGCTGCATCTTGTTCTCCTTACACAACGGGCTCTAACACTATGACTTTGCTTAGAAAACTGCTTGCCTAAGCATTTGCAAGGTTAGTCTTAATATATCATCCTGCCTTTTGACCAGCAGCTTTTGCTGAGACACAGATTAAAGTCTTGTATTCAGCTGCAAATCCAGTGCTCCCTAAAATCCAAATTATTGTCACCCTAACAGTCATATTATGTTAAGCAAATCTATTAACAAATTTATGTCATATTGGCAAATAATTTTGCCCAAAATATATATTTAAATTTTACATTTAAATATTTAGAAAAGCAAACATATTAATTTTGTGTTTTAAAATAATATCGAAAGCGTTATTTTGTAAACTTTTTAGGTCCATTTTGCCTAAGAAAATATAAAAAAATAGAACAAAACATTTCATTTTGCCCTGAAATGGATTTTTGGAAGGAAATGTTTTTTAACCAAACTGAAAAAAAAAAAACCCAAAATGAAAAATCAATTATTCTCACATCAGTAATCTGGGATTTAGGTTCAGCCAGCTGTAGAGTTCAGATCCAAAGCTGATATTCCCCGTTCTTCAGGGAGTAAGAGAGAGGAAAGGAAGAATTTCAGGAAGAGAAAGAATAAAAAAATAACTACTTGTAAAAGTAAAGAGTAACAAGTTCTGATTTAAATGTAAAAAGTTGTCAAAAGGGTTTCCTTAGACACCCAAAGTTCTGAAGATAAACTTGTGATAGCATCATCAGTTAGAAATTTTGTCAGATAAACAATCAAAGAACGGTTTCTGGGCTGAGGTGGGGACACCAGAGGAGAGAGAGAAGCTGCAGCGGGATCTGGGCCGTCTGCAGGAGTGGGCGGACAGCAACAGGATGGGATTTAACGTGGACAAGTGCAGGGTGATGCATCTGGGGAGAGGCAACCCCCAGCACACATACTGGCTG
>JAGPOW010000261.1:208792168-208813414 GCA_030014935.1 Caiman crocodilus | reverse complement strand
AGGTACTTGGCTGAGGTCCTGTGACCCCAGCACTCATTCCTGCCATTGGCGGGGGGTCAGACTAGATGGCCTGCTCTAGGCCCCTTCTGACCCTAGATATGATACTATGATACTATGATTTGGCCCCTTAAAAAGCAGGGGAAGAAATTCTAAACAGATACAATTCTAGATAAAGAGAAATGAATGCCTTTGTATTGCAGCTAGGTAAAAATACAAATAGTGAAAGCCCTTGCTATGAATTTGGGAATATTGGTTAGGACATAAATTAGAAGTTTTATTGCTACTGAAATGTATTTTCATATTTTATTTTAGTTTTCCAGAAATTATTTTTTCCAGCAGCTGTGTTCACTATCACACTTTGTCACAGCATCAGGCATCCAGCTACTGATGTCAACTCCCTCTCAGCAGAAAGGGACACTTGTAAGTTTATATCACCGTCATAAATTTTTGGCAGTAAATTTAACAAATAATCCCATATTCTCTCGTATACAGCCCACAAACTGGCTAATAAAATGATCTTTACTTAGGGATTTGTGGAATGCCTCCATCTTCAGTCAAATTTGTGGACAAAAGTATCTTATAAAAATATATTGGAAAACTTATAAGTTTCTAGGGTTTTCAGGGAAAACTCCACCTGGTAAGAAAAGCAGATTTTTTTTTAACGTTCTCCAAGTTCACCAGACTCACAAGCCAAGGAAAACCTTAATTCAAGTCAGTGGAGAAAATTGAGCATTTAAAACTTGTTCTTTGGGTGCTTGAGACATTTGAAGGAAACAAATTATGAAATAATTTATTCTGTTGTCTGCACTGTGAACACTGTGTGCCTCAGTGCATGCTTTCTTCCTTTGGTTTTGAATGTCTATGGACACAAGAAATAAAGACTATTTTAAAATGCTTTTTTCCAGTGTTTTTTTCTTATCCTGGGCCCGATAGTTATCTACTTATCCAACAAATTTAGCTTTAACTCTGGCAAATTAAAAGGATCTTTGCGTGCGTGTGTGTGTAATATTTACATTTCCTTCACAAGCGCTCTGCTTTGCTAAAATATATGCATGGTAAGTAAACTGTCTTTCTTGAGAATTTTAAGTGAAATAAAACTTCAAATACTGTGCTTGTCTATATAATTCTTCCTCTTTTTTTCTCCTTCTGAATATTAGATTCATCCTTCCTGTAGGCAAGTGCTGGATTTAGCCCTCATCTTCTGACTGGGCTACAATCTCTAATCTGGCCATTTCTTTAGAATTAGGTGAATAGTAAGGAAATATAATTTGCAAATAATTTGATGAGTTCTAAATCAAATGTATTTATACACACAGGCCACATCTACACTTTCAATTAATGTAAATAAACTCTGGTGCAATTCGAGCTGGACTAATCCTGGATATCACCGTCTACACACATTTTTAAGCACAGTAATATACCCTGCTGTTGCATAGTACTTATGCCTGACAGGACTATCCAATAGCACAGTAAATTTGTCTACAACAGCCTAATTTCCATGCACATGTAGATGGTGATGCTTTACTGCATGGCAAATTAGTCTGCTGCACAGTAGGGCTGTGTGAAGCTTCAGGTGTTGATTCGTTTCAGAGGAGATTTGGCCTGATTCAGCAGCTGAATCTCTAAATCTGAATCAAATCAGAAGACCAATAAAAAGGTCTGAATTGATTCGAAGCTCTCTGAATCAATTAGGAAAAGATTTGGAGACCTTTTCACCACCACAGGGAGCTGAACATGGACTCCATGCTGGAAAGTAGCAGGCAGGGGTGGGGACCATGTGAGAACCCCTGCCAGACCCCACTGTTTACTTGCTCCCCCAGCCCTGCTGAGCACGCCTGACACAGCATGGAGGGTGGAGGCTTCTGATGGAGCCCCCTCACACAGTGTGGAGCGGGGGGCGGGCAGTGAGGATCACTCCCCTATCTGGCAGCAGCTGGTGAGTGCCAGGCTTTTTTTTTTTTAAAGAGTCAGGAGGCTGTGGCAGTGGGCAGGGCCTGTTTGATTTAGAGATTTGGCTGATTCAGTGGTGGCTGAATCTCCAAATCAGATTTGTCTGAATTGATTTGGGACAGTGATTCGAATCACTGTCCCCTGAATTGGCCGAATCCAAATCCAAAGCGAATACTAGCCACGTCGCACAGCCCCACTCTGCAGTAAAGCGGATGTGTATATGTGCCCACTGTAGAAAATATGCACCAAAGCAAATATGGGCCTTCATATCTTAGGTTCATTTACAAACCCTGAAATTAAATAATTCTGTGCTTGTCATAGATGAGTTTATAAAGCAGAAGTGGTTTATAAAAGTTAGGGCAAAGAGAAGAAACAATAATACCCTATGACTTTTTAACCATCCCTAAAGTGTATGTGTAGAACAGTCTAAGTAAGAGTCCATCATGTTCATTACTCCATGGGCTTCATTCATTCATTGAGGAACAATCAAAATAAACAGTTCATAAGCAACCTGTAAGGTAAAATGCTTCAACATGAAATGTTTGTGATGGTGCTTAGAAATAAGAACAAGTGAATAAACGTCTGCCTTGTCTACAGAATAAACAAGAATCTAAATTAGTTGGATAGATGTTTGTTTATAACTTGCTCATCCAGCTCTGGAACTGTTGACATTGGCGACGCATAGGGGATGCACATGCACCCCCTGAGATTGGTGGTGCACCCTCTGACAGAAGCGCCACTGATGCTGCTGGTGGCACCTGCGAGTGGTTGCCATTTGTCACCCCTCCCACGCACTGATACTGTCACAGCCACTTCCTTTAGCTCCCTGCTCACTGCCAACATGCCTCCACTACCACCTCTGCTGCTGTCACCTGCGGGCAGTCACCAGGCCCACACAGTCTCCGGGGGCACGTGTTGTTCATGACTGTTGATGTGGTCATTATTGGACAAATATAATATAGTTTATGGTTGCCTTCAGAAGTTTAGACAATAAAATTAAGACCTATATAACACAAGTTACAGAACAAGAGCAAAGCAGGCAGCCCTCTTCTGCCATGGAAATAGCTTGTGTTATTGTGTTTTAAGAGGATAATTATTATGATAGAAGACAATATAGTTCAGGATCTGATCCAAAGCTCTTTGGTACACAAAGAGGGGGAACAATTCCCAGCAAAAGAGGCCACATGGAAGAGTGAAGTGTGATGTAAAGAGATAGAAAATACTGATGGGAGCCCCCCATGCAACGTGGGGCAGTGGGGGGCAGCAAGGATTGTCCCCCAGCCTGGCAGCAGCTGGTGAGTGCCAGGCTTTCTTTTTAAAAAGCTGTGAAACTGGGGCAGGGGATAAGGGATAGGGTCTGGTGGGAACGTCTTAGAATCTTGAAGATTAGAAGATTAAATTTAGAATGCTCATGTCCTCCTAAATGGGAGAAAAATCCTCACTTAGGATATAAGAAAGTAAGAAGTGACATACTGGATCAGACATTGGTCCATCTAGCAGAATATCCTGTCTCCGACAGAAGCAGATGTTTGAGAGAAAGCACATGAACAGGGCATGTCTAGAATGATGCATCCCTGTCATACCCTCATCTACCATCATTGGTTTACAGGAGCCAAAGAATACATTCCTGACTGTTCGATTTCATAGCTATTAATAGAGCTATCACCCATTGATTTTCCTAGTCCCTTTTTGAACCTGGCTATACTACCTGTCTACACAAACTTCTGTGGTCATAAGCTCCACAAGTTAATCATGTATTGCATTCAAAAATACTTTCCCTTGTTAGTTTCAAACCTGTCACCTGCTAATTTCAGTGGGTGTACCCTGGCTCTAGTATTTCTGGACTTGGTGATTAACAGATTTTTATTTACTTTGTCCATACTCTTCATGATTTTATAGGCCTCTTTCATATCCTTCACAATCTCTATCCCCAGCCTTCTCCTTTCCAAACTGAAGTCTTAGCCTTCTTTGTCTCTCCTGATATGACAGCTGCTCCATACTCCTGGTTATCTTTGTTCCCCTTTTTGGTACCTCATTTAATTCTACTATATCCTTTTGAGATACAGAGAACAAAACTGCACACCATATTCAAAATGTGGGGAAAAAAAACAATAGTATTCTACCTCCATTAAGATGCTTCCCAGTGCCTTTTGAATAAAAAAAATATTTAAGTCAGATCTAACCTGAGGTCCAAAGGACTATAACATACTTGAAGCTCAGCACATGCTTGAGTACCTTACTGAAATAGGGCTTTACTGAGGATGGTAAAGAGTATGGAAAACTAGATTAATTGTGGAAAGCTCTAGGTCAAGAGATGCCAAAGAAAAAAAGGTGAAGGTACTTTCCATATGGTATAATGTGGGGTATTTCAGAGTTTAAAAGGTACCCTTTAGAAACATCCTTATGAGGTAGGGATTCAAATGAGCCACAGACCAAGATGGCTTGGTAGTATACAGAAAAAGTCATTGACTTTCATAACAAAATCTATTTCCCCTTCTCCAGTTTTTCTTACAGTCCAAATAATGGCACTACTCTTTTTGTTTTACCAGCACCATTAACAAATGACATCATCATGGCATGTGAATTCAGTAGATTTCTCCAGTGACCTTACCAGACAAATATCAGTAAACTGAAGAGCTTGGGAGAGAAAAAAAGAGGATTTTATTCTCTGTCCATTCACAGGTCTGCAGAACAGTTTGCTGTGCTCCTAAGTTTGTGCACTTTCACGACACCATAGACGTATTGCTGTCCCTTGGTGGAAGGTTACTGAACATTCCTTAACACAGCATTGGAGTTTGCTTTGTTACCTTGGGGACCTCAGCTGTGCTGGCAAATTGCAGTTTAAGGATTGCCTCCAATTTAATTTAAGCACTAAGGAGTCTTTCAATTTAAATATTTTTCTTAAATGAAGTATATTTTCTAAATAACATTTTCTCCACTGTCTTGATCACTGGAAATTACATTTCAATTGTTTCCTGGTTGATTTCTAACTACCTAAAATATTTGAATTCATGTTTTTAAATTCTTTGGATAAATTCAAGATCTGTTCACACCTATATCTTTTGACATGTACAATCCTCTAACAACACACATTGTCCAGTTCAATAACCTATTTAAATGTAAAGATTGATATTTTTAGTAAGGTTTAACTTTTCTAGCTCATGAGCTGCAGCATGGCCTAAAATAATAATGGTTGTCATTTAAAAGAACATTATTAATTGGCAAAGACAGTTCAAATAAACATACACTCTTTAGAAAGGGGTAGTAGATTTTTGTTTGTATAAGATGAGAATAAGCCCTAATAAAAATCAAATTAGAGAGCTTTGTAAATGTCTGAGTTTCTGCAAAATGTACAGCACAACTCTTAAAAAAGGTGGTAAAAATGCATAAAAAATGGATGAACATCTGTAATGTACTAGTGTCATCTCTGTTCTGGCAAGTAGAGAATTGTTATCTTACAGTTAAGGGACTCTAATGGATTGAGGGTGGCTCTTTTATTTGGTATTGCTATTTGTTTGCTATTCCCTGTGTGTAAACACCAGAACTGTGGCCTAAGGGATTAGCTCCATACTTACTCAAGTTCAGTGACTGGCTAACTCTACAGTGAAGGCATATAGGGACTCTGTAAATTCATTTGTAAACATTTGCAGTACCATGATGTTGCACTGCATTTTGACTCTGGGTATGGAAATAAATTTTAATAACACCCAAATTGCCCACAGTCTAAGGATTGCCCATAGTTTAAGTCCTGGATTTCATCCTTTGTGGGCATTCCATGTTCTCTCCTCTCTTTAGAGGACTGAAATAAGGAAGAGTACTATTTCTCACTAATAATAATGTACAGTATAATCCTGAAAATGCTTAGTCATTTAAATAGTCCTGATGAGAATATAGTCGTCCCATTAAGTACAGTGTAACTGAATAAGGAGATGTGGGATCTGGCTCCTATGTTATTACAAAGGAAAGAATTATTAGTGTTCAGGATTTTTTTTTAGCTTTTATATTGTTTGTATACTTCTGGGGCATGGAAAACAGATTTTGCTTTCATTAATCTATTTACATTTGATTTCACTTTCTGATTCCCAGGAGTGAACCTGAGACCTTTGCTATGAAGATATGCATAATAGTAAGGGCCTTTACTTTGAAATCAGTACATTCTTTTCTCATCAGTAATAGAGTAATAATAGAAGTCTTGTATAACAGTGGGAGCCAAACTTTAGGAGTGAGATTGTAAGCAGCCTGGCCTAATGGTCCAGCCATCACAGGGTGGCTGAGAACCAGGAGCTGGAACAGAATCCTGAAGTGGAATTACCAAGTCCAAAGTGAAATCCTGGTGCAGCATCCTCAACATAGGCCATGCTCAGCATTTGGAAGGTCAGAAGCAGAGATACCAAGTCCCAGGGGAATCCCACAGGTTGAAGCTGAAACAGAGTGAAGCTACTAGGTGTTAGGAACTGAAACACAGATCCATAGGGAAATCCAAAGCCAAAATCCAAGGAAAAGCTGAAAGCCAGAGTCAAGAACCATGAAAATCCAGAGGAGTCCTCTCTGAGTTTTAACTATCAACAGCCATATGTTATAAAAACAAGAGCAAGCAATTTAAATTGGATAAATCAATACAAGTGTGTGTTTTGTGTACAGGTATAATAGATCTATCTAATATGTGATTTGATTCTGTGAATGAAATAGAGCACACTTATAGCAGTAAAAATATGGATTTGAGGAACAGAATAGATTTATTTTTTCTGTGTTCTTTCTTCTCCCAAAACAGACATTTTTGACAATACCCCTTCTGGAAATCCTGGCTTAAATATCTCTATCCCCTCCCATTAAAATAAGAATAAAAACATTCTGCATGATTAAAATTCTCATCATGAAGAGAGATCGCTCTTCTGAAGGCAAAATGTTATAAACATCAGACAGGTGATTGGGAGGAAGAGGGTTCACATCACTACCACTGCTTTCTCTAACTTTCCGACTGCCATATCTGGGAGGTTTTTAGGCCCCTTTAGGACACCTGCTGTTAAGAGTAAGAAAGAATGAAAATATGTAAGATCAAAATACATTATTGGAAGCCTGAATTAATGAAGATCTATTTTACCATCTATTATTTTGATAAATGAAGAAGTATTCATAAAAGTAGTACTCATAAATATATTGAGAAAGTAGGTCTCAATGCTGCAAAAGGACTAAGGGCAGAAAGTGTCCCTATGCTCTGTGCGTTGGCATAGAGTAGTACAAGTGCCAGAACACACTGCTTGTTATAAAACCTATAGGAGCATCCTGTGAGCACTTACACATGGACTTATCTTAAAACCAGAGCTCTTAAATGTGCCAGATGTTGTAGGGTAATCCTTTGTTTGTAAGGTAATCCTTTGTTTTTTCAAGTTGTGATCCCAATTGCACTGGCGAGTTAGCTAGTGCTCTAGGCATAAAAAAAAGAGAAGGCTAGGTTCTGACTCCCTGTGCACTAAGCAGGAAGTCCGGTGTCTATAAATTTAGTTTGATTGCTGTTTATGCTGCTTGGCACATCAGAGCCCTTATTATTAGCCAAGGCCTTATTCTCCACTCTACGAGGCAGTAAAGTGTAATTCCCACATTTGATAAATAAGGTCGTGCAAAAGACCTCCAAGAAGATGTTGGAACAAAAAAATGGTCTTTATAATAACAGACCCAGTTCTTCTCTAGTCAGCTGTATTGCATCTCAGAATGAACATGCCAGGTCTCTTGCCTTGCTTATACTATCTGTGATCACTGTGGGAAACATTAGGCTATATTTCTCTCTGGAACCCAAAAGCATGGCTTGTATTCCTAGTTTGTCACCATTCTACTGCTGCTCAACAAGTGCATCACCCAGTTATACCTATCCCTGCTCCTTCTAATGGCTGGTCACCTGAGAACTAATGGCTGATCCCCTGACAATAACTATTACTAGTATAATCACAGTGGTAATGGTCTATGCTAAAGATCTTAAACATTTACCTAAGTCACGCAATGACAAAAAATCCCTATAATAGTTTTCCTGGTTTAAAAAAGGTATATAATGTATCAATTGTGACAAGCAGCACTACAAAACCTTTTTGTTGCAAGTCTGGATGATTTGCTGCATATTTTTGCCAGTTGAGTTACATTTACAAAAGAAATTAAAACTGTAAACAATTCGTTATCCATGTAAATAAAAGGACATCAAGAAAAAAAGTGGGACGTTACGTAGTGAAGATGGAGTTTAAATTAAAGATAATGTTTGGGGACGCAAAAAATGAACAAATGCTTAAAAGTTGAGTTTTCATAAAGGTTGATGATATACAGCATTCTTATAAAGCTGAGCTGGCTAATGAGAATGAAAGTATAAAAATGGAAATTATCCTAGCTAATGTGAAAAAAATACAAAGTGGTTATGCTTTCATGTCAAGATGTTTGGAAAACCGCTCAGAATAGTAAAATAACTAGTATATGACATTACAAGTCCAGTAGTAAGGATTGGGAGTGGTTCTCTATAACTGGAGAATGTCAAATATTGTATCAATGTTGAAGAAAAGGGGGAAAAGTAATCTGGATGGCTACAGACCTGTAGCCATCAGTATTGCTGTAACCTCAATATTACAGAATAGATTTTGAAAGAAAGACTAATTCAAACACAGAAATAAACAAAAATGGTATATGCAGCATGGGTTTAACAAAGGTTGGTCATATCAGACTAACCTGATAAGTTTCTTGACAAGATAAGCAATTTTTTGTTATGAGAAAAACATTGGACCTAATCTAATTGGACACCAGTCAAGTATTTAACATGGAGCTATATGGGAAATTACTAGTTAAGATGGGAAAAATGTAGGCAACAAACGGGCCAAACGGGAGATGACCAATATCTTATGGAAAAACAAATCATTGGACTGGAAGAAGATTCCTAGTGGAGTTCCTCAAGGATTAATCCTGAGACTGATTTATCTAATATTTTCACTAATGAGCTGAAATGAGTGAGAAGATGACCATGCAGAGAATGCAGCTGAGACAATATATAGTCTCTACCAAAATTCTGGAGGCATAACTACAGAAACCAAAAAACCCATATCAGCTTTCACATGATCCACTGAATCCAAAATGTTTTCAAAAAGTTTTGGTAAATGGTATAATAGGAATCTGGCCAAAGTGACTATGTTCAAAACTATAGGATCCTCAAGAAGAAGTTTTCACACAATTGAGTTAGAATCTCAGTGGCCTGAGAATAGAACACAACAGACACTGCCTGAACTAGGAAATATTAAATACATCCCAACTATTACCACCTTATTAACATTTGCAACCAACCTACATGAAGAGACTATAGGGTCTTTGTTCTCCTCTAGTGGCCAGTTCACATAAGAATATAGCAATTACCATAATATAGAAGCCTGGTTTTCACCTCAGGAGAAAATATCTTGCTCATTATGCAAGTGATGGGTGGAGACAACTATGTGTTCTGCTGGTTTACTCCATTAGCTATAACCAAGTTGCAGCACCTTAACATTAAAACAATTATTTCTTCCCTTGGAATAATTTCTTCACTTCCTGTTTTTACTTCAGTTGAGTCTTCCTCACCCTTGTGTTCTTGACTACATAGGGCTGTAGCACATCCTAAAGTCTGTGAGGGTCTTGAGAGTGAAAAAATAGTCTATGAGGTGCCAAGGACTGTATAACAGTGACACTGTACATGTGCTTTAATTTGAGCCTGTGAAAGGTTCAGCTGAAGCCAATAGAATTACTTATATAGTAATGTTAAGTGTGTGCTTAATTGCTTTACTGGACAAGGGCCTAAAAGTATACAGTAGCTATTAGCTAACTTCCTTACCCACCACGGCTCTGTGAACTCAATGTACTTTTTTGTGGTATATGTCGTCACTTCCCTAGTGCATCAAACAAAAACATCCACTGATGAAGCCAGGTAACCCAAGTTGGCATAACCAGTGGAACAGCTGCTAGTGAACTGACTACCAGGAGACTGTTTAACCATGAGGAACAGAAGATGACAGCTGGACTTTGAGCATCCAATGGCCATTTTTATTGCTGTAGAAATGGCAAATTTAATCCATGCCCCTACTAACCCTTTCCTACTTTCCACCCAGAATAACCCTCATTCCAGGTTAATTTGTTGTCTATTATATCCCTGTCTTCTTCTTAAATGGGCTAGTTTTCTTTAGCAAAAGATTCATTGCTTTCCTTCAGGCACTGTTTTCAAGAAGGAAAAAGAGCTCCCTCTAGCCACCCACTTTCAGAATAACACATATTTTGCCACCACACAGCACTTCTCCTTCAATGTGTGTTGATGTTTATGTAGCAGTAAAACTGTAATCTGAATATCAGTGACAAGTCTGTTGTATAGTTATTAAGCTTCTAAATTATTATCTTGGTTTTTCACTGGAAAGGAAAAACAAATGTTTCTGAGGGCAACCTGAGACAAAAAAAATCCCTCCACAATAATAAACTGGAAATATTTGGAAGAATTTAGTGAAGGAAAGCCCTCATTCAAATATATTTTTTGGTTTTGGGGGAAAATCCAATATCACAAAATAGGACTGGTAAAAAATACCATGAGGTTAAAACAAAAATGATTAGCTTGTAACAGGATTTGGAGTACCTTCATTTCAGTTCACTAAGCAAAGTCAGAAATAGAAAATGATGAGATGTTTTTGTTCTATTTGTTTTATATGAATCCCAGACTATTAACTGGGTGTGGGGTTTGTTTAAGATCACCCTGCTTTGCCTGCTATAATAATCAACATACTCTTTACTGCTGGTAGTGAGTCCAGTCCTAATGCTGCATATCAGACTAGTAAAAGTAGGACAGCATTCCATGCAAAAATGACTTTGAAATATGTATAGCTCTGCCAAGTCAGTAGGACTGTAAAAAAAATCAATCAAATGGTTGAAGCAGACATGGTATAGACACTTCATAAACAAACCAGTGATCATGCTCAAGCATGTGATCTGCTGAAGACTTTTCCCCTAAACCACGTCACAGGATATTGAAGAAACCAGTGTGGAGTAACTGCTATCAAAGTGAAAGTGTGTGAGGTAGAGTAGGGGAAACATCCAACATGATGTAATGTTGCAACAATAATGAGAAATGAAAAACCCAAAGTGAACTGCAAACTAATGACAAAAAGGGGGAAAAGTGGGAATGATAAATGCGATTCTAAAAGGCTTAGAAATAACTGATGGGAAAATATAAAAAAAAGTTTTGTAATAAGGAAAGTAGAATACAACAGAAATTAAACCTGGCATTAACTGTAAGATTACATACTACTTGGGTAACTATGGAGAGATACTGAGTTGCAATTTGTTTATTGCTTTCAGTATTTTTCTGGTGTTTCTGAAGAGTAAATTATATTTATATTATATCATGTAATCTAACCAAAAATTCATGTGCGAAAGGGAAGTTAAAACTCAGTAAAGTGGAAAATGTGTATAAGTATTTGTCATCATAGGCATTTAGTCTTGTCTTCATTTCCCACGGGATCTAGACCTATACTTTAAAAAATCACAAAGCTTTAATCTCTGGTAGGTACTTGGCCTTCTCTACACATTATAGGTATTGCACAATTAACTGGTTCATTATGTAAATTACCTGGAGACCAGCTAATACCTATTACATCATAGAAAGTTCCAACCAGCTATAAAGACCTCAAAAATGTGTACTACCTTCCTAGCTAGTTGCTATCAAGCCTTAATTTATATAGGTAGCAGTGTCAGCTGATGAGGCTCACAGTCCCAGAAGTGTACCATCTTCAACCAGGGCTGGGAGTCCTGCAACTGAGCATCCTGTCAGCTGGGAGCATAGCTACCCTGGGGGTGTGCAAAGCTCAAGGGCTTGGGGGACCATGGCTGCTGTGATCTCCCAGCCTGAGGGATGTGTGAAACCCCTCAGGCTGAGAGATTACAGCAGCCACAGTACACCAGCCCCAGGGGTTTCATGCACCTGCAAAGTTGGGATATTGTAGCTGCTGCTGTCCCCTAACCCTGGAGGGATTCACGCACCACTGAGGCTAGGAGATCACAGAAAACATGATTCCCCAGCCCTGGCAGTATGTGGGGCCTCCCTGTGGCTAGAAGCCCCTCACCTGTGGGGGCTTCCAGACATGGCAGCTTACTTCCTGCTGGTACAGGTGGAGTCCAGGACTGGACTCCCCCTTCACTGGCAATAAGGAGTGATGGGATCTAATGCACAATCCCACAATCATGCTTCCTACTATGCACATATGGAATGGCAAGGGGTATGATTGTGTGAATCATGCATTAGACCCCATTGCATATGTAGAGGGGCTCCTCTACAGTGAGCATACTAGTCAAAGTTGTAGTGATGATATGGTGAAGTAGTATAGGCCTTAGGGGTGTCCTGTTTGATTCAGACTGAGATTCATCCCGAATCAGGGACAGTGATTTGATTCGTTGATTCGGATCAGTGCCCCTGATTCAATTAGTCTAAATCTGAATCTGAAGATTCGATGCTGATTCAGAGAATTAGTGATTTGGACATAGACACAGCTTTAAACATTTTTTCTATGTACCTTGAGGTAGCTGCTGTGGCTCGTGAACACTGTGATGCTTGGGCACATGGAGCATCCCACAGGAGTGGGGGGGAAAGGGAGGGTAGTCTTCCATGTGCTCAGCAGCAAACCTGAAAGTAGACTGGAAATACTTCTGGTCCACTTCTGGGTCCACTGGGGTGTGTGCTGGGACCCCCCCCCTCGGCTTGGCGATTGGCAGCAGGGGAACCTCAGGTGTCCCTCCCAGACCCAGGAGGTACCAGTCACTGAGCCAGGGGTGCACACTCATGACCCCCTGCTACCTAGAGGTAAGTAAATAAAACATTTGAAGCTCTATGTCCAAATCTCTGAATCTTTTTGCATCTCTCCAAATTGATTCAGAGATTCCGATTTGATTCAGAGAGGTTAAAGGGTCCTCTGATTCAATTGGGATTCAGAGATTTGGCCACCCAATTGGGTTGAGTCTCTACCAAATTGAGTCATAGACCGAAGCTTCACACAGCTCTAGTAGGCCTCTCTTGTTCTAGTCAAATAGATTTTCCAGTTTGTGTTGCTCTCATTTGGGTCCTCTCGTAGCTCTTTTACACCTGGAACTGATCATGAATTTTCATCAAATAATTTTTTTCCCCCAATTCAGAATAGTTTCTCTAGCAATACAAACATTTTCACAGAAACTGACAAAAAGCACCACACTCTCACACTCTTGTGAAAGGTTGTTACAAAGGTTGTGTTCCCTCAGTGCTCTTAAAGTGGGAATAACTGCATCTGCCACTGCAGAGCAGCTATTTTTTAAATGAAATGTGGCATCCATTTAATGGTGTATAGAAACATCACACCAGATTAGGAGATGAAATGAATACCAGTATTTCCATTTGGAGTCATGGGAGATTTTAAGTAAGCAGAGCATAATCATGAAAAGTGGATGAATGCAGCAAGTATTTATTTTTTTAAGTATTATTTTTAGTAAGGCGTATATTATTCGTATTTGTTTTCTGTATGATCTGTATGATTTAATATCATTGGCTCAGAGAAATTAAATACCAAGCAATCTTGAATAAGCATTATAACAAAAAAATTACATATCTGCCTAAAAAGTGCTTGCTAACTCATTCACTCTATGTGACTGATCACAACTGACCAACACAGCTCAAATAGCAAACAACAGTTACAGGCAAATCATGGTCCATGTCAGCTGTTATAGTTTAAACTATTTATACAAAACAGAATAATTTCAAATGCCTTATAAATACATGAAAAACATTATTTGGTCTGAGATATTCTGAAAACAGAAAAGAGGAATATTTATACAAAAAATGAATAAATTAGTTCATTTATTATTAATTATGTATCCCAACCTGATAATTACTCAAATTTATAATTAGGCCTGATACTGAAATTGATAGCACATAAACCCAGTGGATGAGATCATCACGTTATTTAAATCAGCATAAATATATCAGCTTCAGTATTGCTATTCTCATCATTAGTATTTGCTTAGTCAAAAGTCACATGTAGGACATGGTTTTATATCTCATCTAAAGTGAGGTGCAGCACAGTGCCCCCTTTCAGTGTATTGTGGCATTGATTCAATACTTAGTGCTAAATGAATCACCAGCACCACCTCTTGCCACACCAAATTTCCTTGGAGAATTTTCCTCATTCTAAATAGTAACTAAGTTCAAGACTACTTAGCTTATGAGATCTGAGAGCAGAGCAGAAGTCTAAAGCAAAGAAGCCAACTCAGACAACAGAATCAAATGAAGACAAGGCAAGTCACATAAAAAAAATATCTGGCTAACCTGTTTGAAAAAGGCAACATCTCTGTAGATTATGATTTGATTTAAACAAGAAGATTGTTTTAAATCATTTCATAAAAGGTATTATAAACAGATGAAGGGGATTGGATAAAGTCAGATTAATGTTTCAATGTGTTAAGAAAAAGGAAAATTCACACAACACGAAACTACAGTGAAAAATTAAAGTTAAAATCCGTAAAAAGTCTAAACTTTTTTTGGGGAAAAAATCATAAATTATATTCCCATCACAAAATGGCCATAATCACAACATTTCAAAAAAAAATGTTAGTTAACTTCTACATCCCAGAAATGCAGTTAAAACTATGCCTTGTTCCATGTTATGCCTTTGATATTCTTATACCCTAGCTTTTAGGCAAGTCAGGACACAAGTCAGTCCTTTGAAGACTACCATAGAACTGGTCTCACTGCTGGAACACATAACTTTTATGACCTCTACCACTAAAATTGGACAAGATTGCTGGTCTAGTTCACAAAAGACAGCTCCATGTTCATTATTTTATGAAGTGGTATACAAATGATACCTTCAATTGACCAGCAAAACTTAGCCACTGCAGATTCCATTAAATACTTCCTCCTTTCATGTGAAAGGTTCAAAGCTTTGCAGGTCTGGAAAGTCTAGGAGAGAATGGGGAGTTAGCCAGATTCAGTTAATTAAGATGCATCTTAATTCATGGCTTGTAAAACAAAAATAAAACAAAAATACTCAACCACCCTCCAAAAAGTGATAACCATGAAAAACAAAGCTAAGCTCTGCAGACATGGATTTTACTATGTTCTGAAGCTGGAATCTGCCAGAAAAACAATGTGGCACTGTAGAGAAAACTTGAGGAAAATAGTCCAACAGGTTCCTGCACAATTTTCAAATCAAACCTACAGGATTTTAGGTGCAAATTGTGACTTATTAATTGCAGAATGATTTGTGATAATTTTATAATTTTATCATTCAGTATAGAATAGAAAGAGTTCTTCTTTTAAAATACTTTACTTTTTTTTTCTTCTTTTTGTCTTTTTAACTGCATACAATATATTTGGCTTAAGGATGATTTCTAATTTTGGGCCCCAATTCTTCAATTACATTTTCTAGTCTAAAGTCAAAGTTTCTCTGTCTTTACTGTGAGTGACATTACAGTTAATGTATGCAAGTCATGACATTGCCCTAGACAAACATGCTTAGACACAACATTGGAACTTCCAGTAAAGATCAGAAATATTGGAGTCTGGAATTACTTGGCTAATTTTCTGGATCTGAAAACCACTTGAAAAAAATCTTGGCAAATGTATTTAGTTAAACTACATTCAATGAATAAAATCATTTTCATATATCATTGTCAGTAGCCATAGTGTTATACGTTAGTTGTAGTGTTACATTTATCTTTGTCTACACTGTAAGGCCTAACAGAAGCCAGAAAAAGCTGAATGAAGTTTCATTTCATTTCCCTTTCCTTCCCATTCCATGTTAGCAGAAGTCCTTCCATAATAGTGGCTGAAGGGGCAGGAACCAACCTTGCTTGTTTTGGAAAAGAAAGAGAATAAGCAAAGAGGCCATATATTTATTTTTCCTTTCTATTGCAAATAAAGGTTTGAATAAAAATGGATATATTCTAAATGACACTTCTTCCCCCTTTATTTTTCAGCATTTTATATACACATTGTACAATTGTTGATTTTACTTGCAAAATTACTATTGGTTACCTAACATAACAACATCATCCTGAAATCATACTACTAGAAAAAGCTTTAAATCTTCAGAGGTCATGTTTGTCTGAAGTCAGGAAAAATGCAGAGTAGAGGTGCACTCTAAAAACTGAATCAAATAACGTGAGCTCTTGCTCATAAAAGCTTATTGATCAGATGAACCAAGCTCTTTTTTATGAAAATTTATAAGTCTCTGATTCAGTTAGTCTATAAGGTACATCTCTATCCTTACCTTCTACATCTCCAGTAATGTTCAGAATAGTTGCTTACAACTGGTCTAAACTGTTGGATTAGATCTACCTTGATAAAATGATGTCCAAACACTGATGGGTACTGCAGTCTTCATCATATAACTTTGGACCTCAAAAATTCACCTGGAAGAACTAGGCAAGAGCCAATATGACTTCCTAAATATTTTCTGTTCAACTGCACATAATATATCCTACATATATCTTTCAAGGCCAGACAGTGACTTCCACTGACTGAGAGAGATAGCAAGTGTCCCAGAAAGCAAGGACTTCAGATGATATAAAGCAGTATATCTCCAGTGACTTCAATGGACCTGTGCCAATTTACCTACTAAGAGTCAAATTGCCAACTGAAGTAATGAATATTTGCCTTTGTATAGAAAATGTTCCTAAATCAACAGACATCTGATCCAAGTGAAGACTAGACAAAACTCAGATTTTATTCAACTTCCTGCTACTTAGCATGTGACTATTATTTACATATTACCACAGATAATTCGGTATTTTAAGTGATGTGGGTACTAATAAGGAATTCTTAACATTGAGGTAAATTAATAAGTCATGGGGAAACAAGACATGATAAAGGGGATAGATAGGAACTGAGATGAAATGCTAAAAAGATAAACATAAATGTTGAGGAAGAATCTGAAGCAAGAAGATGTGTTTCAGAGAAAGGGGACAATTGTGAGATTATTTTGTATTATAGAAGCACATTTTACATTTTAACATAGACTTCAGCAGAAGCAGAGTTTCATCCCTTAATTCCTAGCTTCATATTCTCTTGCTTATTCAGAGATTTTGCACCTGAAAGACACTCTGCCCTTACTCCATACTACAAGGCAAAGGTTGGTTGTTCCCATCTTGTAGCATTTTGACTCAAGCGATAGCCCAGTTACTTAACAGAAACATTCTTTGAGTAAGAACTACATTAAACATGAACATCATTCTCTTCCCAAGCTGGCTCAGTATGTGTACACTCCTATTATGGTGTTTTCAGTGTATAAGTGCTAATGCTGTATGCCTTTGTCACACAAAACTGAAACAAAAACCGAGGAACAAACAGAAAAAGATTTTTTTCCCTATGGAATGCTTTGTATGACTCTCTGAAGACATGTTTTTTGGCTGTTATGGTTGTTACCCGTCTGTTTATATATTTAAAGAAAAATGGTGCTGGAATATTCTTTCTTATGAAAAACAGAATTGCTAATTCAGAAGTATCAAAGTGCTCTGGTTTTTGTTCTGTCACAGTCTGGTGTGCAAGTCAGTCTATTAAATTGCTTCACAACTTTAATACAACAGTCCTATTTCTGCTATTTTTTAGTTTTGCTACAATTGGTCAAATTCTGCTTTGACTTATAACCCAGGCAATTCCACCTATTTCAGTCTAGCTGCATGGCATCTGTGAAATCTCCCGGTCAAGAAAGCACCTACATATACACTTAAAATGAAGCATATGCCTAAGTGCTGCTCTCCTAAATAAGGAAGCTTTCCTTAATTTTAGCCTAAATAAGGTCTCAAATTGGCCAAAGACTGCATAGTTAAAGTGTTTATGGTTTACTCTACCAGTGACTGTCTTGTACTATGGTAGAATTTCCATGTTATATTTTCATCTTTTCCATGGCATTTCTTTTTCCTATTAGGCAATAACCTGGAGTTGACATTTTCATGTTCTGTGCCAGATACTCGTTTTCATCTGTCCCCCAGGTCTACCCCAGCTTGATTTTTTTGTTTCTTTATTTAATGTTTTGTATCCTAGTTATTTTGCACTAGGGCTGTCGTGCTTCCCTTTGAAACATGTATAATTGTTGCATATATAAGCAAAAGGACATATTGCAACGCCCCTACTTAGATGGAACAGCACCTTGTCATGTGAGACGTCTTATTTTTGTGGTACTCCTTGGGCACGTCTACGAGAGGTTTACTGTGCAGTTGCCTAATTAACTGTGCAGTAAATGTCTCAGGGTCTACACATGTGTCCCTATTAGGGTATATGAAACTAATAAACTCTGCAGCAGGGTAGGACTTGAAGTATGCATCTGCAGAGTTTTTTCATGCACAGCAGCACACATGTAGACATTGAGTAGCTGACTGGGACTTGAGGGTGCTTCAGTGTTAGGGCTGCCTGCTGGCCAGCCCTGCACTGGAGCACCCTTGTGCTCTAGCCATCCCCTTTCAGCAAATTGAGCCCAGTTGGAGTAGCCCTTGGCTGGCAGAGAACTCCTTGGGGTCCCCTGCCAGCTGGGCTGCTGTGACCTGGCTCAGCATGCTGCCTCTGGATGCATGTGTAAACTGAATGCCTGGGAGCTCCCCAGGAGCAATAAGTTCTGCAGTTTATTGATGCCCCCTAATGTCATGTGTAGATGTGCCCCTTAATGCATAAAATACTACTGTTTTAGTGAAAGTTTCAGACTCTGGCCCCTCCATCTATCAAATAAATTTTGTACATGAATAGAATTCCACTAAATTAGCATTTAAAAACAAATTGAGAAAGCTATTTTACCTTATCAATCTATTTGCTTTTGGCTAATCAATTTATATTGGAACTTTAGATGTAATCTTGTGCTAACATTAGTTTTGAGCAAAGGATTTAGGATTAAAGTTGCCTGTTTATTATTATTTCATTCTGTGAACTAAATTCCCTGATAAGGATGTTTTTATATTCATTACTTAATACATAAAAGGCACTTCACATAAAACACTACACAACTGCTGATTATTATTAAAGTTTATCATTTCTAAGATGTAGCGATATCAGTCATTGGTACAAGATTTAAGTTTCTTCTGGAATCTGTATTATTGTAGAACATGGGTATTCTTGGCAAGTCAGTGCATAGGGACTGATGGAGGTAGAAATAAGTCTGCTAAATAACTGTAACACAAACCATTTTCCTCTTTGGTGAGGAGTACACCAATTTCAGGGGATGCTGAAGCTCTGAGTCTGGAGTCATTGTCATGGACAGACAAGAATTTTTTAGTAAGATATCTTCCTTCAGGCCTGTGGAGAGCTCCAATGCAAACCCAGCCACTCAGGCAGCACCTTAGGGTCCATGATCTTTATAAATGCTTTCACAACACGTATTACTTTCCTGTATATGTTGGCAAAGCCATTTCTCTCATGACACATTTTGCACTTCTTCCATATGAACTACATTACTCCCTCTCATGCACTGGCCATCAACTCACTACCAAAATTTAAACGGGATTTCTTGGCATCACATAGTGCCTGACTCAAGTTTGGACCACAGCCAAAGCCCATTTGCTTTGTTACTCCAACTCTATGGAATTCAGTTACTGGAGAAGTATCATTTTAAGGGTTCACTTTACGAAACATCCCAAGTGTGATCATTGTATCACATTTAACACCTGCCTACTTCTGCAAAGGTATAGGGGCTCCCCTATACTGGAACTGGAGGGGTTCCACTATGCAAAGGAAGGCAGGAGAAAGGAAGCTGTTTTTGTTTGGAACAAAGTCTAGTCTGTTGAGGTCCTCTCTCCTGCATCACCAAGGGGAGAGATTTGGGGGAAGGTGCTGAGAGAGTAGCAGATGGGGTGTGAGGAGGAGCTAATCTACTTGCTGCTACACAGACTATAATATCTCCCTGTCAAGGAGATGGTGTGTGATAAAGCCACAATGGGTACTCCATCAGAAGTAAGAGCCAACAAAATCCTGCATCTTTGAAATGCCTTTCAACTCTATGGTTCTAACTATAGCAAGGATTGTATTGTACAGCCTGGGTAGGATAATACTTCCTTCCCTCTGTCCCCTGGTGGAGTTCCAAGTTAAATTCTAGGTCCTGGAATAGACTCCCTCCAGATGTGGTGCAGACACCTACTCTGGACTCATTCAAGAAACGTCTGGATGCTTATCTTGCTGGGGTCCTTTTGTTGAGAACGGCCTCGAACCACCCTCCCAAGACATAATAAAAGAGGAGACTGTGAGACTGTTATGTGAAAAATGCCCAGCTGCAGTGATAAGGAGGAGAGGGGTGTACCAGGTAAGAGGCCTCAAAGGATACACAGGAAAGTGGGTGAAAGAACTCATAATACTAAAAAGCACACCCCTAGGTGGAGAGAAAGTACACTAATGAAACATACATGTATGTAAATGAGATACATGGCTTAAACACAGGTAAAGAGACACGCTCAGTAGAGAACTCCTTGCATCATTCCCTTGTAACCAATTACTGAACAGAACGCTTGTGAAACCTTGTAAACTTCTGTATAAAAATATCCCAGAAATGATATTCAGGGTGCTTGTTACCTTGCACCGTTTGTTGCTAGCAATAAAATTTTCTTTTTACTTCCACCGCCCGGTGTGTATATTGGCATCTGCATTTTGGGTGTGAACCCAGATTTGGGCTGGGGCTCAACAGTTTTGGCAACCCAGATGGGACTGCCTGAGATAAGGCCTTGCTCAGACTAGCTGTCGGCCAGCTGACCACTTCCCCAGGATCAACGTCAGGCGTGCCCCGGGATCTCTTTTCCCGGTAAGACCTTTGCTTCAGGGGGAGCTGGACTGCTGTGATGGCAGTAGCCTAACGGTGCAACGCTATAAAGTGGAAGTACCAGTAGCAGGCACCAGGGTGAGAGGGTAGAAGGGCATAAGGCCTACCGTCAGTATGCTTGCCTGGGAATATTTTGGTTTTGTCTGGTCTGTCTTTGTCTGGTCCGAGTCCAAGATCCGTGAATTCTTCCTGTGAGGGCGAGGACTGAGAACAGACCCTTGGTTTTGTCTGGTCTGTCTTTGTCTGGTCCGAGTCCAAGATCAGTGAATCCTTCCTGTGAGGGCAAGGACTGAGGAGGACAGACCCTTGGATCCCAGGTAAGTTGGACGGTCAGAACCAGGAAGGCAGCCCGAGATGGGTGCAATTAACAGTAAGGTTAGGGAATGTACCCCTGTCTCTTGTTTCTTGGGACACTGGCAGAGTTTGGTGAGGATCCTATGACTAAGAAGAAAGCTAAGTTCTTTTGTGAGATCGCATGGCCATGCTATAAGTTAAGTGATCAAGAACA
>JAGPOW010000261.1:208738136-208792068 GCA_030014935.1 Caiman crocodilus | reverse complement strand
CCCGAAGGGAGGACGAAAAGAAATTCCAGGACATCAGAGGATAGGCAAGGGGCCAGGAGAAGAATGGCAGGTGGATTTTACAGAGTTGTCCCGGCAACAAGGGATGGGGTATCTCCTTGTCTTTGTGGACAATTTCTCTAATTGGGTCGAGTGCTTCCCATGTCGGACTGCCCAAGCCCGAGATGGTCAAGGCACTCCTACGAGAAATCATACCTTGCTTTGGACTACCAAGAGGAATAGGGTCAGACAATGGCCCACACTTCATTGCACAAATTACTCAAAAGGTCTCTGAGTTCCTGGGGATCAGCTGGCACTTACACACCCAGTCTAGTGGAAAGGTGGAACGTATGAATCAGACTCTGAAAAGACATCTTGCAAAGATCTGCCAAGAAACTCGACTCAAGTGGCCAGAGGCCCTACCTTTAGCCCTGTTGCGGGTACGAGTAGCACCACATTCTAAATTGGGGTTAAGTCCATTTGAAATAATGTATGGTAAACCCTACCCACTGAATCTGCCTGTGAGTGGTAAGCAGCAACCACATGTATTAGGGGAGGGGATAATCAGAGAATTTGTATGGTCTCTGGTTTCTGTTTTATCTTCCATCCATCAGCAGGTATGGGACGTGTTGCAGTCGTAGGACAAGTCTCCTGCCCCGGAGAACGAACTATCACCTGGAAGTTACGTTCTTGTGAGAGACTGGAACGAGGAACCGTTTCGGGCCGAATGGAAAGGTCCTTATAGGGTACTCCTGATGACCCCAATGGCAGCAAAGCTTGTGGGAATCAAGACTTGGATGCAGTCCAGCTGTCTAAAACTGGTGGCTGAACCAGAGCAGAAAGGAACCCGTGTGGACTCCGAGACCGGAAGCAGAGAACAGTAGAAAGTGGAGCCAATTAGAGACTTAAAATTCCTATTCAAAAGAAAAGAACTTTAAGTAATCTGTCAATTTTGTTTTTGATCAAGTTTTGTAACCTTCTTTATGAAATTAGTCAGGATTCTCTTATTGGGTGTCCTGGCCTATCCACTCCTTTTTACAATAGGGGAGGACTTTCCAAGAAATTTGATTAACAGATTTCTGCTTAGCAGATGGCACTCAGTTTGTATTAGACCAAATTAAATGGAGCAATTCTAATAGTCATTAAAATTGCCCCAAAGGGGGGAAATGTTGAGAACGGCCTCGAACCATCCTGAAATGTTGAGAACGGCCTCGAACCATCCTCCCAGACATAATAAAAGAGGAGACTGTGAGACTGTTATGTGAAAAATGCCCAGCTGCAGTGATAAGGAGGAGAGGGGTGTACCAGGCAAGAGACCTCGAAGGATACACAGGAAAGTGGGTGAAAGAACTCATTATAATACTAAAAAACACACCCCTAGGTGGAGAGAAAGTATGCTAATGAAACATACACGTATGTAAATGAGGTACATGGCTTAAACACAGGTATAGAGACATGCTCAATAGAGAACTTCTTGTGTCATTCCCTTGTAACCAATTACTGAACAGTACGCTTGTAAAACCTTGTGGAGCACCCGAGCCGACTGAGAGTTCCAGGAGCCCAGCCGCGATTCCGGGCTCAACCTGGTCAACCGCCCGTTGGACGGGCAGGCCGGGGGCAGCTCCCGGGGCCCCGGCAGAGGTGCGGGGACCCGCGGCAGGAGCCCAGTGGCCCCGGCGAGGGGGGCGAGGGACTGGGCCGGCCTGCGCGGGTCAGGCCGGGAGGGAGTTCCAGGAGCCCGGCCGCAATAGCGACTTTGTCCCGGTCCACCGGGAGGGTGGCCCTGGGTCGACCTGGTGCGCTCCGTGGGACTTAGAAAATTTCCGCTCTGTAGGATTCGCAGCGTTTTACGGAGGGGGCTGCCCTAGGGTGCCAGGCCGGGCGGGAGTTCCAGGAGCCTGGCCGCAATTCCGACTTCGCCCCGGTGAACCGGGAGAGCAGCCCCGGGTCAACCTGGCGCCCGAGCTCGGCCCTGGAAGTCCGTATGAGGTTTTTGAAAGGGGCCTCGCCCGGCCCGTCGCTCCAGGCGGGCGGGCACTTTCGGCAGTTGGTCCTGGTGCCTGAGCTGGGTGCCGCATCTGCAATATTGCTGAGAAAGGTCCGTGGAGATTTTCGGGGACGTGCTTTTCGGGACCCTAAATGCCCATCTTCGGTTCCAGAAGGGCGGGCACCGCGTCCTCCGTGGCGGGACCGTGCGCCGCATCTGCAATATTGCCGAGAAAGGTCTGTGGAGATTTTCGGGGACGCGCTTTTCGGGACCCTAAATGCCCATCTTCGGTTCCAGGAAGGTGGGCAGTGTGTCCCCTGTGGTGGGACCATGCCTCAGCGGGGAGCACAACCCAAGTTTGGCTCCATGTCGACTGGCGCTCCCGCCCAGGGAGCAGGTCGAGCGCCCATGCTGCGCGAGAGTTCCAGGAGCCCGGCCGCGATTCCGGGCTCGACCCGGTCAACCGCCCGGCGGTCGGGCGGGCCGGGGGCAGCCCCTGGGGCCCCAGCAGAGGTGCGGGGATCCACGGCAGGGGCCTGGCGGCCCCGGCAAGGGGGGCCAGGGATCAGGCCAGCCTACGTGGGTCAGGCCGGGCGGGAGTTCCAGGAACCCGGCCGCGATAGCGACTTCGCCCCAGTGAAGGGCTCCGAGGCGTGGCAGGCCGCAGGACTTGGAAAATTTCCGTTCCATCGGGTTGGGGGCGGTCAACGCGGGAGCTCTGGCCGGGAAAGGGTTCCGGGAGCCCGGCCACCGTTCCGCTTTCGCCCCAGCGGCCCCCCCACCAACTGTTCAGCGTTCGGGGCGGGGCAGGGGCGCCGTCCCCAGGACCAGCGGGCTTCTCCGGCCAGAGAGCTGGGTGGACCTGGTCTCCGGCGTGGGACTTTGAAAAAAATTTTGCGCTGCTGGGGCGAGCGGTTGACCTGGGCTCGCCAGCAAGGCCTGGAAGTCCGTATGAGGTTTTTGAAACGGGCCTTGCCCAGCCCTTTGCTCCAGGAGGGCGGACACTTTTGGAGGTTGGTCCCGGTGGCTGGGCCGGGTGCCGCATCTACAATATTGCCGAGAAAGGTCAGCGGAGATTTCGGGGACACGCTTTTCAGGACCCTAAATGCCCATCTTCGGTTCCAGAAGGTCGGTCAGTGGAACCTCCGGAGCAAAAGAACCGTACTCCTGCGCCCGCGGGACGAAGCCGTATTGTGTGCCCCGCCGCCGAGAGGGGGTTGTCGGACACTTGGTGGCGTGAGCTCCCGGTCCCAGCCACCAGGACCATTCTGGTAAAGCGAATGATTAGAGGTCTTGGGGCCGAAACGATCTCAACCTATTCTCAAACTTTAAATGGGTAAGAAGCCCGGCTCGCTGGTGTGGAGCCGGGCATGGAATGCGAGTGCCTAGTGGGCCACTTCTGGTAAACTTCTGTATAAAAATATCCCAGAAATGATATTCAGGGTGCTTGTTACCTTGCACCATTTGTTGCTAGCAATAAACTTTTTTTTACTTACACCGCCCGGTGTGTATATTAGCGTCTGCATTCTGGGCACGAACCCAGATTTGGGCTGGGGCTCAACACTTTGACCCTAGCTGACTTCATGCCCCTGGGGCAGGGGGCTGGACTTGATGATCTTCGAGGTCCATTCCAGTCCTAACATCTATGAAATTAGAAAAAAAAGAAGGTAGCATCACTACCAGCCTCCCATAAAACTCTTTGGTCTCCAGCCTCACTGTGCCACACTCCATGGAAAGGAATGATAGACCTTGTGCCACTTGCACAGGGTCAGCCACAGTCTGGTCCAAAATGTGCAGAAGGGAAGCTCAACTGAATAGTACAGACATAGAAGATTTTCAAACAAGAGGAACTGCATGAGAGGGGAAGGGATCCCTTTAGACATAAAGAATATGGTTTACATAAATCTCTTTAATTTTAGAAACAGTACTCTATAATTGCACTGGGTTCAGTAGATTTACATTAGCAATGAAAGAACCTCATTGAGTTAGAGTATAAAAGGGGGTTGTGGGATTCAAATTCCATGTTTGACACAATTAATAGTGTTTATAAGTTCAAGAATGTTACTGTTAGGACAAAGACTATTCAAGATAAGTGATCATATTTCACAGCACACTTACAGGGTGAAGAGGCACTTGACATAAGCCATTCTCTCTCTCCCTTATACTTTCTTTTATAATATAGCTCATTGGAATTATTATTTCCTCGTTTAGCCAGACTTATATTTTCTTCACTTGTGTCTCTCTCAGCTATGTGTTTTCTAAATGTTTTGCATATCTTGCGATTTCTCTTGCCCCTATATTTGGGTCTTAGAAAATAAACCCTTAACATTTTCAACACAGGAAAGAAATAATTTTTAACTCTAAGAAATTTGAAATTTAAAATATGCCTATCCCTGATTGCTCTGCTTTTTGAGTAACTGTTCTGCTACTGATAGAACAAAAATGATAGTTAGTAACAGTGCTGTTTTATTAAATTAATGAAAGTGACTGTGTTCTTGTAAACACATCTCAATATTGGAAAGGGTTTATAAAGCTGGGGGATCTTGATATATATCAAGAGGAAATAATGAAGTGCTAGAAGACCCCTATGTATATTGACAAGGGTGCAAGAGTGAAAGGTATGGGCAAATTCATATTCTAGAATGAAAATAAATATTAATGTTTCTCTGTTGCCTTTATAAATGCTTAGAATTCTTTTGCCCCCACAGAGAACATTTCATGAGCTTTCTGGTCAATCCTATTGTTTTGTATTTCCAGTATATCTGTGCTGATACCATTACTGAAATATTGTATTCAGTTCTACTATTTTCAGAACTAGAAAAATATTGACTATCTGGGTGAAAATACAGGAAAGCCTCCTATTCAATATAAGTATCCGCTCCCTGCTTAGATCCTATGTATAGAAGAAAGACAATGGTAAAAATCCATTTGGCTGGGACACTTAAAAACAGATTGGTCAAAGCAGTACATATATTGCAGAGAACAACTCTACCTTACAAGGGAGATGGATTACCACTACCTACTACATCTTTCCAATCTCTAGTTTCTAGAGTGCTTCCAAAATGCTGTGATTCCCCAGCTTAGCAGAAGATGTGCATACCAACATATTTCTTTTTTGGGGGCCACATATAAGTCAATGGATTTTCTGGGAAAAACACATGACCACAGAACTGATGAGAAGGAAAGCTGTCCACTGTGAATAGCTCCTAAAAGATATACAAATAACTTTGAGTGAACTGAGACATTTCCAAACCTTTAGACCTTGACTAGAAACAAAGCACTCTGTGTCAGATTACTAACAAGTACTGTAAACTAACCTTCCAGGTGGCTGATTTGACTTGTGCTTTTGTTATTTATCAGAGGTTAACACTGAAGAACAAAAAAAAAGAAGAAAAAAAAGGAAAAAGAAACAAGCCTTCCTTAACAAGGAGTTCCTTTCAGTCACTTATTAATTATAGAAGCTATCCCTGAATCTGCAGGCCCTTTACTAAGTTGCTCACAGTGAGAAGTACAAAGTGAAGGCCTGCTGTTTGGGTAAACTGATGACTCACTTTTAATATCAGGTTGAGCCAGGATCTTAAATGCTGCCAAGTAAACTCTACAGGGATCCCCACTCACATTTCCTAATAACAGCACTGTATTTCACCAAACTGTGCTTAAGCTAGGCACTTTCATTTGTAAGCAGAGGCTGTCTATGAAATAATGTACCACTGTGGCTCACTGTATAATGTTATAAGACAATGAGGTATAAAGGAGCCGGTACTATTAAATACCCTGAGGACATTACTCAAATTTAAAAGCTATGGCAATGAATAAGAGATAATTTTTAATGATGCTTTAACATTTGGTCTATGCCCTCAACTGTGCCTGGACAGATATTAATCCATTTATTTGCATTATATGAAGACCAAAAGGATGTTGATTAATTTATGTTCACAGATTCATAGGTTTTTAAGAGATTTAATTTAGAGATAATGTTTCTGTGATGTGAGATTTAATTTATAAAATGTTCATTACAACTTAAGCCATCAGGCAAGCAGGAATGCTTTTATGGGTTCCTTTAACATTTATTTGAAATCCTCTGGTCTCAGCCTAGTGAAATTTAGGATGTGCAGAAGCACTCCAGGAGCCCTGACTCACCTCTGGCAGATTTAGGTCTCATTCTATTCCTACACAAAACTACAACTCCTACTTTGTTGCTACATAGATCAAAAGATACATGTTTATTGTCTTGGCCACATGACTGAAAATATATTGCTGTGTAAGCTCTGCATTAGGCTTCCTGTTTGAGGACAAAACTCTTTCTGTTCAGCCGTACAAAGGTTTTCTTAAAAGAAACGTCTGTTTGGTTATAAGATTCCATTGCCAAACTGATCGCAAATCCAGTAGCATACTCTGAAATGTTAAACAAACCTCTATAAAAGGGGTTTAACTCCCCCTCTCCACTTTGTTATAATTTCATCTTTCTGTGTGGCAGGCAGCATTGAACATGCATAGCACCTTCAGCTTTTCCAGGAGTGGTGCCTGATGCTGTGGACTATGTAATATGAAATGGCTATTTATCCTGCCATAGGAAGCTCTTACTGGGCACATCTACAAGAGACACTCTACTGTGCAGCAAACTAATTTGCTGCACTGTAAAGCATCATTGTCTACATGTGCATGGCATTTAGGTCATACTAACATACTATGATGTGGCAGTTAGGGCACAGTAGACTAATTTACTGTTCTGCTGATCAGTCCCATCTGCTACAAGTGGTACTGAGCAGTGCAGTAAATTACTGTGCTTAAATGCACATGTAGATGGTGATGTCAGGATTATTTTACTCTGACTTAAAGTGAACTGGAGTATATTCAGTTGCAGTAATTGCATGTGTAGACATGCCCACTGAGTCAGTTTTGCATCCAACATAGAGAAGTCCCACATGAAATCGAGAGTTAAAGAATAGCCAAGCTTTCCAACCTTCACTTGGCCCATATGATCATGTGCAACCTCTCCAGGCACTAGGTTTAGCAGGCATTGTGCACTTGCTTCACTTCTCTTGTCAAATAAATGTCCAGGGAATGGTCAGATCCCTAACTTTTCCTCTCAATGCGTTGGTCAGTGTACCTGAATTGGCATGGGTGCAAGTGAAGGGTTGCAGTCAATCACTAGTCAAGACCAAAAGCAAATTGCAATGTCCCATGAGGTTAAAAAGATGGAGCAGAGAAGGAATTGTGCTTCTTGTATGGCATGTAATCTACCTTGTTAAGGAACATTTGCAATCCAAATCTTAAATTAGAATACTTTCTAGATAGTAGATGGACTGCAAATAGCATCATCATATAATTGTATTACTTCATCTTTTGTGTCATAATCTACAGTAATGTAATAATTAGTGGATATGATTACAATAGAGACTTGTTCAGAGGTTACATATCACTACACATCAGCTATGAAGAACATGCATGAGATATGAAGTGTCCTGCATTTTAATCTATGGGGTATGGAAGATAGTTAAGACATTTTGTTATGGCTCCAGAGGCACATCAGTTCAACCCTGCCCAGAATTAATTTCAAAGGTTGCCTCTAGTTGGACACTTGGCCGTTCACATAGTCAGATGCTAGTCCCATCACCACTTTGTGTCCCATTGCCTATAGAAACTGACTACATGACCAAGCTACATTAACCCTTTGGGCTACTAGGCTCAGGAGGATCTTGGACATTGGTGGAAAGTAAGCATTCAGAAACACCACACCTTTCAAAACTAGTAGGGCAAAACCAGAAGATAAAAGACAGAAAACAATTTACCATCCTTGTAGCATTAATAAGTATGTGACCTTCTTTCACAAATATATGAATATATGAATACACATATATGAATACATAAGGATTCCAAAGCCAGTCTACAAAGCTTGGTATTAGGTTATTTTAAGGTCAGATCTGTATATGTACAACTCTTCAAAAAGAAGGGATTAAATGATAATCCCTGAGAAATATTCAAATTGTTAATTTTGTAGCCCAAAAGAGAGTTACAGTATAAAATCCACTTGTTCATTCCTGCCATTGTTAATAAACAAAACGAAACACCCATTAACTAAAACCCTGAAGTTACCACTCCCACATACAGCTTCAAAAATTCAAAGCAAGGGCTATTTTTAACCAGTGAAAATACTCCCTTGATTTTTTTTTTCTTCCAGGAACCACAAGTCTCATTTGACAAATACCTAGACACAAAGTACTTAATATACAGGATCTTGCATAGCTTTTCAAAATAATTATTCCGCTAATAGATTTCCCTTCCATAAAAGCCAGTAAATTCAGGAGAATAAGAAACCTATTAATGGAACTTTTTAACAAATGGCCAAAATAGAAATCCTGGATAGGCTTTAAAAAGTTTTAGTATTTACAAGCTGCTATATTTTAAATGTGTTTGTAAAAAGCATAGATTAAATCTGAGACAAAAATCCTACTGACTTAAGAAGAATCTTAATGCATTCATATAAAACCTGAAGGCTAGATCGCTACCTGGTGAAATGTAGTAGTTTCATTGAAATCAGTGCTAAATAGATGTACACTTCCTGAGGATCTGACCTTAACTACATTTATACAAAATTAAATTAAACCTAAATTAAAAATACCAGTAGGTAGACAGTAATATTCTCCCTCTCTTTCTCCCCTTTCCTCTCTGCTGGCTACTTATGTAGATCCAGAAACTTGATCTACATGATTCCTGAAACACTTTAAGTTGGATATTGGGTACTTTGGGGAATTAGATCTCTTTTAAATGACTGTTTAGAGTCGAACGGAGTATTATCATATCAGCCTTAGCATCCCTGCTAAGGGAAAGGGAGAGACGTAGAGAATAGCAGAAATATGAATCAAAGACAAAAAATATATGAAAGCAATGAAAATATAAATAATTCTTAGCTCTATTGCATTATATGCTCTATAAATGGATTTGTGACAGCAATATACATGCATCTGTTCATATGTGGTACACAGTTTTTTCAGTGTGTCATTGTTAGCTAGACAGCAGCTAGTTTGAACAAAGGGAGAGATGATGAACATGGGGAACACCCACCTGTTGTTTCAGAGGAAATACAATTAAGTACTGATGTAATATCATCATGGAGTTACTGGATCCTTGGTGTCTGAATTACTGTAGGCCCAACCATCCTTTATGTTCTATGCTGCACATTTGAGATTTTGGAGAATTATCTGTAAACAGAACTTCTGCCCATGCAGCTTTAGTGGCTCCAGTAGGATTGTAAATGCAGAATTTAACTCAACCTGTTAACCAGCTGAGTTTAAATAGTTTGTCAATACAGAATAAATGGCATCAAAAGCAAGTTAGACATCCTTTTGAGTTTCACAGACAAGTGCATAAGGGAATGATGTGGCTAACAATACAACTCTCTACACAAAATGTCTAAATACCCATTTATATCTTAGTTAACTGGGGCCCACATTTGTTATGAATTCAGAGTAGGGCTTGAATTCACACCTTTGGGGGCAATCTATTAATCAAGTCTGCTCCGACACACTGTAATTACAGCACATTGGAGCAGCCTCCCTGCCCATGTACAGGTGCCCTGTATTTCTATTATTGACAATTCCATGGATTAAAGCAGATGCATAATAGGAATATGCAGTGTGTGATCATTAAAGCAAGGCAAGAAACAATTATCCATCCTATGAAAATTGTCATTGTTTCAAAATGGGGCCATTAGTTGACCACAGTAGAAAATACATTTGAGGAAGGCACAGCTATAGGAGAGAGGCTAAATAAATTATTTGTCTAGAATCTTTACTACAGAAGAGGTTGAAAAGATTTCTATGTCAGATCCAGATTCTTCTTCAGGATAAATATGAAGAATTGTACCAAGCTGATGGACAATAGATGAGATTCTTACACTAAATTAGTAAGCTGGAAAGTAGTAAGTCCCCAGGACCAAATTATATTCATTGAAGAGTTCTGAAGAAACTCAAATATGAAATGAAAAGTATGCAGCATATTGATCAAATCATCCTCGGTGCCCAAGAAACTGGAGCATACCCAGTGTACATACCATCTTTAAAAGGGAACCAGAAGTCATCTAGGGAACTACTGATTTGAGTATCTAACTTCTATTCTGGAAAAGTGGTAGGGTGTGTCCAGATGCATGCACACATGCCTCTTGCAGCGTCCCAAACCAGTTTGAGATGCTACAAAAGGCATGCTGCGAATGAAAAAATGTTCCTGGCACCAGATATTTGCAGCACAGGCTCAAAATTTGATACCTGGATATCCAGCTAACAAAACAAATATCCCAGGGGAAAAAAAGTGGGGCAGGGCATGGCACAGTCCTAAACCATGACCTGAGGTAACCAAAAAGCCAGTCCTCTGGAGAAGCATTCTGGTTTCTGACCACAGGATCTCCATATGCTTCTGCTTCCTTAGCATGTGGGGCATACACCCTTAGCATGCTGAGGCAATCAGAAGCATGGCAAGGATCAGGATCTGGGTGCTGTCAGGGGTAAGTAAGGACTGTGGGGGGAGGAGGGGGCTGTGCTTGTGTAGGGGAACTGTAGGAGAGAGTTAGCTGTGAGGGTGGGAGGAGCTGGTTGTGGGCATGGGACCCCTGAAGGGTGCACAGCTTCCCCATGAAGCGGCAGCGGCCATGTGTCACTAAGAGCCCGCTGCTGTTGGAGCCCCCCCACAGTGCAGTGCAGCCCTAATCATCTCAGAACCAGTGTCGCCTCTTCTGCTTGTTGCAGGTTCAGCCCAGCTCGACATGTATTGCATGGGGCCATGTGTCTTTCTGCAGCCCTAGGCTGCTCTGACTGTCACCTTGGGGCTGGCACCTCTTACAGGGACTGTGCATCATGCCAAATCAGGTCCTACATGCAAGGGCCCCATGCACCGCTGAGCTGGGCCTGTTCTGTGTAGGCAGGACCTGGCCTGGCATGACATCTGGTCCCTGTGAGCAGTGCCAGTCCCTGAGTAACAGCCCGGGTGGCTTGGGGCTGGAGAAAGGCACTGTGGCACTGTGCCGAGCTGGCCCATACCCACAACAGGCTGCACAGGAGGCACTGACTCCAAGGTGACTGGGGCCACACCACACCATGCTGTGGGAGAGCTCTGACAGCAGCAGGCCCTGAGCACCCCATGGCTGCTGCTGCTGCAAGGGTGAGCTTTGGGCACTGCAGGGGGGGAGGGGGGGGGCTGAGAGCCTAGGTGGGGGGAGCTGTGGCCCTGCAGGGGGGGAAGTCCATGTGCATGTGGGGGGGCTGTGCCGCTCCTGAGCAGTCCCCTACACAGTCCCACCACACCTTTCCCACGTCCCTCCTGCAAAGCCCACATCCCCCATCACACACCCATTGTGTAATAAGAAAACCAAAAGCAAACATCGAAACATATAGCTATAGAGAATTTATTTTATTATGAAGATAGAGACACTAGTAGGCTTCCAAACTGCTTTAACATTATAAATATAACAATAAAACATTATAGTTTCATAGTTGGTAGGGTTGGAAGGGACCTGAGCACATCATCAAGTCCAACCCCCTGTCATGGCAGGAAAGAGTACTGAGGTCAAATGATCCCGGCAAGGTATTCATCCAGCCTCCTCTTAAAGATCCCCAGGGTAGAAGCCAGCACCACTTCCCTTGGAAGCTGGCTCCAGATCCTAGCTGCCCTGACAGTGAAGTAGTACCTCCTGATATCTAGCCTGAATCTACCCTCTGCCAGCTTGTGACCATTATTTCTTGTCACTCCTGGTAGTGCTCGGGGGAACAGGGACTCTCCCAATGCCTGCTGGTCCTCCCTGACTAGTTTCTAAATGGCCACTAGATCCCCCCTCAGCCTTCTTTTGTGGAGGCTGAACAGGTCCAGGTCCCTTAGCCTCTCCTCGTAGGGCCTGCCCTGCTGACTCCTGATCATGTGGGTGGCCCTCTTCTGGACCCTCTCCATGTTGTCCACATCCCTCCTGAAGTACAGCATCCAGAACTGGATGCAGTACTCAAACTGTGGCCTGACTAGGGTCACATAGAGGGGAAGGATCACCTCCTTGGACCTGCTCATGATGCATCTGTGGATGCATGACAAGGTACGGTTGATCTTCCTGAACGCGTCCCCACACTGTCAGCCCATGTTCATTTTGGCATCAATAATGACTCCAAGATCATTTTCTGCCTGTGCACTGGTAAGAAGGGAGTTCCTCAGCCTGTAGGTATGCTGCTTGTTCTTCCTCCCCAGGTGCAGTACCTTGCACTTGTCAGTGTTGAAACCCATCCTGTTCTCATCCACCCACCCCTGTAACCTGTCTAGGCCAATTGTAGCCTATTCCTCGCTTCTAGCATGTCTACTTCTCCCCACATCTTAGTGTTGTCTGTGAATTTGAACAGGGTGCTTTTTACACCCATTACACACAGGCTAGATATTACACACGTTGCCCAAATGATCTCTCTCTCTCTTATATATATATATTTTATATATATAAAATCTCTCTTATATATATATATAGTGGTCTTTTCTTCTAATTGTGGAACAACATGAATTTTGAGGCATTTTAAAGAGTGAATTTGGGATTTTCCTAGCAGAGATTTTGTGTTTTTTTAAATAGGGAACACCAGAATTCCTGCTAGTGACCCAGGTGGCAGGACACAGGCAGAGAAGCCTGCTTGGGACTGGTACTCAGGACCCAGCTAGAGGTGACTGACGTCCTGGTCACTTGGAGCTAGGAGGATATGCTTTGACAGTTCAAAGCAGGCCACCACACTGAGAATATCTTCTGGGCAATAGCTGCCCAAATGGCAGGGTGGCAGCACACATGATAGTAGTGCCACACAAAGGCCAACTCTGCCAGAGGCTGGCCAGGAGGTCCCGGGACTTGGTGGGGCTGTGAATGGGGTGACCAAAAACAAAAAGGTGTGGGGTGAAATTGAACCAGAACCTCAGGAGGAGGTTCTGGAGGTGGAGGGTTGCAGTCTGGTGAACTTGAGGGTCATGTGCACCATGGTATCCCTCTGCTTGCAGAAGGGGCAGGAGTCCGGGGTGTCTGTGAAGCTCGCCATATATATGCCTGTGGCAACTGCTCCACAGAGGAGCTGCCAGCTGAGGTCCCCAGTGGTTCATGGGATGAGGGTGGAGTACAGACTCAGCCACTCGGGTGCCCCAGCCATGCCCTTGCCAAGTATGTCCCACCACTTGGTGTCTGGGGGTGTCATGATGGGTCATAGAGCACATGAGCACATAGAGGTGGCATCCCAGAAGCTCCTGAGAGCAAGTAGCCCTGAGCTGCTTGCCAAGGCAGCTTTTTATACTGCTGGGGCCAGCTCACCTGCTGGCCCCAGCATCTAGCTCCCTCTGGCTGTGGATCTGGGAAGAGCTGGGCAGGATTATTTTGCCCCAAGTGGCATAATTTACCACATACCAAACTGCATGTCCAAGCATATATGCTGAGGCAAAAATCCCCAGCTCAAATCTGTGCCACTCCTACTTTTGCAACTGCAAGCGCACATGCCTGCATATGTGGACGTGACTGTAGAATTTATAATAAAGCATAGGATTACCAGTCACGTGGATGACTATTTTATGTTGCTGAAGAGTCAATAGGGCTTTTGTTAAGGGAAATCATGCCTAACCAATCTTTTTAAGTTCTTTAAGAGTGGCAATAAGCAGAGAGAAATGGTGATCCAGTCAACATAGTAAACTGGTAGTTTGACTAATTAAATGGGACTAGGGTCCAAGCTTAGGCACCTTTCTAAGTACTGGATGGCAAAGTACTTACACAAGCTGCAGTTGTGTGTGTCATTCTTGCTTCTTCCTTCTGAATTTGGAAGTGCCAGGTGCTCCTATTTGATTTAGGACTTCAAAGGGAGCGTTGTTGCTTTGAATAAGAAACATGTAAAAAAGGTTATGATGTAGAGAAAGCATCTAATAAATCCTTGTTGCACTATTAAAGCACAGAGTTACAGTATTTATAAAAAAAACATGCAAGAGAATGTTAATCTGTAGGATTAAAAAGATCCTATTGTTTTTTCTAGAACAGGATAAATGCCAGAGACCCCATGAAGTCCGCTAGGGCCTTTGTTATTGCTCTTGATTTATGTGGAAGCTGCCTGGATACTTTGGTGATGGGTGGTGCTATAAAGCCCTAAGGTAGATAAATAACAGTTTTATTTTTGTAACGTGCATTTCTGTTTTAACATCAGGCATTCCACCTATTAGACACCTGACACTATAGAAGCTACCAGTACACATGCACTTCATCTTCTATTTTGAGTTGTGACTATATTGAACAATGCAGGCATAGTTGGGGTATATTATTTTAAAAAACAGGTCTGGTACTTTCTAAGCTCTTTCATAACTGTTATTATTGGAATTTTTACAGTTTTGTGGAATTCAGTGGGACCCTACAATTTCCTTGAGTGTAGGATTTCTTCTTTCCTGCATTTTTATGCTGCAAAAATTGAGTTTCAAAGAATACACACTCTTCTCTTTGCAAGAGCTTCAGCAGCAAATTCCTAATCTAATTAACATCCATAACAATTTAGACAATAAATTGACTTCAACCACTCTTGAAGTCCCATTCCACCTTGTTAAGTTACTTTCCAACACTGCTGTAAATCAAAGTAGAAAGGCTTAAGGTCCTTTTGCATGTTTGCTGTATGCTTCAATATGAGGGCCTGATTGCTTTACCAACTGCTCTTTTATGTTGTTTTTTCTAGGCTTGTTCAGAGGACTCTTTATTGTCATAAGATTCATTTCTTGGCTGAAGCTCTTCATTTGCATCTTTACCAAATGAGCAGGTTCTGGTTCATTCTAAACTGTATAGAGTTTTTTTTAAATCAAACTAAGAAAGTAGAAAAATGGAATTAAGGAAGGACTGTTCAGTACTTTTTCACCTGATCAGCAGAAGAACCTGTACTGCTATACTATGTTTAAAATGTACATTGCAGTCTGAACCTCTGCACATTCTTATAAAATGCCTTACAGATTAACTTTTTGAAGAAGCTAACTATATAGTTTGGATCAAGATTTCAAGGAATTTACATAAACTGTATTTGCTGATGGTGTGGCCTTATGAAAATGAACAGTGGATTTGCTATTATTTTTAAATAATAATGGAACAAATTACACATTGTTCTGACTTAATTGATCTCTATGGAGAAACACCAGAAATGACTGTAGCTCAAAATGACCCTGATCCTTCAATGAAGGCAAGGCAACAAACCTTACATTTACATATATTCAGTGCAGTTACTGGGACATCTCACCTCTTCTGGGATTTTCTCACATGGATTGGACTGTAGGATCTGGGATTATTTTGTACTTTTCTATGATACTGTTAGCTGGAGGCATTGACAAACGTGGGTAATCTAAGAACATTATAAGAGTGAATTTTCAAAATGTGTCTTTTTCCTAACAAGTAAATATTTGCCAGCTATGTGATTATTAAAAATGGAATACAGTTAGCAAAAGCTAAATATTGCATGAAGCACAGGGTTAAAATATTTTTCAGTCAACAATCAGAAAACTTTCAAACAAGCATTTACTCCTGAAGGGTTGCATCATCAGATGTGTTGTTACAGCAAAAAGGGAAGTTATTTTATGCCAATATTCAGATTAGGATGCAATGCAATTTCTGAATGGGACAAAATGAAAGACAGAAAGATTGTGGTCTGGAACATACAGATGTAGATTATAGTTTTTTAAACCAAGAACATGTAATTTCTGATACTTTTATATGTAAATTAGTTTTGTCTGCCTCTTTTTCAGCCTTAGTACAATACTTTGGGTTATAGTTCAAGGGGGGAGACAATATTTATTTTTATATTCAGACCACAGACTATATGTATTTATGTAATGGTATTACAGGAACATTCAGAGCCTCTTTGTGCTAGCTTCTGTTAATCTGAGAACTACAGGGCTCAAAAAGTAGCCTATCCTCCACTAACATTCTCATACTTCTCTTCTGCTGTATCTTCCCAACCTTTCTGCAGTCTGCCCCCTGAGCCCACTACTCTTTAGAAGCAGGAATAATTATCATTCTAAGCACCTGGAGGAGAAAAAGGTGATTAGGAACAGTCAGCATGGATTCACCAAGGGCAAGTCATGTTTGACCAACCTGATTGCCTTCTATGATGAGATGACTGGCTTTGTGGATGGGAGGAAACAAATGGATGTGGTATACCTTGACTTTAGCAAGGTTTTTGATATGATCTCCCACAACATTCTCACAGGCAAGCTAAGGAAGTATGGGATGCATTAATGAACTATAAGGTGAATACAAAATTGGCTGGATCATCAGTCTCAGAGGGTAGTAGTCAATGCCTCAAAGTCTAGTTGACAGCTGGTATCAAGTGGAGTGCACCAGGGGTAGGTCCTGGGTTCAGTTATGTTCAATATATTCATCAACAACCTGGGAGATGGCAGAGTGTGCACCCTCAGCAAGTTTGCAGATGACACCAAGCTGGGGGGAAGTAGTAGATATATTGGAAGGTAGGGTTAGGATTCAGAGACCTAGACAAATTGGAGGAATAGAGTAAAAAATAATCTCATGAGGTTCAGTTATGACAAGTGCAAACTTCTGTACTTAGGACAGAAGAATCACAGGCAGTGGTACAGACTGGGGACTGACTGACTAAGCAGCAGCTCTGCAGAAAAGTACCTGGGGGTTATAGTAAACAACACATTAAATATGAGCCAACAGTGTGCCCTGTTGTCAAGAAGGCTAACAGCATACTGGAGTGCATTGGTAGGTGTGTTGCCAGCAAATCAAAGGAAGTGATTACCTCCTTCTATTCAGCACTGGTGAGGCCACATCTGGAGTCCTGTGTTCAGTGTTGGGCTCCCCACTACAGAAAGGATGTGAACAAATTGGAGAGAGTCCAGTGGAGGGCAACAACAATGGTGAGGGGACTGAGGCACATGACTTATAAGGGGAGGCTGAGGGAACTGGGCTTATTTAGTTTGGAGAAGAGAAGACTGAGAGGGGATTTAACAACAGCCATCAACTACCTGAAGGGGGTTCCAAAGAGGATGGAGCTGAACTGTTCTCAGTGGTGGCAGATTACAGAACAAGAAGCAATGGTCTCAAGTTGCAGTAAGGGAAGTTCAAGTTTTTCTTACTATCTAACCTTCTCATTAGAAACATAGTAAAACAGTGAAACAAGTTACCCAGGGTGGTTGTGTAATCTCCATCCTTGCAAGTTTTTAAGACCTGACTAGACAGAACCTTGGCTGGGATGATCTAATTGGGGATGGTCCTGCTTTGAGCAAGGGGCTGAACTAGATGTCCTGAGGTCCCTTCCAACCCTAATTTTCTATGATTCTATGATCCTTATAGGATTATCTTCAGCCAAGATGTTCAGCTGGGCATCCTCAAGTTTTCCAGTCTCTCTACTGGAAATATATCAAGTACTTAAAGGAGACCCTCTGCTACTATGATTTAAGGTGGCATCATAGAATGTTATGCATTTAATACAGCACCAAATAAAAGGAGAAAAATGAAAATGGTCTTCCATAAGTAGAAAATCTAGTCCAATATTTTTTCAGACAACTTGCCTACCTTGATTAATTCCAGTTAACTTGTCAACATATCTAATAATACTTAAGCATATGTTCTGTGTTGACCTAGTTTCTACACTTCTTGTTTTCACAGAATCTATCAAATTACTCATTGGACATCAATTACTACATTTCCATTCCAGCATACCCAAACTAATTTCAATTTAGGGAATAAATATGAAGTTTTAAATGAAACTGGAGGGAGAACTGACCAGCTATTTTTTTATATCTATGTTCTGACTAGTGCCACCCAGTGGACTTTGTTAAAAACATAGAATTCCAGTATGCCACAAGTTGTCCGTAATCTCTACAAAACCATTCATTTACAACTTTAACTCCCAGATTTTCAGAAACACGCAGGGCACTTCCACAAGAAACATTTACTGCAGTTGCCTAACTAGCTCAACACTGGGCACATCTACATGAGATGTTTATTGCACAGTTGCTCACTAGTACTGCACAATAGTTCATTACTTCTGGGCAGTAGCATTGCTAGGCATGAACTTTGACACCACACTACTGCGCAGTAGTAATGAGCCACTATGCTATAAGCATCACTAAGCGACTGTGCCAAGACACTACTACACAATAACTCCAGTTACTGCACAGTCATTTAGTACTTGATTATACAAGTACTAAATGACTACACAGTAACATCTGTGCAGTGGGCAGCTCGTATAGATGCACCTAGTAAAATGTCACTATCTACACATGCAGTGCTATTAGGATGGATTAAACTAAACAATTCCACTGTAGGATAATATTGCTACACACAAATACTGTCCTACAGCAGAGTTATTTACTTCACCAGAATGCACGTTTAAACACTGACACGTTTAAACATTGACAGGGCTGGCTAGGGCACCAAGGTGCTTCAGTGGGGGTGGGCTACCTGACAGCTAACCCTGTACTTAAGCACCCTCATGCCCCAGACAGCCCCTTTGCAGTATTCTGAACTAGGTCAGAGCAGCCCTGACCTGGCAGGCTAAACTTTTGGGTCCCCTGTCAAAGGGGGATGCTGTGCCCCAGCAAAATGTGCTGCAGTCCTGGGCGCACTTGCAAGCAGCATGCCTGGGAGCAATAAATGTTGGCTTGAACCACGCCAGATTTTATTCAGGTGTGCTAATTGCACATGTATAACAAGCTAAGCTATTTAAACTTCTTCTCTGAACTCTTACAGAATTTATTTGCTCTCTAAACAAAAATGTAAAAATTACTTATGTGCACTGTAATGAGGGAACAAATCCTGAGAACTTCCTAAATGAGTGAAGTCCTTAAGTCAATAGGACTTTCCACAAAATGAAGGAGTCCAACTGAGAACAAAAAGGCTGAGTGAGGCTTTACACAAATATTCTGGGAGTTACTGCTGTGGTAATATACCTCTCTACTGCCACCTACCAACTGTTATGATTTAAAGCCACAATTTAGCCCTTGGATTTATAATCCTTTTCAGTAAGTAAAATACAGGACAAAAAAAATCAGCCAGAATATCAGGACAGACACAGCAGACTGGTATTTTGAATGCTGGTTTCAGAATATAACCTGAGTTGAAATATATACTCCTAATTCTGTTTCTGGAAGTGATGGTTATTTCAGAAGAAATCAATAAAAGTCAGGTTACATAAAATATGGGATAGATCAAATAAAGGTATTTCAGTATTAACAGTTATTAATTTGGGGCAACATAAGTTTGAATTACAATATTATTAAATTATATTAAACAAAAATGATATATTTACCTCAGACCTCAGAGTGCTAATTTCATAGTCCGCTCCAAGCTGTTCCTGCAAAGGTGTTAGGGGTAATTAACTGCCATTTTCTCAGTAATTCGGAATCTGCAATTAATCAAAATGTGGGGCCTGAGTGATTGTGGAAAACAGTAACACTTAGTTTATTATGTAGCACATTCTCATTTTGGTTGTTTTATGATGGGATCAGCTGCGCTTTTTCCTCAAAATTTATTATGCTTACCCTTCAGCCAATTAGTTTTTCTCACTTTAAGCCTGGTAAGTTTGTTATATATATGCTTAAGGTTGCTTGTCAGTTACATCGGTCAGAAAGCTGCAGGACTGCATATGTTTAAGCAATTATGAATCGGTATTGTCCAGAAAATTTATTTTAATTTTCTGAAAACAATGGCTTTTCTTTTTCAGAGAAATATAAAAATGAATGAAAAAATGGGTGCAGTGAAGAAACTGAGTCTCCTAAAGCAGCAGCTAGTTTGCTTACAGAAACATCTATTCCTCCATTTTTATACACAAGTGTAAGTTAGAACATACAAAGTTGTAGTGATTTTCTTCCACATTCTGAGATGTATCTATTCAGGGAACTATGATTTCAAACAGTAAATAGGAAAGAAAGGTCATCTACATCAAAGTACTGGGACAATAGTGAAATAGATATTTTTGCTTTTTACATTCATAGCTTGGAGTTATGGTTTCCCACTGTGGTTCTAGTGCATATTTGGAGCTAAATACTGTTGCTCTGTCAGTATATTGTTTTTACTGCTAGTCTCAAGGGGGAAAAGATTTTAAAATTACAGCCAGTTAAGTGGATAGTTGGCTGAATGCTACTTATGTGGATAATAGTAGTATCAGTCCCACAAGATGGCTCTGAAGGAATAGTTATAATTGACATAATCCATTTTTGCTGCCTGTCCATTTAAACACACAGCTGGAAATCTTTCTCTAGTTTCCTAGCTACACTACAGCAGTGACAGCCGTGAAGCTCAGTAGCAGAACCCCCTGCCCAAGATGTTGAAATAAACTTTGCTAAAAATGTTGACAAATTTAAAGGTCTGAGAAGAAAAATAATGATTCCTCTACAAAAGTGCAGATAGAGACTAGAATACTAGCTTAATGATAACAGAATACATCGTAGCATTGACCATAGAATGTGGGGTTAAGACAGTCTGAGGGCTACAGTCATTCTGCCCAGCAGCATTTACTTCATGTAAGATTCATTTAAAAAACACAACACCAACACTCTCTGTTCTCCAGTCAGAACTATCAAGTCTGTCTCTCACAGCAAGCTCAAAGAGTGGGACCTTTATAATTAATAAAGCAGCATTTAAATAGCAGTCAGGTGACCCAATTAGGGCCAATAGTATCCCTTATAAAACTTCAGCCAACAGTCATCTTATTCTTTTTGGTTTATAGGCAGTTATTCTGTCTGACAACATAAATAATAGTTGGTGGGATTATATAACAAAATCTTAGACTAACTAATAGAGTACCTTTAACTCAGCCTTTTAGGCTTCATCCAGATGAGCAAGGACATTTGGTTCCCCAGGGACAACCAGCATTGGCACACCTTGTGCCACTGTGCCATGTGCCCGCTGGCACATATCAAGTTACCCTGGGTGGGGTAGGGGAGGCTTAGGCCAACAACTGTGCTGACCCCAGCGGCCTTACCCAGGGCCTATCACGGGGCGCCAGGCGGGCTATTTGGCCCCAGCCTCTCATTCACGAAGGGCCTCAAATTTAGATTTTTAACATTATCTCCAAATGAGGTTATACATACAGACAGAGATACACTGACAGAATTGAAAGAAGAAAAAAAGCTAGAAAACCACTTGTTCAATAAAAAAGGAACATTTATTACAAACTATTGCATTGTATTTTGACCCTCAAAAAATGGAAGTGGCCTGGGTCTCTCTCGACCTCTGAGAGGGCCTGGCTTTATCTGGGGTCCTGGGGGCCAAGGAAGCTGCAGCCATGACACTCCTGCAGTTTGGAGCCTGACTGACAGCCAAAGCACATCTCTGGTGAGCCAGGCTCCAGTTTTGGGTGATGCACATGCCTTCACATGCACCGCCCCATTTTTTTTCTGCACAGGTTTTTTTTCTGCACACCTAATCCCCTAGTTAGGTGTTAAGCATGAAAAGGCCTGCTTTCTTATGCTATTGATATTATGCTAGCTACAGATGTAGGGTGTGTGAATCAGAAGACAAACCAAAACATATCTTGAGACTTCACAGACTGAGGGTTGTATTTATGTTGACTAGATATTAAACCCATGGATTTCATACGGTGTAAAGCAGCAGAATGTGGTACAATGTTTATTAATTTAACTGAATTCTTTCTGCACAAGAAGCTTGAATGATAGGTGCTATGAAACTGGTTTACTGCAGAGTTTCGGGTGGGCTATAGATATGAACTGGATGAACAAAAATGGGTAGCTTAGACACTCTTGCAGTGTTTTGAGTTCTGGCATTTGGCATAACATATATCAAATGTTCTGTAAGATGTTTCTCATATACTATGATGACCATGTAGTGCTTGATGCTGGAAACAGAACAAATAGCCTCTATTCTATAGAGTTTATAATCTGAAGACTGGGAAAGAGAAGACACTGAGAAATCTAAAGCTTGGGAGAACACTTAGAAACTGATTTTGGTGCTTTTATTTTCATTTTCCCTCCCTCACAGTAATTATAATAAGGTCCCTTTTTATATAATGCTCATAAAGTAAGTAGGATTGTAAGAAAGATTGCAGTGAGAATTGCTGAAAGCATCAAAAAAGGATATTACTTAAATCTTTCCATTTACCAGTATTCAAAGACTGGGTTAAAGATACCCAGGAATCAAACAGTTCCTCAAATGAATAACACCACACAAAGAGGCAAACAAATCTAAAAAATGTTTAGTAAAGGGAGGGAAAAAAGTATCCTTTCCAGTACTTGTGTCATTTATATTTGTGTGTCAGGGAGGAAGTGGGTGAATTAGTTCATCCATATATTTTGGGTTTTAAATTGGTGGAAAACATGAATATATAAAAAAATGTATATAGTAATCTGGATTCAGATGTGCCAACAGCATAAAGCAAAAACATAATAATAAAATTCAAGTGATCTGCCTGATGAAGTCTATTTCACATATTATCCCTGTATCATAACATCTCCTTATCCCAAGTTTTGAAAATACTTTGTCAGTTTAAAAATCATGTACAGTACTGAAAGAAAAAGAAATGATTCTTGTCTGGATTATTAATGATGCTTTATATTACAAACACTGAAAAAAGGCCTAATATATTCTTTGCTGTCTATGCTGTTTGTCTGGTCTTTTAATTTCTTTGAGTCTGGAAAATCAAGACAGACAGCAGACGTACATTTTTTTAAACTGTCTGTCTCTAGAGAGTGATTTATTTTCAGGTTTTGATAAAAAAGACCCACTTATACCACTACCTGTAGTCAGTTCTAGACTGAGTAAAAATATAACTTGTTGAAAAAAAACCCTGAGACTGTATTTAGGTTTTTAATTAAGCTGATAGTGAAGAGAATTTATAAATCCTAGGAATAAACCTTTGTGGTCTAATACCTTTTTGTAGTATGTTCTTAAGCTTCAATAATGTTGGCTTTATTGATAATAAGTAGACTCATTGAGTGCGTCCAGATGAGCATGCATGTGCTTCTTGCAGCATCTGAAACCAGTTTTAGATGCCTCAAGGGGCATGCTGAGACCAAAAAAATGTTCCCTGCACTGCATATTTTCAGTGCAGGCTCAAAATTTGATACCTGGATTTCCAGGTATCAAATAAAAAATATCATGGAGAAAAGCAGCACAGGGCACAATTTCCCACCTTGCTCTGAGGCAAACCGGGTCTCGAACCTCCAGAGACACTCTGGCCAGAGCATCTCTATGGTGTCCTCTGCTGCTCTAGCTTGCTGCCGGGGCAAGCAGGAGCGGTACAAGGCTGTGACCTGTCTCCAGTAAGTAGGGACTAGGGGGTGGGCTCTCCATGTGTCGGAGTTGTGTGGGGGTGGTGGGACTGTTCAGGGGCCCTCGGCCCCCTGCAGGGCTTAACAGCTGCCCCCCCCCCCCCCCCCCAGGCCCCAATCCTGTCATTGCAGCAGTAGTTGCCATGGGGCACTCAGGACCCCCAGTGGTGTGGTGTGGCCCCAATTGCCTCAGAGCCAGTGCCACTTCTGCCATCTGTTGTGGGACTAGCCCGGCTTGGCTCAGCACTGCGCAGGGCCATGTGGCTTCAGGCAGCACTGGAGCTGCTGGGGCTGTTACCCAGGTGCCGGTGCTGCTTGCAGGGACTGCGTGTCATGCTGGATCAGGTCCTCCCTCTATGGAACTAGCCCAGCCTGATGGAACGCAGGGTTGATAGAGGCAGGACATGGTCCAACATGACACATGGTCCCTACAAGTCGGACCGGCCCCTGGATGACAGCCCGAGTGGCCCTGGTGTTGCTTGAAGCCACACTGTTCTGTACCAAGCTGAGTTGGGCCAGTCATGCAACAGGTGGTACAACCAGCACTGACTCTGAGCTAATTGGAACCATGCTACATTGCAGTGGGCCCTGAGCACCCCCCTGGCAGGGGAGGAGGGGCTGGGGTCCTTCAGGGAGGGGCTGTGGGCCCTATGGGGGTCTAGGGATCTGCGGGATGGACTGGGGCCTTGCAGGGAGGGGCTGGGATCCTGCAAGAGGGCCCTGCGGGGGCACATGTGGACTGTTCAAGGGCGGCATGTGTGCCCTGTGGGGGGAAGCTGTGGGCCCTGTGGGGGGGGGCAGGGGACTCACCCCTCCTGAGCAGCCTTACCTCCAAAAACCCCTCACTCATATACCCAGCCACATACCCCAAGCCTGCGCATAAGCCGCATACCCCACCAAATCTCACCCCCACAAATCCTCCACCCATCCACAAACTCTCCCAACCCTCCCCTCCAAATTGCTTTACACTTGTAAAAATATCAATAAAACATTGCCCTCTCTATATATAGTGGCATTTCATTTTAATAGCAGAAGAACACTATTTTGGGTTTTTTAAATCAGAGCAGTTGGGTTTCTAATGAGAGAATTTGCAGTTTTTAAACAGGGAACACCAGGATCTCTGCTGGTGAGACAAGTGGCAAGACCCAGACAGAGGACCCTGTCTAGGGGACCCAGCTGGAGGGCAGGTGAGGTTGGAGCCAAGATGACAAGCTTTGACAGTTCAAAGTGGGCCACCACAAGAAGCACATCTTCTGGGTGATAGCTGCCCAAATGGCAGAGCAGGGGCACCCCATCTGGGTCTGGCAGAGGCACAGCCTTGGGGACGCAGGTCCAAGGGGGCAGATGCTATCACAGTTGACAGCAGGTCACAGTCAGGCAGCAGCTGCCACTGCCAGACTGCTGCAGTGGGTAGAGGGTGCAGGGGCCACTTCAGGTTAGGGCTATTTCAGCAGTCCAGCTGGCACAAGGGGTAGTGTCTCCAGATAGCAAGTGGCCAGGCCTCAAAAGCTCCTGAGGGCAGGTAGCCCTGAGCTACCCACCAGGGTAGGTTTTTATATTGCTGGGGCCAGCACAGAACAGGTTTTTATACTGCTGGGGTCAGCACAGGTGCTGGCCCCAGCCTCTAGCTCCCTCTGGCTGCAGATCCGGAAGAAGCTGGGCTGGGTTATTTTGCCCCAAGTGGCACAACTGGCCCCACAGTAAAGTGCATGACCAGGCACATGCGCTGAGGCAAAAATCCACAGCTTAGATTTGTGCTGCTCCTATTTGAGCTGCTGTGAGTACGCGTGCCTACACATGTGGATGTGCCCGTTAAGGGTATTTAATACCTGAAAGCTTCTCTATATACCTCCCAACTATACAGGTTGTTCAATAAAGATATGAACCACGGAAATCCTAGATTCATTAACAGTTTCCATTTTACGAACTTGGACATGTTGCCCGTAAGTAAAGTGATAATTTTTCTTCTTGGTGATATAACTCAGCTAAATGGTAAAGGTCTGCATCACTAAACAAGGCCACCATACAGTTTCAGGAAGACTTAACTGAGCCGTGACAGCCTCAGATCACAAAAGGCCCAGTAAGGTTTCATATAACTGATATCACTGAATAAAAAACAAATTCATTGGAGCATCTCCACCAAGTCTGAGTCATTTGGAAAGTTTTGATCAGAGCCAAATTGCACAAGGAATTTTCACGAGCCTTATAATGAATCTTTTAAAAAAAAAATCGGTTTCTTTTGACTGTATGAACTATTATACACAGAAAATGGAGTTTTTGCCAGACTAGTAATAACTTTTGATATAGGGATCTGTCTCTCATAGGAAGTATAGACAATGCAGCATGACTTAAAGATATACAGTCTTAATGTTAATGCTCTACACATTAAATAAAATGTATGTATTCTAGCTGCACTTACTGTATTATTCTTTGTTTTATTAAAACAATACGATTTGTGCCATTCTGTTTAATGTCAAAGTATGAGTGGTTTCATTCTAAAGGACTCATTTTTAGGGTATGTTTTCTTATGAAAACTTGGCATACACAGCCCTAGCTTAAGGAAGGATTCATAAGTAAATATTTTAACAAGATTCACTTGCCATTCTTTTTTAAAATAAGAGGATAATAAATATGAGTGTGGTGACCAGTTACTATTTACAATCTCCTAACTGTAGAGAAATTCTGTTGTTTTCACAGGCTGAATGTCATTTCAAATTGTTGAGTTTTGTGTTTAATACTTTACTAAGACTTATATGCTCCCTAGCTCACAAAATTGGTTTTATTTTGTTGTTTTGTGCCAAGTAACAAACACTATCTTAAATTAATTTAGCATTTCTGGAAGGTGCAATATTAACAGGCCTGGACTGAAGTAGTTTATTTATCTGTGAATATTGTTTTATCATGAGACTTCCCACTGGAAATTTCTCTACAGATTCTATATGAAACTACACACTTGGATAACTGGGGATCTAGGGAAAGTGAGGGATCTTTACTTGGAGGCATGCTGACTAATCTCTGCAATGGAAAGCTGAACTAGACCATGGAATCTTAGGGCACTTTTACATGTGCTCTGGGGGGAGGGGCCGAGTGGGAGCACTTTAATTAGAGTGGCTCTGAAACCTGCTCTAATTAAAGCACTGCAGTGTCTCATGTATCAACATCCCCACAGTTAAAAAATGGCAGTGGGGGCACTTGAATTAAAGCTCATTCGACAAGCTTTAGTTCAAGCACCCCCACTGCCATTTTGAAGCACAAGGACCTTGATACACAAAATGCGGGATGCTGCTGGAGCACAGTAATTGCCACACTCCAGCAGGCTTGATTGATTGAGTCTTCTCTGATATGCTGTAAGTGCAGCGGGTTGGAGCAGCCTCCACACTTGTGTACAGGTACCTTTAGTATCTCTAGGGCATTTCTAGGGCATTTCTAGGGCACTTACCATGCACTCATCATACTAGCTGAAGTTCTTCAGACTTGGGAAGAAAACACCTTTAGTGACTGTAACAGGGAGCCAGCCCCATTACTGAGAGTAGCTAAAAGATAGAAAATTACCTGATCAGTGACGAGACACCTGGGAGAATGACGTCATCAGCCAGCACTGGCAGCATCCGCCACACTTGAGGAACTAAGAAACTTGCAAATTGATAATTGAACCTGACCTGTTTAAAAGATCAAGAAGTGAAACAAGACATCCCCTGGAAGGGGAACAGAGGTCCATAGCACAGAGACAGAGAGTGACGGAGTAGAATTCATGTGGAGGCATAAGAAAAGCTAGAGAGCAATGTCCCCCTCTGGAGGTGAATACCGTGGAGTGGCTGTGGGGAGACCATGACTGGAAATAGTTTGGTGTATCCCCTGGACCACATAGACTGACTTTAATTAGAAGCTTTTGACAGGATTTCTGACCAAATGGCCAGATTATAAATAGACTGTGTCAAGTTTGTTTTCCAAGGAGCAGAGGGGGAGGGACAGAAGCCTGAAATCTTACTTCACTGGTAATCAGTTCCGCCTTGTGTTTTTTGGGTTTCCATTAAAAACCTAGTATCTTGAAGTATTGTGTTACCTAATAACCAGAATTGGGCTTGGTTTTGGAGAATAAGTAAATCTCTGTACACAGAGACACTTAGAGAATAAAAGCGTAAGATAACCAATTTCACCTGTAATTAAGAACACACAGTTATCTCTGAATTAACTCCCATCAAGTTGTGGCAGGTGAGAAAAACACTTGCAGGAAGCTCAGAGTTGAAGCATTTCTCTTTATAAACAGTTTTAGGGACACCCGCTCACAGTGAGAAGAAAACTCATTACCACACTCCTTACTATTATACAGCAAAAAAACTATAAAAAGCCATTTCCTTTAAATAAGCAGAGTGGAATAGCATAGATCCAAAAGGGGAAGAGAGCTCATAAATATGGAATGTCCTCAACTGTTCTTTTGTAAAGCTAATAGCTCAGCTAAATTTTTGTAGGCAATTTATTTGAATATAAGTTCTGTATCTACTGCCAGCAATGTCATGTCATTTCTTAATAGTCAAACTGAAGCACTTCATAGTGCCTCTGTTTAATATTTTTGGGGTCAGAGAGGAATTAATTCAAAATTCCACTTCAAATAATTTAAGCCAAAATATTCAAACATAGGACCTCAAACCTAGGCATTGAGGGCCAGATTTCGAAAGGTATTTAGGCTCCAAATACTGCAGCTAGCTGGCTCACTCCATTGAATTATGTTCATTTTCTCCACTTGTTTCACCACGTCAGTCCTTGTTACTTACTTAATTGCATAAACACTATTTGATGATTTCCAAACAATGGACCAGGATTGGTTATTTCTTTTGGGGCAAGTATCACCATTCCCAATTCATCGTTTCTTATTTTTCACTTTCTCTCATTATGGTGTACTGATACTGAAAGCATTTTGTTAACAAACTAATAAATAGAGTTCAAGTCTCCCCTCTCCCCCCCTTTTTTGAAGACTTTATATCTGCTATAGTCTGTTCAGTGTCACTGTGTTGGAAAGGAATATAGCTATAACATTCTTGCTTGTGAAGTTGTACATCAGGCACACTTTAACAGATTTATGTCATCAACCCCCACACAGCATTAATCATTCTTCAAGGTCATTTTTAGCTATCAAAGTAAGTGCTCTGGTAAAATTGCCAAGACAGCTTTCAAACTAGGCCAGTTGCAAGTTTTCAGGTGCTGGAAAAAAAAGTTGAGGAATTCACAAAACAAGTTTCTTGGCAATGTGTCCATTAAGGCCTGTGATGGAAGAGTTGCCATTCATCAGCAAGCATGCAAGCTGTCTCTGTTATGGAAACCAGGGCCCATTTGAAGGAAAAATAAACAGATTTATCAGTCTGGTTACAGTTTTATGGAATACAACGTTGAAAGGTTTCTCCTGTCTGTTTCAGATACTGACAAGATAAACTAGACATGGCTAAGACTGAATGTGTCACTTCTGTCAGGTGTACGATAAGTCTGAAATGTCCAGTACATTTCACATGAAGACTCCAAATAAATCTCATGCAAGGTTTATGTTCTTTCATTTCATTTTCAGTATTTCATCATCAGTGACCCCAAACAACCAATGATGTAAGATTTTGGATGTTTATTACCAAACCAAATAGCTGAGGCCCTATAAGTATGGAAAAACATATCAAATTGTTGGTTTTTTTTCTCTGAGTGCTGATATTTAGTAGAAGTATTCCATTTGTGACTGTTTGGGGGTCTAGCTCTGAGTAGGCTTGTTTTACGAGTTGAGAGAACTCACTGACTTTATACTGGCTTTCTACGTCAGAATAAATGCAGAAGCATTGCTATCAATCTATGGCAGTGATTCACAACTTTTTAGATGTAAGAAACCCCTAATTTGACTCAAGACATACCTCAGAAAATGCCAGCTCTTCATTTTCACTCATTCTTTGACTACAGAAAAAAATAAAGAGCAGCTTTTCTGTTGCAAAGAAGTTAGAAAGCCCACAGCAAGTCATAATGTTTTTAATACTTTAGGTTCCTATTTGAAAACTCTGGATTTGTCTTGTGAATCATGTTTGCACACCTAGCAGTGCTAACATTATGTGACACCCGATAAGGAGGATTTCAAGGAACCTCAGAGTGCTGCACCACCCTGATTGAGACTCACTGGTCTATGATCGAGGCAGAAGTAGAGTGAAAGATGGCTAGAAGGCCATCAGCCACTGGAAAAATATGTTGGAACTCTCCTAGAAGAATGGAAACATTTTGCTACCCTCCATTAGCTCCTCCTTTCATCAAGCAGAGAGGATATGTAGAGACTGATGTAAGTTCTCTGTCTCTTAGCTGCATATCTGTCTTAATATGGGCTCACTGTCAGTCTGATTCTGCTCTGAAGCTGCAAGCAAATTGAAGTAATGGATCTATATGAATCTCACTATTCAACGGAAATGATCAAATGTTCTTCTGTTTGTGTTTCTCTTTGCATTTATGTTTGTGAGATGGTAGTGGGTAATATAATTCACTAGTGACTTTTATATACCAGTATAGTTTTACAAGGTATGGGTGAAGATTTTATTCAAATACGAGTCTTCTGTGGCTTTTAGGCACTGTGGAGACTGACTACCTTAATAGCAGAATCAGAAAATGTTGCATATTATGGGAGATGTCCAGCTTTAATAGATTAAGTTCTGACCTCCAGTATGGATAAATGGCTCTCACAGACTTCAGCAGGTGCTTGGCCCAAGGCAAAATTCAGACTGTTAAGAAATTAGTGTCATACAGAATTAATTATTGAATGGATTATTATAACACTACTGTGTGATTTAATATTTCTTTATAACACAACTTTATTTATGGGATTGTACTGGTATTTACAATAGAAAATATCTCTGTGTTCCACAAAGACAGCCCCACTATCATATCCAGCCATTCAGATATCTTAAGTAACATCTCTCGGTATTTTAACTCAGTAGTACCAAACCCCTTGCAGCTTCAAGGTTTGATTCAACCCCCTTTGCCCATGTGTAGAGAGAAAACTTTACCTTCATTTGCCTGTTGAGGATGCTGCATTTAAGATGGGATTTATCTCTGAGGGAGGACTGGAAATAATTGCCCCAAGATCCCTTCAGGCTCCTGCTGAAAGAGAAACTTTAATTTGTTAAGGATGCACTAAATCGGCACATTGCATGGTTCATTCCCCTCACCATGACCTTTCCTTAGCCAGAATTGTTTTCTTTTGTTTTTGATCCTATGTAGCTGGCTGCCAACAAAACTCAGGGCTGAGGCAAGCACTCAGTGGTGTTCTATTAATTCGTAGGGATATTTTTGCGCCCCCCAAATGTTGTAGGTTATTATTAACCTATTTCTGGAGAGCATGAAATGGACACAATGGGTTTGGGAATTAATATTTCAGGAAAATTACTCCAATTTAGTTCTTTCATTCCATGAAACAAATCTATTGTGCTACCAGAAGCCAGCTTATCTAATAATTGAATTTAAAAGCATAGTAGATGGACATTGGGAAGGAGCCTTCAAGATTACAATGGTCTTCCAAATGATGCGACTGAGCATATTTCAGGATGGCTGTATTAGGGCAGCATGTGTCTGTTATCAGCTGCTCCAGCAACTACTATAACTGCTGTTACCTATCTGACTGCCTATTTATCTTTCTATCTAAGCTCCAATACAGATCAGCACAGCATTTGCAGCACCATGTAGGTATTATGGATTTATCTTCACAAGAAATGGTAAGACTTAGAAGTGGGGAACATTAGACAAGAAGAAAGACTAGCGAAGAAATGTATGTGGTGTTAGGAGAAGCTGTACAAACCAGTGATAAATAATATTGAGAGAGAGAAAGAGAGAGAAATCAGATGTTGTAAAATACAAAAGAAACATCAAGAACAGTCAAGTTAGCAAATGTTACTTATGTATGTTCCTAGGTCATACTGTGTTCTTGCATTTTTACTGTTCTTATTCATGAGCTTCAGTTCTTGACCCCACTCTGACAAAACTTTTACTTAAGTCTGGTCAGCTTCCCAGTCGGAGAGATATTGTAGCTGCTGAGATGTTCCAGTTGTGGTAAAGCAAGCCCATTATATTAGCTAATTTATACAAGGTACCATATAGGAATTCTTAAATTCTAAAGCCACTGTTTCTGGTAACTGACCTGTTTGGAACTAAAGTATCAAAGGAATCTGATTTATTTCAAAATCACTAATATCAGGTTCATTGACCAATTCTCACTTGATATCAGTCAGGTTTTCATGATGACACTGAATCTTATTTAAATGTTAAAGAAACAGATGACTCCAGTTCAAATAAATGAAATATCATGTTTAAGCCAATTATGGATATATAAAGAATAAAATAAAAAGGACACTCGATGATCAATTACATGGATCTGTCTTGAATGGAGTTATGACCATCTTCGACCCAGGAAAGGTATCTTTAGAAAGGAGAAAGGTAACCAATGGGCATGTTTATAGGTGTGCTTTAATGTGCATTACCTTATTTTAATGTGCATTAAAGCATCAGTAACAAAAAATGTGCTATCTAGTTAATGAACCTTAAAATATGCTGGCTGGAGTGTGCTAATTAGCATGCTCCAGATGACTTGGTGAATCCTCCAGGCATGTCTACAGGCATTCTCCATTGTGTGGTAGTAGGAAAATGCTCATTAGCCTGTCTTAATATGCATTAACTAAAAAGCATGGCTTTTAGTTATGCTTAATGCATATTAAAGTTAAAGCTCCCCTGCCACCATTTTGAAGTGCAGGGATGTTGACACGAGACACCGGCTCCAAGAGCTGGTCTAACTAAAGCGCCCTTCCCACCAACCTCCGGAGCATGTGAAAAACACCAGGAGGAACTAGATTTATTACCTCAAGTGCTTTCATGCATGGGTAGATGTGCCCTGAGGAATCATACAGGAGACTTAAGTCATAATTTTCTTTTTACCCAACAGAGGCAGAAATGAGCAGACAAGTTATTCTGAATGAGAACAGTATGCGAATGCGTTACCAGTTAGCTATCCTGCAGGGGCTTGTGACTTTCCTAAGCCGAATGCAGAGGAACTTCAGAAAAAATGGTGACAGAGGGTCTGCAATCTCCCAGACTCTATCACAGAAACAGAACTAATTAAAAGAATGGGCTTCTGGGCTCAGTGCTCTCAGCAAGCTTTGCTCTACCTGAGTTTTTATTACACAGAGTTTTTTGGACCACTTTATATCTCTGCTAGAAGGCCTAACTTCATATTCATGAAGAGAAACAGGATTTTTCAATCTGCTGGGGAAAGAAAAGACCGAGCTAGTCATCCAGCCAGTTGAATTAGAACTATGCATAAAAGACTGCCTTTCTACTATTTCTGTCTGTTGGTAGGTAGAGAAATATACTCACTTCCAAGGTTAACTAAATAAAAATGATTGTTTTTTTTTGCCAACATTGTCTAGTTCATCCCACCTATGGAAGATTACATCCCCTTTCCTTTCCTTTCCTTTCCTTTCCTTTCCTTTCCTTTCCTTTCCACTCTGCATCTACTTTCCTTCCCCCACTTTTTCTTTAATTCTGACCTGAACTCAGAATCCTTTTTTTTTACATCAAATACTTTGCCATAGACTGTTGTTACAATGGTCAGCATTATTTCCTCAAAGTATGATCATTGGGAGAAGATGTACTTGAAAGAAAAAATCCTCCTGTAAGCATGTTTGATCATTACCAAAGCAAGAAGGAAAAACAGGTGGGAGGATTGACACATCTCATTTTAAATCAAAAGCATTTGAAAGGTCTCCCCAAGTAAAAAGTCTCTTTTTATCACTAAAAGAAGTTCTTGAGAACTTAGAAAGTGATAGTCCTCTTTGCTCATGTGTAGAAGTAAATGGAAAACAAGGAAATAAAATGTGTTTTGAACCCTTAGTAAGTGAAGGAAAACCTTGAGAAAATATTTCAAGGCTACAATCCAGTGATGATAAAGAGATCTTAATGAAGGAATTGTGGAGAAGAGGTACCTTGAAGTTCAGGGATATGAGTGAGCTCTACTAGAATTTCTCTCTTAGGGTGAAATCCTGGGTCTCTTGAAGTCAATGGCAAAATTTCCACTAACTTAACAGGTCCAGAATTTCATCCTGGATCCTTAAAATAGAGGGAGGGAAAGCATGAAGAAATAACAGAGGCATTGGGCCAACTTCACATTAAATACAGATGGAGATTCCCATTGAACTTCTGCTTCAGCTGCAAAAACCAGGCATTCCTGATTAGAGATGTAAAGGAAATCTGTGATGCTTTGAAGAATGTATGGAATAGAATTAACCCCCTGGTGCAGAATGCAGTGACAGAAAGAGCACCTACTGCCTGGCAGACTGAATAAAGAAAAATGTCACAGGCCACTAGGAATGTTGTTGAAGGCGAGAGAGAGAAGAATGAAAACACTCAAAGGCAAGAAATAGTTTTAAAGCGGAAAAGTACTTACACAGATACAAGAAACAGATCATAACACATTGATATGCTATGAAGGGTAGATGCACATACTAAATACAAGACAAAACCAGTTTAAAGAAATACGATTAAAAGTCATTACCAAACATAGCAATGATGAATCAGACGGGACAAAAGACAGAAAGTGTAGATATAAGAGCCCAAAAAAGAGAGTGCTTGACCTGAATTAAACTAGGACCAGGAACTAATGGAGCTTGCTCAATTTTGGAATGAGCATCATTAGACACTGTATATATTAAGACTGAGAGAGAGAAAAACAGAGAGAGACACAGCATTGTCAAGAGCCACAACTAAAGTAAAAGGATTAGGAACAATGAGTTCTGGAGATTAGCTGTAAGTAGGGGGTGGGGACACAAGCTAAATATAAGTATGCATTAATTTGAGGGAAAAAGATACACAAAATGGGTGCTCCTAATGATAAGCACTAGCTATTCAAACTCCTGAACTATCAAACCTCTCCCTCACTTCTCCCAACAGTCAAATTTATCTCTTTCCTCATAACAGTAACTGCAACTCGGCCATCTAAGAAAGGGGCTGGATGCTTGTCACTAGGGTCTATTAGAGGCACATATTACTAAGGGATGCCTGTTCCAGGGATTCTGTCCCCCCCCCCCCGCCCTCCCTTCACGCACCTTTATAGGCTTTTTCTCTGCCTATAATATTCACCAGCCATGAAACCTTTTCCCCTACTTTGCACAAAGGACTTGGCTCCCAGGATGGAAGTAAGGTTTGGTGTGCCTTAGCAGTTGAGAAGGGTCATGAAAGGTAAGACCTAGCCAGTCTGCCAGGCCTAATCTCGTATCTATAATAGGAAGGAGTGCAGCAGGAGGAGGCAGGTGTGCAGAGATGTTTGCAGCAGTCCCTCTTACCCAAAGAAAAAAATGAGTTCAGTACAGGCAGTCCTTGGACTTACAACACACTTGGTTCCTGAAAACCGCATCTTAAATTGAAACATTGCAACTCAGAACCAATTTTCTCATAAGAAACAATATTATAAATGGGGGATTGATTCCTGAACCAAGGCCTGATACCCTATTTTCACCAAAAATACCCCAGAATTTTGTACTCGATCAATTACAGACAAGTTATATAGCTATGTTAATGCATTTATAGCGTAAAGAGCAATCATATTGATTTAGAAGGACTTCTTTGAGGTGACTTTGCTGGACTATTTGAAGGGCTCTTGGCTGGACTTTTTGAAGAGTTCTTGGCTGGAGTCTTCTCAGGAGTCTCGGCTGCAAGTTTTTGTGGAGTCTTGTCTGCCTTCTTAAAGAAAGTGCCAAGGCAAGTTTGGACAGATATTCTCCAGGAAGATAAGCAACACAGTGAACTTGTTTGCTGGCATGGTGTTGCATTAGATCAAGTGTTGCAAGTCAAAACTGACATCATAACGTTGAAACAGGGTGTCAATTTACAAACGTTGTAAGTGCAAAATATTGTAACTTGAAACACTGCAAGTCAAAGACTGCCTGTATTACAAACTTCTTACATTTTGCAAATGGCCATGACGGGCATTCTAACTTACGGCTCTACAGTGGGTGCATCTACATGTTGCCCTGCATCACCATAGTGATGTGCCACATCACTGTATGGTGTGCTATGGTAATGTAGCAATCACATGAGTCTACATATGATTGACAGCTACTTTGCTGTAGTGGTATGCTCCCCTGTTTTAGCACACCACTACAGCGAAGTAGTGGTGGAATCTAACCATGTGCTATACACACTGCGCCGTGCTTTAGTACTACCGAAAGGAAGTCCTAAGCATGGCACTGTAGCAACGTCGTTGTATGGCGATGTGTAGATGCACCCAGTATTTATAACATATGCCCTCACATATCACCAGGCTTGAGATTGGAGACTATATTTTAACACATGAATGAGGTGGGTGAAAGGAACTTTAAATGTTTGTTTCTCTTTCTTTAGTTTGGGAACTGCCTCATCAATACTTGTCAGTGGGTAGGCAAGAAATGAACTAAGCCTTCACCCTGAAGTCATACCTTTAAAGAAACTCATGCACCTCCTCATAGACTAGTTTCAGCTGAAAAAAGGAGGATGAAAATACTGAAAGGCTGTCCTTGTAGTATTTATTTACAGTACAGCCCAGGCAAAACCAAGACTATATATTTCACGACATAATTCAAGCTCATGAGATTTCCAGATTTAGGAAAGCCAGTAACACTTTAACTCCACCTTAGCTCCAACTCTGACTTTAGCTCCATGAGCTCCACCTAATAACTTTCTCTAAATATATTATTTATTTTAAAAAGTTGGCATACTGAGAGAGTTTCAGAACCTCTGTTATTCCCATTCTGGACCGAGTATAAAATACTGTCAGTCATGTTACAAAGAGTGCATTGTATACATAGAGAAACAAAGCCGCAAAATTAATTTTATTTGCTACTTAATATGTTAATGCTAAATACATGCTAAATACATAGAGATGGATATTAACTATTAATACATGTGCATATCCTGTTTGCAACCCAATGTCCTTTAAAATTTATTTGCCAGGCTTTCTGGAGGATAACATTTGCAAACTGATACAAGAGAAAAAGAGGGATTAAGAGTAAAGCTGAGTCTAAAAATTAATAGACAAATTGCTAGCACTGGAGCCTATGTGCTGGTGTGATTTTAGAAGAGAACCTTTTCTTTTGAGCATTTGGTTTCATTTCAACAGTGAGAAAGGATGTAGTGATGACAGGTTGGTGTGAAGCACCTTTTAACAAGAAGAAAGGGATTAAAGTTTAGGGAATTATATCTGTGAAAGATTAGAGGTTGTTTTCTTTGATAGTTCTAGTAAGTGCAACAGGATGAACACAAATCCCAAAGAGAAATAATTTTTTTCCTGACAGGGTCCTAGAGTAACGTTATTATTTTATCTTTGTATAATGCCGTGTGGATATCCACCATGAATTAACAGATTAGCAAAGTTACACACTTTCCCTTAGTTTCCTTTTTCATAGTAAATGTACATAATCCTATAACTAAAGGCTCTATATTAGAATTTAATGGTACAGTGCACTTAAGATATTAAAGAATCCCATCTTAACTCCAATTTACATTTAACTTGAAGATGGTCTCCAAAGCCTGTAGTGACTCAAGGGGAGTTTTCCTTCAGGAAGGAATGAAAGAATGAGAGCCAGGTATTAAAGATACTATACATAGTTGAATGGTTTTTCAATCTTAAAATGCACATCTACTATACACACTGCATAAAGCAATAGAAATCACTGTAGGGTGGATGTGGTAAGATTTTAAAATGCAGTCCAGGCAAATGGTCAACCATGGCAATATTGTCCTTTGTCATGGCTGTATTGGAGTATCCTGCCTGGGATGCATGACTGTTTTTGAACTTCTCTACCCATTCATAAACCTTCTATTAAGTCATATTGTTCTCACCATATAGTGCTTCAATCCTAAGGTGAATTTCACTAAGTAACACACCACCTTTGGCCCACAAAAAATGAATGACAAAATACTGTTGTTCTTTGGTGCACACTGTCACCTGTGCAGCCATGTTGTTTATGTGCTCAGTAGTGTCATAGGCTTGTTTAGCTTGAAATTATTTGTGTGTTTGACAGTGGCACCACCAGTGTTCCCCACTGCTATGTAGTTTCCCAGTCTGTCATAGACTTATAGCATGGACAGCCATTTTGCTGTTAGTTTATGAAGCACCCTTGTTGTGTGTGCTTGCATGCACATGCACGCATATGCATGCACACATGCATCTGTGCATGTATAAAACAGATTAATGGCTTTCCCAAATATTAATGTAAATACTGAGAAGTTGTTTAAAGAAATCTTTACAACCTTATCCTGAAATAAAGGGAATCTGATTAATCAGAACATATACAAATACCAAGGAAAGCCTTATGGAAAAGCATGATTCATTTAACAAATATTTTGTTTCTGTCTTATTTAAAAAAAAAAAAGAAAGCTCAAGAGCTGAGATGGTTGAGAACAATGAAGGATTAAGTCAAATGAGTTCGGTCTAATGAGAGATAAGAAGAAAACTTAAAATTCTTGGAAACTTTAAAAATTACTTGAACCGGCTTATTTGCTTCCAAGGATCCTGTAAGTATTTTAGGGCGGGGGAGGGGAAGGGGGACTACAAGTAAATTCTGGCCCATAAGTTAAACAAAAGAACACAGGAGAAATACCAGTAAATATTTATTTAACTTAGAAATCTTAAACGTGAAGTAACTTTAAGCTTGAACTTAAGACTTGAAAATATTGGCCATTAGTTACAATCTTTAAAAAGGCCAAAAGAGTTGATCCAGTGTACTATTCATTAACTCAGTAACCTTTTCATAAATCCCAAGCAGAGTATTAGGACAAATAATAGGTGTAAATAAATCAGTGACAATTTTGTTGATGATACCAGGCAAAATGGCCACTCTGGCTCCATTTCTCTTATACTTAACATGGTCCCAAAATATCTACTAAAATGTGGCTGTAATGATCAGTTGATACAAACCTGGCTATAACAGCTGTTCTTCATCTGTTCCTGTATATAGGCAGATGTCCCCACTAGATTTTGAAATGCTTTGTGACTCAGAACTTCAGACAGTTGAAGTAATTCAGAATTATATAGATAAATCAGTATTAAACAATTACTTAAGTACTTTCTAAACAAAAATGGACCTAAATGCAAAATTAAATGCTTTGCTGAATTTAGGGTCAAAGTCAGATTTCTTACTCCTTTGCCCCACTGCAAATGGGACATGAATAAGACTGATCTAGTAATTTCAATAAATTTAGTATTTATCCACAGTTTATTTAGGCCTAAGTGACAGACATGTAAAAGAACCCTAAGCAGAAGAAAACAGAAAAACAATAGTAGAGACTTGGCTAGTGATAATATATAGATATTGATCTGCAATAACAGATAATCTGTAGTAATCTGAGTAAATGTGTCACTGAAGTACAGAGATTAAAAATATGGTTGTATCCTCCTTACTCTTCTCTCATTATTCCTAAATTAATATTTCATTGGGCTGGAATACTGTCTAAAGACATTCTGTGTTGTATTAGATTGGTGGTTTTCAACCTTTTTTCATTTGCAGGCTCCTAAAAAATTTTGAATAGAGGTACGTACTCCTTTGGAAATTTCAAATGGACATGTGAATCCCTTTGAATTGCAAGTGTGGGTATTCACATAGTTTTGATTAATCATAGTCATCTTTCGTGCACCACTTAGACGGTCTACAGACCCCAGGGCTGCACAGGTCACAGGTTGAAAACCAGTGTTAGATCAATTCATTATTTATCTTAATGAACAGTTTTCTCATAAAGGTACTAGAGCAAGCTGAGATAGGAGTAGGGTTTATATATAACAAACAAGGGGGAAAGGGAAACTTAGGTAGAACAATTAATGATTGAGAGAAGTAACTCTTTGAGTTAACATATTAAGATGTTAACAGTTAAACAATTTAAGCTGTTCAATATGTATAAGCAACTTTTCTCAGTCAAAATATGCTGTGCTTTAAATAACAGTTTTGTCAGTCATCAAGATTATTCCAAAGTATTGTATCAGGAGTTGAGTACTAATTGAAATCAGTGTTATAAAGTTTAAAGTGTAATATCTTCTTCTTATGCCTACCAGATATAGATATGATCACTTAAGAACCAGAAGGTAGTGAGCTGTTAAGTAGCCCATATGATGAACAGGACCTATAGATTAAGCAATACTCCACCGTGTGGTACTATATGAAAAGAAACAACACTCATTATTAAGGTATACTTTCCCCAGATTCCCATAACAGAAAAGAAATTGCAGTACCACAGGTACAAATAATAAAAAAAACCCTTTAAAATTACAACTAATCAGAAAAATTTTCATGGAATCATATTCTGTCAGAAGATGCAGTTCTACTGAAACTGAGACACTCCATGAAATTGGATCGAGTTCAACAGCATTGCACCTTGAGGGGAAAAAACAAGAGGAAGGGAAGAAGGCTATTTTTGCAACTGCCATTTTGACATTCCGAATGAAATGTTTTAATTTTTCCACTTGGAAATTACTTGTTAATTTTCATTTTATAGCATATAATAATTTACAATAAAAAGTTGAAATAAAAATGAAATATTTTGATTTTGCCAGAATGTTTTAAATGACCTAAAAAAAGCATTTTGGTGGGAAATTTCCCATTATTGTAAAACTTTGTGGGTTTGTTCCTCTTTGAAACAAAGCCAGATTGTGAAATCTAAACAACTGTCATGAAATGGAGCTTCCAATCCTTTGTAAATCTATGACTAAGGAAAAAACTTTATTTTTTTTAAACTTTTGTGCTTGAGGAATTTCTTGTGTTTCTTTTCAATATACCATGTTTTAAAAGAAAATAAACTCCAATTATAAATTTGTTCCAAGAAAAGAGAAATTATATGTAACTTCAAATGTGCAAAAAGAAAAAAACTGAAGCAGGATTATCTATATTATCTATATTTATAGTTCACATCCCCCAGAAGACAACTCTTTTTCATTTTCTGCAAAAACTCTTTAAACAAATACCAAGGTAAAAACTTGGAAAGTATGTGGTACATTGTTATTTGTTTTGTCCCTGGTTGGTTAACAACACTGTTACCAATATTGAAGGTAAAGAATCTGGTAGACAAAGGTACCTACCATGATCTTAACATCATCAGGAAGGGAGGGCTTGTTTGCATTGCTGAATCAGCATCTAAATGGTTTAAAGACTGGAAATGGGGAAATTGTCACATAAATAAACTTCACAGTTATTCAGCTGACACTTTTTCGTGTTTTCCCCATACCCATTTGTCATTCTTTGGCCACAAATTAACTTTTGTTTCTTTTTCTCATTAAACAGGCTGTAACAGGTTGCTCTCCCCAGAGGCATTTTTGCAGCTGATGAGGGGCTCCCTTGAAGACCCTTAATGGTTCACTTCTACCTTATCCCGCCTTTACTTGCCTGCCGTGTATTGATATAAATATTATTTAGATGTTTCTGCAAACGGCCTATTATACTTCCATGTCGGGGTTCTCAGCCACCATGGGTCTGGGTCTTGCCCCCTGTTTTTCTTTAGCTAGGCCTACCAGTTTAAACCCACCAGGTAGGGTTTGACTATGAGGCTATAGCTTCTTAATCCTCTCTGGGCCCATGGCCCTCCTTTCGCTTTCACTATGGAGCCAGGCCTTCTGGTCCCTGTGCCTGCTGGCTTTGAACATCCAGTTACATGCAGCTCTATTCCGGGTGTTCGATGACATTCACTTTATTGTCCCTGGTGGTCTGCCGAATAAGTGTTCACCTCCAGTGTGGTCTTCCCCAGTCCTGCCAGCCATGACATTGAATCTTACTTCAGTGGGGGGGTCAAACCACTTGAGATATCTCGACGGTGGGACATCTTTCTGGTGGTCTTCTGTGAGGCTCCACCTCCCTTCTACTTTGCCCTTACACCCAGCCCTGGCAGGTCACTGTTCTCCTGGCCAGCCTCCTGACTGCTGCTCCCAGCTTACTTTCATGGGAGGGGCGAGCCGCCCTGCCTAAAGTGGAAACAGGCAGCAGTATCCTACCTGGGCCTTGAGGCCACCGTCTTTTCTAAAGCCTAACAACCACCCTGTGGCCTAGGTACTGCACAAGCTCCCTAAGATACAACCCTCAACCCCTCCGAAATTGGGAAACACAAAATACAACAGAAAAAACTACGGATACCCTTTTGGAGAATCCAACCGTCCCCTTCGCCTGCCCCCCATTGCTGAGTTATTAACAACTTTCTCTCGACCTTAAGGGTCTCTGTTTGGCCCTATATGTGGCTGGGGTATCCTGTGGATTCCACCCCTCTTTAGCTCTTGTTGCCCAGACTTCCGCATTGTTGGTCCCGCTGGGGTCCTCCAACAGGCACCTGTCCCCTCGTCCCCCATCGGGTACACCTCTTCCACTCTCCCAGTGCCCTCAATGGTCCCACCTGGTCTGGTGCCGTGTCCTGCACTGGCCTGTTCCGCTCCTCTTCTGAGGCCTCTGGCGTCAGGGTCTTCCTGAGCTCCTCTGTCCTTTTGCCTGGGTCCCCAGTGCTGAGGAGCCACCTTCAGCTCCTGGCTCCTATCATCTCTGACAACAGCCTCTGGTCTACCATGTGTGCCTGCATGTTCTTCCCTGCTGGGGAACACCACACCTGGCTCCCTCTGCTCCCGCTGGAGCTTCAAGGAGGCACCTCCTGCCGGTCTTCTTGCCAGTGTCACCCTGCTGTCCCTTTCCTTCTTGCCGGCAGCCCGTTTTATTTCTGCCAGCCAGCAATCGCATCTGATATCACCAGCCGGCTGCAACTGTATAAAGACACGCCTGATGAGCTGTGTGGGTTCCTCTCTCGGTTCTGGCTCTGCTGCTGGTCCCACTGCAGGTAAGTATCTCCTTTCGTCTTTTCTTTCTCTTTTTGTCCCCTCTGAAGGTTTCTTACCCTAGAGCTCTCCCCTGGTATTTTGGGGTCTCCCCTTCTATTTCTCCCTGTGGCAGTCCCCTTTAACCCTGTGCAGCCTGAATGCCAATTTGTTGGGTCTTCTGCCTCCTCAGGCTTGCCCTTTCTTATATTATAGGCCCTTTCTTATATTAGCTATGATCCCCGCACTGGGACCCAGCTTCAAAGTCCTGCAGCCAGCTCTGGGCTCCTGGCTCTATATGGCTGCACCCACTAGTGTACTAGGCCTATTGGCCCTTTATGACTGTGCCCCAAGGTGTTAATGAGGCCTCCTCCTCCCCTAGTATCGACCACAAACCACCGGTCTATCAGTCAAAATACAAAAAGTAAGTTCATGGGCTATAACCACAAAAAAAAAATTAAAGAAGACAGTATGCCAGCTTAATTTCTTTACAGCTCTGTGCTCCTACTCCCCACCATCTGTTACACTCTGCCTTGTGGGGCTGCTGCAGCTTCTTTGGGAGTCAACAGGAGTTCCCTACAGCAGCTGGACAGGCAGCCAAGCATCTCCACAGAGCTCTTATGCACAAACTCCTTCCCTCTTACCTGCTGCCCCCTAAATTGCCTCCAAGCCCAGGGTTTCTATAGTTCTGGCCTGCCCCCTTTTGGTTACCTGACTAGCCAGCAAGGCTCAGCTTTTAACCCCCACCTTGTCAGCAGCTGTACCCAGAAAGTTATGGTCTTAAAGTGACCACCCTGCTTTCTGGTAACAGTGCCAGTGTTCCCTGTTATACAGGCTCACCAGCCTGTTAATTGTTTTTTGTTATTGGCCTTTGATTTTCCTTCAGTTTGTCAAAATGTTTCTGCTATCTTCTCTTTGAAGTGCAATTTACATTTTGAACTGCTTGAGTGGTGACTTACACTCACAGTAATTGCTTGTATGTTTCTAAGATCTTTACATAAACTAAAAGGAGTGTTAACCTTTTAGGACTTTATTTTGCCAAAAAGGAGACATATTGTTAGATCAAATTAATAATAAGTTAAAATGTGATTTGAAACAGCTTTTCCAAACATAATAATACTGTCACAGATTTCTAGAATAAGTGCCAAACAACCAGAAACAAGACACTGCTCAATTGAAATTACTATTCAGGGTCATTATATTAAGATTTACAAATCAGCATGTGAATGGACACTCAGAAATCATGAAAACAACCTGTGATACTAGGACCAAATGCTAAAAGTAGTACATTCTAAGAGTGAGTCTAGACTTAACCAAAGTGCCTCAGGGGAAAACCAGGAGCAATGGTCAAATTCCTAGAAGAAGGTTTCAGACTGGATATAAGGAAGAACTTCTTCATAGTTCATGTGACCAGACTCTGGAATAGACTCCCAGTCGTGGTGGTGCAGGCACCAACCCTAGACATCTTCAAAAGGATACTGGATGTACACATTGCCAGGCTTATTTGGCCCCAGCAGTCTTTTCTGCCCAAAGCAAGGGGACTGGAACCAATGATCTCACAAAGTCCCTCAAGCTCTAAACTTCTGTGAATCTGTGAATATTAAAACATCTGAAAAGGTAAAGTGAATTTGTGAACATTCACTATTAACCAAAGAAAGTAATCTTATAGAAATAAATTCAAGGACATTACTTATAGCCTTAAGAGAAACTTTCAATACATTTCAATACAATACCTCTCAACGTGATTATAGATGCCTTTGAAATTCCAGAGGTAGGCAAACCTATTACAAATTTTCTACCCATTTCCCTTGTTCTTCCCTCTTAGGGAGTTCAGCCTCTATTGTTATTTGGCTTTTTAGCTTTTTGGATTTAAATTCTTTGGGGTAGAGAGCGTTTCTCACTGGGAGTGTCTACACATAATGATTTAAGGTGCATCAGCCATTTTTAAGGCATATTAAGGGTACAGGTCTACACGTGCACAGCCTTAATATTCCTTAAAAATGGTGACTTTAGGCTACTTGTGCCTCAGTTTGATACCTGCAAAAGCAGGTATCAAATTTAGATGCAAATAGCTAAAGTGCCTTAACGGAGGTGTAGATGTGCTAAGGCACATTAATGCTGTGTATGTTGACTGACTTGGGACTAACCTTGGACACTGCATTAATGCATCTTAGTGCGTGCATAGGTAGATACGTGCCTAAATCACTTTAATGAGCTTTAGACACATATGCATTATGTTTAGACATGCATAAAAGCACATGTAGGCATGCCCACTATATATTTAATTGTGCCTTCCAAGCAGGGGCTCTGATCTGATAGTAGCTACTAAGCAGCTACTAAGCATTAATGTAATATAAATTATATGAGTTTTTTTCTCAGTATATGTACACACACATGCAGAGCATTAACAATTTGTCATTACCAATCTGGGCAGGATTTGAAGAAATAATTCAGGAATTATAGGGTCTTCATGACTTATTCTCTAAGACATACACTCTCTGAAGTCTCTGAAGTAGTCAATTATTACGATAGTGGAGTCTTTTTTTTACTCCGAGAGCTAAAGCAAGTTTTTAAGCATGTGAAAATCTCTTAAACAAACTTCTGACCAAAGACTTTCATTTGCCTTTAATCCACATCAATAAAACCCATATACATCTGTAATAGAGCAACAATGTATAGGGAACTTCAATCTGCATGTTTTCATTTAGTATACTGCAACTATAAATGTCATTTTGATAGAAGGCAAAGATGCACCTTATAGACTAATGGAAACAGACATGAAGAGAAATGCGCTGGTTGCAGACAAGATCTATATACCAGCACAATTGAAAAAGTGAGAGTTGTGAACCTTCATTGTCCGTATGTAAGCATACTACAAAAAAGCAGGCCTGAAGTGGGCAATGTTGCCCAGCATTCAGGAAATGGAGTGTTCTTAAAAATTCTTACCCAATATTGAAAAAATCATTAAACACATGCCTATTTAAAAATGCTTATTACCACACCTAAAACAATGAGTGAAGCATATGGGAAAGAGTAGTCAATGTTCTGATTTAGATATCTAAATAATTCATTCAGTCAATTCTCATAGTTTTTTTTGACAATAAAGAAACATAAAATGAACAATTTTGATGCAGAAACTGAAATACTAACATGTCTGAATGTCTTTGTGCATCTGAAATTCCACAGGAAAATGGAACAAAAAACCTTTTGTTATGATCTGTATTACAGTATTATGGTCTATATGTAATCATGGTTGTCACATATATGACTAGATTTGTCCTAGTCTATAAACCTTTGCTGGATCATATTCAAAGTCAGCAAATGAAAGAATGTATTCAAGTTTTTTATCTTAAACTCCTATCTCCTCTGTCCATATTGAATCATGGTTTTTGCTACAGAAGAAATTGTTTCAAGATAGAAATAAATTATCTTGCAAAGGTTTCTTTCTTTTCCTTTTTCCTTCCCTGTGTTAACAATTTGGGGACTGTATTCATTATAAATTGGAGCCAGAAATAACATTACAGATTTGTTCTACTATGCATACTTTGACCACGGAGTACTTATTTAGGGCTTGTCTATATTACTGATTTGCCATTACCATAGTGATGCTGGCAAGACTTTGGCAGAAGAACCCCACAGTAGAGGCAAAATGTAGGGTAGCAGAAGGTTCTTTTTTTCTGACAACACACATATGATATGTCCCCTAATGCTGGTCGCTTTGCCAGAACTAGCCCAACAGACACGAAGGCATTAGAAGAAACAAGTGTAGAGAATGGGGGCCCAGAAGCAAGTGAACTTTTAAATGTGAATATTAGACATGTTGATGCTTGTTTCCTTAAAGTACAACCTAATGTTTAGTTAAGAGGCCAAAAAAAAATCAGCTAAAGAAAGGTGATTTTTTAAATGTGTATGGATACATTAGGATAATCACAAAGAAGCTGCCTCTAGCAAGTCTGTACAAAAAATATTTTTTATTGGTATATAGGAACAACTCATGTTAGTCCTCTGAAATTTTTTCCGCCAGACCCATTGGCTTGTCAAAACCAAGTTCAAATTTTCAGTTTCCCATAAGCACAGAAACTAAACTTAATGTAACTACAGTGCATTAATGTACATGTAGATGTGCCTACTAACTTCTAACCAGATGCATGCACTGCAAATCTCTGGATGTTAAGGGAACCAACTCATATAACGTATGCCTGCTGAACCATTGTAATGTAAGGGAAATAACCTAGTCTCTGAAAGTCAAGCTGGTTATGTTTGCAGGGATCCAGATAATTTTAAAATATCTTCCTCTTCATTGTCTGAGTAAGCCCACTTGGCATGGAAATTATCAAGATGATTCTGAAAGCTGATAGTACAATTCTGAGGTTAATCATCAAAATAAAAGCACTTACTAAGAGCAGAAAAATGGATATTTCTAAAAAGGTACAACTAAAGTGTTTTAAACCTTTCATAGCCAGCATCCCTTCCTGTACCCATTATTTATATTCCCCATGGATCGATAAACAGAATTAAGAAATCTGCTTGATTAATTTCTTCCTTAACCACTGGACTATTGGTATTGTCATCATTGAGTTTTGGAGCTGCATGGGTTTTTTTTTCCCCACGCAGTGGTTCCTATACTGTTGTATGCAGACTGTTGATGATAGGTACCTCAAAATAGTAAAACTTGGCATTTTGGGATATGAATTTGATGTAGGGTGAGATTTTCACTAACATTTGGGGAGGCTGTTGATCATTACCCATAGATATTCAGAAGGGAGTAGAGAAAGTATGTACTTATATGCTTTTGAGAATTCTTTTCCTGCTACCTTTATCAGTTTGAGATCTGGAAGTATGTATTTTGGAAGTTAGTTAATTGGCTGGTCACAAAAAGACTTTTGGCTGTGTGTGAGCACAGCAGTATGGGGAAGAGGAGATGAAGAGCAAAAACAATTACCGTAGTTCCTTCCCAGTCTCAAAGAGGACAAAACACTATTGTATTCAAGACGGTTCAAAATACTATCTTCTCCTGTAAGCAGTTCCTTTAGTAGCCAAAGGATTGTTACAGTCCTACACAGGTTTCCTGAACATAAAGCCCATATCACCAAGAGCAAAGTGTTCACAAGTGTAACAAGTGGGCCGTCTTGGGGTCAGTCTGAATGTTGGCTTGCCCACCTGTCTAGGGCAGTCCATCCACCTGCCTTTTCTGCCATGCTTTTGATGCAATGTAAGTTGTTCCTAGGCAGGAGGATGCCCATTTCATTGCCCTGATGCCAAGGGCAAATACACAGTTCTAAACCTCCCTTTATACTGTGTCCCATGCCTAGAAGATGGAAGCCAACTCCACTAGTACCCCCCTGGGCCACGCTCAGCCTCCACTTGGCTCCCAAACTTGGCCTCGGACATTCTCAGACCTGCCTTGACCTCATGCCCCCCTCACTGGGGCTTCTTCCTTGCCCCCAAACTGGGGCCTCAGCACCCTGCCCTTCACTGGGCTGCTGGTCCTAATGCCCTTTGGGCCTCAGGCCTCACCAGTGGCATAGCAAGACAGAGGAGTGGTAGGAGACCACGGCCCCTGGGAGCTGGCCTGGGGGGGGCGGGCGTGCCGGGCGGAGAGGCCAGGGCACCTCCCATATTTTGTGAGTGGCCCACCTGGTGGGTTGTGGGCTTCTTTTGCTGTTCTCGCTGGAAATTCCAGCTGTTGCTCCTCCGTCTGTGACCAGTGTGCTGTGCTACCAATTTCTCTGCACAAGTGCTGTGGGGTGGGAGGCAGGGCCCTGCACAGGCTGGTTTGCCTCAGGATCCACACCCTGCATGGATCATCCCAGAGGTGGTGCACAAATGCAGGTATTGGCCCCCAGGTGCTGGAGACCCATGGGACACCACTGGGCCCTCACTCAGTGGGCCTGGGCCCTGCCTCAGGCTCCATGCTAATGGCCTTGACTACACCTCAGGCCCCACTTAGTGGGGCATGGCCCTGTGCTTTTCTGCCAGGGTGTGCCTTTCCCCTCCAAAGGGTCATCTGCAAGGCAGTGGGGACTGAGGCCCATCCTCACCTTTCCCTGGGGAGGCATAGTTATGGCATTTCCTGAGGACTGCCCTGCCACAAGCAGCCTCACCACACCATCCTCCCCAGCAGGGTGTAGTTTCAGGTCACACCCCAGGACCAGGGACCTCTCTATCTCTATAGTTCCTACCCTGATCCTCCAAGCTGTTCTGGGAGCAGCAGATCTCTGGCTGGGTGATGTTGTTCCTTCAGCTCCCTGCAGCAACTGCCAGCTCTGCTCACAGGGCCGAGCCTTATATGCAGGTTCCTCAGCCTCTTCTCCAATCTTCTCCAATGTTAGGTGGCCTCCTTCCTAACATGTGACCTGCTGATTGGGTTTGCTCCCACCTGTAAGCTGCTTGCTGCCTGCTCAGACCCCTTAAAGTGGCAGACACAACCTGTGCTCTGCCACGACTAGACAATATCAAGTCTATATTATAAAACTGTTTTGGAAACTTTATTGTACTAATTTAGGCTGTTAGATTATCAGATATTGGAAAAACTGAGGATTTGGTTTCCATGAAAACTTTGTTAATGATAAGCAAGAAAGAGGAAAATAGAAGCGGAATGTTCAAAGTTTTTAGGCGTTCTGAAACATTAAAAAAACCAATCTTACTATAATTAATCAAAAAGGTTGGAGTATGTTTCCAAATTAGTTTGTTTAGAAGTCTCCCTTCTTGTACATTACATTTACTGAAATCTTCTGGTTTAGATTTTAGAGCAGATGATGAAGATTTTGCTGGCATTAGCAACAGTCAAGATTCTTGGATTAAACTGCAATTTGATTTTATAATCTTCCACATGTCATGTGTTCTGTTACCATGCATATGCATAATCTAGGGTGAAGTTTAAAAAGGCAAAAGTATACCTAGAGACAAATATGAAATCTATAAAAGAACACTGACACCTGACCTTGCAAATGTTTAGTCACTCAACTAAAAAATCCTGGCCTGAATCAGGCTTAAAAACAACTCTTCATTTGTGGTCCGGGAGAATATAGAAAGTTAAACATTTGTAATGATCAGACTTCATACACACTGTTGTGGAAAATGTCTAAACTTGGCTTCTTTCCTCAGTTAATTTGAAGTATTGGAAAAATCTTACATTTTCATTTAATGGGAGAAAAAAAAGAAAACAAACAGATTCAGCAGCATGCCTAGGGTGACAATTCAGTTTTTAAAATCTAAGTTTTCTTGCCATATTTAGCTAATCCAAAACAGTGTCTACAGCAACATCAGTAGTGTAGATGTGAAGCTGCCAATATTGGCTCCAACTGTAAAAGATTTTTTTTTTGTAACATCTGCAACATAGGAACAACAGACACCTCAGCAAGCGTAAATAGTGCCAAAGTCATACATTTAATATATATTTTAATTATCCTTTTCTGTTTTAAGCTAAGGTGGGGGAACCTTGGAAAAAGTAGAGTCTGATTGATACTTCACTTGTTCACCAATGATTTTTGCTTAAAGATAAAATTGTGACAGAGCTCAAAAATATTTGAATTTTCAGCTGACTTTTACCTCCACCAGATATTACTGTATTCAAGTCATCAAGAGTCCTCCCAAGCCAGTGGCCCAGACTAGCATGTTTAAAGCATGCCAATATCACAAGGGACAGCATCATATCCAGCTGCCTTTGACTCCTCAGTCCTAATGACCAGGTATTTATAGCTGGGTTGAGTGGCGATGAATGCGGCCCTTTAGTGTAAGTCTGTAACTAGGTTGGAATTCATGCCTCTGGCACTGTAGTGAAACACTCCAGCTGCTGTCCTACCATGTCCCAGTCTCTTAACATGTAATTAGAGAAATAGAAAATTCAAATATTTTTTAGCATTCAGTATGAAATCCACACAAACTCAAAAAGATTATGCTAACATGGCTGACTGCAAATATTAATACAACTGAAAATTTTATTTTAACTCCGCTATCATGGTTGTAGGTTTGCCAAAACCTCTTTCTCAGAGAAAAAAGTCAATAAAAGGGGTTTTTACTCTTATCTGTTACTCTTTGTTAATAGTAGAAATACTACTGACACAAATTAGAATGAAAACCCTTCTGACATTAAATGAATCCTCAAGATTCCTGTTACGACTTTTGGAAAACAAGACTCAGCTCTACCTAGAAGTTGAGAAAAAAACTGTAAGAGTTATTGCAGAGGGCTAGTGCAAGGAAGGTAGGGGCACCCTGACTTCAGAATGACTTTGCTACTTACCTCTCTGAGTCAATAGCAAATAGCTTTGAGTAATGTCCAGCCTTTTTACAGAAGAATGACGAGGGCTGTCAGGTACAGAGGGCTGGTTTGATTCTAGAATGTCTGGAACATTTGAAAGATGTACACCTGTCTTTCCTTCCATTCAGCTTATCCCCCAAAACCACCTTCAAAAAAAAAAAAGGCAGAACATTTTTCCAATCACATCACTCCTATTGTTCATTACACGCCCATTCCTCCATTCTGTATTGGTTTTGCCATTAGATTACAGGCACTTTAGTTAATAGTTAGAGTGTGTCTAACATAATAGAACTCCATCCTTTGTTCATTTGAATATTATAAAAGCCTAAGTCTGTCTGCCTGTCTGTCCGTAATGCTTTATTCACACTCTGAATGGCTCATGGAAACAGCCAAGCAGAGTGCTCCAAGCATGGTGGAGAGCCACTATGATTCTGAAGTTGCACCAAGGACCGGACAGAGGGTGGGGGAGCCAGGGCCAGCAGCACTGGCCTTGGCTCTCCTACCCTGCTCCCTGCAAGAGGCAGAACAGCAGCAGCATGGCACATTAAGTGGCAGCACTCCGCTCCGGTTCCCCCTACCCCCACCCCTCCACCATCATTCTTGACAGGCAATTGGCTAGTAGAATCATAAAGAAGTAGGGCTGAAGGGGACCTCCAGAAGTTACCTAGTATAAACCTGCTACTTGAGACAGGATCATCCCTATAAAATCCATCCTACACAAATTCATTTTCTAACCTGTTAGCAAAATTACACCGTCAACCATAACACAACCAGAAAACATAATACCCTGACTTGCCATAGGTAAAACAGGGGGACCATGGCAGTCAGTCTTGCTGCTGCAAAGATAAAATACACTTGAGAGATCCTAGAAAGAGGATCAGAACCTCTTTAAGCAAACCATAATAAACATTACTACCAACAAATGGAGTTTAATCACAGCAACAGAGGCAGTAGGGAACAAGCAACAAAACATAAAACCCTACCTTGAGTGTAGAAAATTAATGCTAAGATATCATGTCCAAGAATATGCTGGAAGTGAAAAACTGGATTCAAGATTATGTGTACCACCAAATGAAACTTTCCAAAGCAGTGGCCAGCACTGAATTTGGTTCTATATGAGGATTCATATTCACTGCAATGAAAATGTCTCTTCCTGGCTTAGAAGAGCTGTCTGCATTCAATACCCAACAAGAGTACTGTTACACCATAAAATCTGAAAGCCACAGACTTAAATTTTCTTAAGCAAATTTGCGTTTCCAAGTCCATTAAATGTAACACAGAATAAGCAGCTTTAAGATTACTGTACTCAGACTGAATACCATTTCTAGCACCCTTGTATTTAAATCTGTTACAAGGGAAAGAAAACATAGATGCTAATACAAAATACGTGGTATGGCATGAGAAGTTACTTGATAATAGCTATAATTATTTACACACACACACACACACAGCCCCCCCCATTCCTACATTTTTTTTACATCTGAAAAAGTAGAACACTGTGCCCAAGTTGCTAAAAATGCCATCTAAAAAGCATATAACCACAAGGTCATTAGTCTGAAAGTGAAAAAAGATAAAAGAAAGAAAGAAACCTGGCCTTGACTTCTATTGACCATTTGGCATAGTAGAAAGCAGTTACAATCAATAGTCATGGTGCCCATTATAAAAGTTATGAAGGTAATGGGAATGTGTAACTTGGAAAAAAATAATTTACAACTTGAGATTTAGAACCTGTTTCTTAGTGTAGACAAAAAAACATGGGTAGTAACTGATGATCAGATTGAGTGCCCCTGGGAAGCTGTGGTATTATCTGGGAAGATGCTGTTTCTATTTTGTTTGCACCTAGCATAAAAGTCCCTCTTCCTAGCTAATAGAAGGACTAACCCAAATGCAGCACAACAGATTTTACACAAAACATGAGACTACCATAAAATTTAAATACATATGAAGAATGTTTTGGGAGAAAATGAGTTATAATCTGACAGTGTCAAGTCTCTCAATAGAAAGCTGCTGAAAACTAGTTAATTATGGAGTTTCACTGCAGGGGAATGAACCAGCCACTAGGTTGTACCCATTCTCTAGGAATCACTTCATCAGCAGAAATCCAAGTTTTCTGTTTACCACAGAAAAACAGAAAATCCAGGTTTTACACCTTTAAAGGAGAAAAACGCAGGGGGTGTCATGTGAGTGTACGCACATACACATGTACATGGCTGCCAGGCTGCCTGAAGAGCAGCTTCCCACAGGTAAATGTGGTGTTGGGGTGGGGGGGGCAGCGACTGAGGCCCCCATAGTGAGAGAGGGAGGGCTGGGACTGCTGCCTAGTGCAGGCAGTGCATGGGGCAGGAACGTACAACCACAGGGCTCAGGCAGAGATTGAGACAGGGCTGCAGGCAGCTCTTTTGAGGGCTAAGACGGCTCTGGCTTCCCGCTGCTGCCAGAATGGGGGGCACATGTCCCTCAGATTTGTGCACAGGGCAGGTGAGGGATGGCTACTCTAGGCTTAGGCTCCCATCCTGCTGCCCTCGCCTCTGGGGCCTTCACAGGCCAGCAAGAGGGACCTGGCACAGCAGCACAGAACAGAGCAGGAAAGCTTGGTGCTGCCACCACGAGCCCAATACTATTACCAAGCAACCTCTTCTTGCCCAGCAGTGGGGGTGGTGGTGCAGTTGTGTCCCTCGCTGCTGCTGGGTGGGCAGTGGGCACCTTACCACAGCAGCACAGGGCTCCCAGCAGCGGCAGCAGGCTTCCCTGCCAGGCCCTGCTCTGCTGCTCTCTCACCTGCTGGGTCATGGAGGCCCCAGGTGGAGGACAGCAGGGCGGAGAGCCCCAAACCCACAACCCCGACGGGCTCCACTCTGGCAGTGCTTCCCATGGGGGAGGGGAAGCCAGGCTCTGTACTCTACTCTGCCACAGCAGCTGTGGCCTCCAGCAAGTGGCAGCCAGGGCTCAGGCCCTGCTGCAGTAGGCTGCAGAGCTATAGCCCTGGCAGCTGGCAGTGCCCTACAGCAGGGCTGGGGGGGGTGAGCGAGGGGTAATGGCATGGGCATGGCATTGGCATATCAGTGCTGCAAAGCTAGGGGAGGGGGAAGCAAGGGGGAGACAGCTGCAACTGGACCCATGTCCGGGTGGGTGAAAAGAGTAGGGAGAGCTCTGATTTTCCATGATAAAAACCCAAAATCAAATGACAAAATTTATAGGTATTCAGATTTTTTTATTATATAGTGACTGAGGCACTGGTAGGCTTCCAAATTGCTTCACAACTGTAAATATAGCAATAAAATTTTGTGTTCAACTGATATTTTATTTAAGTGGCATTTCACTTTAATCATGGACAAGTGGATATTGTAGTTTTTAAATCAGAGAATGTGGATGTTGTCAGAGAATCTGCAATTTTTAAACAGAAAAAAACAGAAGCCCTGCTCATCAGCTCCACAAATTAATGGAATGCCCTGCCCCCCAAGAGAAGGGTTCAGGTTTATTTTGGAGTAAAGGCTACTCCGTGTTTAACTCTTTAAAGCTTCCAGAGCATACTTCATAGTATCATAGTATCTAGGGTCAGAAGGGGCCTAGAGCAGGCCATCTAATCTGACCCCCCGCCAATGGCAGGAACGAGTGCCAGGGTCACAGGACC
>JAGPOW010000261.1:208705880-208730479 GCA_030014935.1 Caiman crocodilus | reverse complement strand
ATTCACAAAACAACCTTCCAGTCTCACTGTGTATTCTGTCTCGGGAGGATGGCTCAAGGCCATTTATTAGGCCTTTAGACAAAAATGGCTTGGTTATTCTTAACAAGCCCGTGCTCAAAGGTGAGAGCTGCTAGGCTCAGCCGCGTGCAGCCTGGAGCCCCTCTGAAGGGGAACATGAGGGCCCGCACAGGGGTAGTGCTGTCAAGTGTGCGCACATCATTCACGGGATGATGGGATCTCCAAGGACGAAGCCATCTGAGCGGTTGTGTCAGCACCTCCTTGGGAAGCTCTTGCTGAGGCTGCGGCTGCGCTGCCCCCCGCACCTTTTGCTCACGTGTTCCCTGCCCCTGCCCCTGCCAAGTCCAGGGACCTCCTGGCCAATGTGCTCTCCTAAGCTGGCCACCTGTACGACTAGGAAGGAAGCTGTGGCTGGGGGACATCTTCCTGTCCCATACCCATTCCTGCTTTCTGGCAGAAATTCAAAGGGTGATGTTCACGGGCTCCTTGGATTCATTTGGGCGTGAAAATAATAAGTGAAAACAAAGAACTGACATTTTCTAAGGGATGCCTCAACTTTATTGAGGGGTGCTTTGAGATGAAAGGATTGAAGAATACTGGATTAGAGGCTGAACTCTTTGAGCTGTGCAGTGTTTTAATCCTTAAGGGGAACAAAGTGGGACTAGGCAGGTTTGTGTAGAAGCACCTACATTTTCCTGTAGAGTTACTTAATTACCATCTAACTCTGGGGATACCTAATCTATACAGTTGCCCTTTTTGCTGTAGTTGACGAGAGTTATATCTCTCTGCTTATCCAGAACAGTCCCAAGTGTGGACAGTACTGAGCAGTTTGGGTTATCTGTTGCCTGCCTTTGAAAATTCCTGAAGTCTATAGATGCCTTGACACATGGAGAAAAGTACCTTTGGAACAACTTCAAAAGCAGAGGGGGGAGCCAGTTCTCAGGAGTGCAGTAACTGTTACAATGTAACTTCTACATGTGTCTGAGCCCCTGAAGATGCACATACTACTCCAGTTTTAATCCTGCTTCAAGTAAGTTCAAGTTGAGGTTGATTTAGCTGATTTATGTCACCACAACCTCATTCTCAAGTAACAGTATAGCATAAGTACTGTTGTGTGGTCCTGATCAGATGCTTCTCCCCACTTTTGAAGCTGCTTCGAAGTATATATTTGTCTATACCACTGGGTCTCAATGTTTTTTTTAGATTTGATACACCCCCATTTGACTAGAGGAGTGATTCTCAACCAAGGTGCTGCCAGATCCTTTGAAGGCTGCCTGGAGGTAAGAGGAGATAAGCAGCAAAGTGCAGGCTCAAGCTTCTCCCTGCCTGGATGATTCCTCAAGCCCACTGACCAACCCCTCCAGGGAGGTAAGCACTGTAAAATAAAAATTAGTTTTGAAATTGGGTGGTAACAGAGGGAGCGGAGGTGGTCCAGCATGATTGTAGTGGGTGAAGAGATGCAGACAGGCATGCGGGTACTCAATATGAGTATTGTAATGGAAGTTCGATGTTGTAGTAAAGGCCCCAGAAATGAAATTTTATTTAAAAAACAAAATTTGTATATGAAGAAATAAGAAAGTGTTACCCAAGAGTGTGTGTCTGGATTACCTGTGCCAAAGCTTGCAGCAGCTTGCACTAAAGGTGAAATGCATTATTTCCAGATGAACTAAGTCTGTAGGTACCCAGAGTAATTTGCCAATATAGAAATTATATAGACAAATTTGTTTCAAAGATAGTGTTTATTGGTCATTTGTGTCTGAAATATCCTCTCACTTTCACATGCTCCAAAATCAAGCACAGCCTGAGCAGGTTCTCATATGAAGGCTGGGAAAGGTAAATGGGCAAGAATTTTTGGGGTCAAAGAGTAAGGAGCACCTGCCCCCACGCCACTGTTTTACCTTCTGTATCCTTAAATGGTATGACCTTGCCCTACAGGGAGAAGCTGGATCAGGGGCTTCCTGCCTCATCTGCAGAAAACTGTTTGGAGGGTTCAAGGACTCATGACAAGAACACATGGTTCCAATTGCGTTGGCAGCTAATTAGCACATAGATCCTTTGTTGCGGGTATCTGGAGTACAAACACATACTGAGCAGTGCTAGGCTCTGCGGTTACGATGGCCTGAAATGCTGGTGACTCTGCTGAGGCCCCGCCTGATGATCTGTATGCTCAGATGTGAGCTGTTAGGCTTTGGAGTACTATCATTCCTTGCCTGAGCTGCAGATAGAGAGATTCAAAAGTGCTGCTTATCATAACAAGTGTATTTCTGGACTGCTGTGCTGATGCTTGCTGCAGTTTGCACCCAAAGGGGGACATGTCACTTCTGGATAAACTAAGTGTATATATACCCAGAGGAACTTCCTTATATCCAAATTTTTAAAAGCATGTTTATTTCAACATTGGGGTTTTTTGGTCCTTTATGATTTAAATTTGCCCCTCACTTATACATGCTCAGAGTTGGAGCAGAACCTGAGCAGGGTCTGATGGTAAGTGCAGGGAAGGTGCTGCAGGGGGAAGGAGTGGAGGTCAGGGTTGGTGAGGGGGAGAGGGCAAGGGGGCCACTTGACTCTCCAAGGCCACCATTTTCCTGCTGTAGTCTTAACAGTGTGGCCTCATAGGGCACTTGTCCGCTTACATTTTCATGCTCCAGTGTGCAGGACATCTGGCACGGCAGAGCAGAGTCAGTTAATCAAATCTGCTCCAGACATGAGCTGACACGCACTGCACTGCATCACGTGGAGTTGTATAAGTGGTGAAATACGTGTCAGTGTGCAGAAAATGGCTGTGGTGCGCTTCTGAACTACAACACCTTTGATGTGTTTTAGTTCAAAAGCATACTGCTACCATTTTCTCAGAGCTGAGGTGCATTTCACCATTTATACAAATATATATGCTGCAGCACCAGGCACTTTTAAAAGTCTGTGGTGCTTCGGTGCCAGCATGTGTACAAATGCCCTCAAAGACCAGCAGACTCTCCTTACACCTGAGAAAGGGCACTTGTGCCTGAAACTTTGCTTGCAAGGAACAGTTTTTCCAACTATCCACGTGGACAAATAAAAGATACCCAAAAAACTTACCCAAAAAACGCTTGTCTGCCTAAGAAGATTGTAAAATTTGTGAATCAATACAGGATGCAGATGCTGGCTGAAATAAAGTTGGTGGACCATAACAAAAATCAAGGGCTGGGTCAGGGAAAGGCAGACTGTGGGTGCATGTGTATGTTCATTACTGTGCAGCAGATACTGCACATTTAGTTTAGTATTTGCTTAATGAAGTACTAACTAAATGCATAGTAACTACAGTTACTGCTCAGTAGCTCTGGTGCATGGTTTTTTATTGACACTTACTGCGTAGTAGTGTATTAGCACAGTTTTTGCCTAACACACTACTGCACAGTCTTATTAGGCCAATGTGTATTAAGCATCTTGTGTAGACACAGCCTGTATCCCCAGTGGGGAAGTTTATAAGGCAAGAAGGACACAGCTTGGAAGGGTGTGTTTAAAAAAAGAAGCCCCAGGACTTCGGTTGTTTGCCAGCACGTCAGATTGTGCTGGTGCAGGTGCTCTTTACAGTTGGGGACTGTGTAGAACAGCGGAATGCCCCAGACAAATATGTCATGGGGAAGAAAGAATGTCACATGCGATGTGGGAGTGTTTAGAACAGTCTGGGCGAATGCAGAGAAACTTCTGCAATGGCTGGGTGCTAAGAGCCAACTCATGCCAGAAGCTGTGCGTGGCGTGTGGGTCAGTGCCCCGAGGAATGGTGAAAAGGTCTAGCAAGTTTTCACCACTTTCAAGTGACACTGGAAGGCAAGAAACTTACTAGTCTTGCAACAACTGGAACTCTCTGTAGAGAATTCCTGCATTGGGCTTGAGTGAACTGGGCTGGTGTTGCTGGAAGGACACAAGAGAACTAGGTAAGGAGCAGGCGATGGATTTATGGAAAAGAGAATGGAGATACCTAGTAGATGTAGGAGGATGGAAAGATGATGTAGCCTGACAGGTGGCAGAGCTATAGTTGCAGGCCAGGTGTTGGCTGGGAAGAAAGGCATGTTAGGGGCTAAGACAAGAAGTATATGAGATAAGGGGTGATAGGTGTTAATAGATGAGCTTGAAAGGTGATGGGTAATAATGTGGTATTAAGAAGCAAACTTTTCCAGGCCCCTGAATTAATTAGAATTTAGGGAAGCAGGGATTCTTTGGATAATGTATATATGTTCTGTGTTCCTTGTTGGTCTTATTTGTTGAAATTTTGGAATCTGAAGGAAGAATGTTTTAAATTTTGACACTTTATTGTTTCAATTTCTTCTTAGTTGACGTAGTTTTTGGAAAGTAATATAAGCTGATGGAAGCAGGTTTTTAAGATTTTGATACATTCATCATCATCATCATCATCCAAAGTTTCTATCTGCATGTTTTCTCAATCTGGACCATGTATTTTATAAGCATGTTCAGTGTGGGTTGCATTCAGTCAGCTTCATAGTTGGTTTCCATCCTGAGTGCATGCTGCTTTTGGCAGCTTTTTAACAAAAGGCAATATATTTAATAAGGTTTTCTTGTACTCAAATATAAGAACAAGATCTTTTCTCTGCATGCTGATAAGGGGGGAAAAACCTTCACATTATATTTGACTAAATAATCTATTAATTTTAATAAAATACTATATTTTAAATTTATATCTTAACCTTTCCTGTACTACATTCACATTTAATTTCAAAATAATATTTTTAAAAAGGAAAACAATTATTATTTCAATAAAAAATAAAAATTGAACTAATTTAAATTAAAAAATCCAGTGTTAAAAATCTGATTTAAAAAAACCCATCAGTTTTTATCCATGCTGCTTCAGATTTACATTAGTGTAAATGATATGTTTTGGATTAGGTAGTCATTGCATAACATTCATAAATTGGACAAAATACTAAAACAGTATTGGGAATATTGAACAGTCGTCAGGGTCCCTCCTTAGGTAATGTCACCTCAGTGGACCTCAGCATTCATCTTGCTTTCGATTTACTGGGTCTTTGCTGTTCTGGCCCCATTAATCTTTTCTTTCTAGCTGCCCAGTGGACCAGCTTCAATGGAAGGTGGGATAGAGCATCCTCTCACCCTATGCTAGTTCCTAGCTTGAACCTAATAGATCATAGGTACTAAACCCATGGTTGCTAAAAGCTGGTTCTGGAACTGAGTCTTTCTGCATCCCAGACAAGTGGATACTAGGTTGTTTATGAAAGAAGGAAGCTCAATGCTATTCACTCAGGCAGGTATCTCCTTGGTTGTGTCCTGAATCCCACTAAGATGTCTCTCTCTGTGGCAGCAGAGAAGTGTTTTAGATAAGGCTAAGGCTTACCACAGGCTGAGACAACCCCTTTGGAGAATGGAGAGGTGGGTAAGTAGAATGAGGAGAAAGTAATATGGGATTTTTCTGTGGAGGTACCAAATGCTACTCATAGAAAAGATTGGGAGAGCTCTGTGAATTTGCAGGGCAAAACAGAAGCCTCTGGACAGAGCAGTAGGAGATCCTTTGAAAGAATAGAAGAACTATGCATCTCCATAACTGAAGAGAATCACTCCACAGTGCCTAATCCCTTTAGCTTAGAACAAGCAGAAGTTAATTAACTGGGATCTAGCCCCAAGCATCCAGAAGTCTTAGCTTAGCCTCTTAAATAAATTGTTTATTAAACCCAATACAATTTAAAGATAGAAAGTTTCAATTCATTCAGTTCTCCCCAAGGATTCTGTTAAGATTATGTCTAGTAAGAATGGAAATTGATTAACCAAAATTAGTCTGTTGGACACTAGTGGACACAATGAGAAGGAATATTGCACTCATCTTCCCTGTCTTTACCATCCTGATTGCCAATCCCACCATAACCTGCGATTTATCCATGACATTGTTGGGCCATTGTTACACTGATCCTAGGAGGTGATCTGACTACAACGAGACAAAGATTGGACACTAGATACCACTTGCACCACCATCAGTTGGTTAAGTTCTGAAAAATACTTGATGTGATGTTTTTATTTCTGTTGTCCTCATTCTTTGTGTCTCCTTTCCCCCCCTACCCTTACCTGTTTGTCTTCTGTTGACAATGGCTCTGTCTTAGCTGGCTAAGACTATTTTTTGCAACATGGCTGTGAGTCGTTGACCAAAAAAGAGCTAACATCAATTTCTATATGTCTTAAACAGCTTGACACCTGGTACAAGTTCAGGTATTCTCTGGGTGTTTGTCAACAAGCCTTAAAGGGTGCCTATACAAGTGTGCCTTCACATTCTAATTAGAACACATTGTTTGAATTAGAATGCTTCAGTATCACATGTATTAAGCCTCTGCATATTTAAAAAAGGCTGCAGGGCACTAACTAAACCTCAAATGAGGTTTACATAAAGCATTCTATGACCATTTTAAATGTGTGGTGGCTTAATAAATGTGATGCTGCCATGTTTTAGTTAGAGTGGCTGCCCAGGAACCACTCTAATTAAAATATTCCCCCTACCTCTTAGAATGTGTATAGGTAGCCTAAGAGTCAGTCCCCAAAACAGAAGATGCTTTTTCTCTCATCCCTTCTCCTTTTTTATGTATGCTTGTTTTGTTTTCTCTTTAAGAAGACCCCAACAATAAGCAATAACAGCAACTCTTGTCTATCACAGCTTTCACTTTCTTCTTCCCCCAAAAGTATGGTTACTACCATTTTAATGCCATTTAAAAAACAAACGTGTCAAATAGGGATTCCTTATAATAAAAGTGCTGTACCGCTAAACAGAAGGACATAAGCAATGCTGTTAAACTAAAACCTAATGAAAACTCCATATTTCAAATGTTTTGTTTCTTTTTTTTATATGTATCTTTAGTAAAGGTTATTGAGATTTGTAATGGTGATTGATATGAGGCTAAACAGGCTCAGATCTCAATTAAAAATCTGAACTTGGTTTACTTGTTTAATGTTAACAGTGGCATGTTAACAGTCAGTTATTTAAATCAGAAATCACCCAACATGCTGTTTTGTGAAGGAGAGTTAGTCACATCACTACCTTTAAGGATTTGGACACAAGACAGGAAACACATTTATGGCCATTTTTAGAATCATTTTTCAAAGTAGAGGTACACTTTATCTATACTTAAAATTTGCTTGGTAAAAGGAATTAGATTTATTTAAAGAGAAAATCTAATAGGATACTGGACATATATCATCTAAAGTCATTGAATGCATTATTAACTATGAAGTTTGAGAAGAGACTTGAATTAATTACTAAGTTTTTTGTAGAATGTACTGCAAGAAGCAGCTGAATAATTGACTCTCTCTAGCACAAATAAAAGAAAGAAATTTCAAGATTTTTTGGACATTTATATACAGCTTTATTTGATTATGATAAAATGTATCAAATGCAATTCAGTAAAAATTCACCAGATGGCACAATAGAGCCTTGATACCAATGAGCAAATTCATCAGGATAGGGACTAATAGCTAAAAACAGCATGGTAAGTAAAAATCTGAATTAGACGACAACATCCAGGTAAAATCCCTGTTTTATCAGTGCTTAATATGTCAATTCTTAGTAGTTAGGAAAAAAAACTGTTACACGAACCAGGAAAAATAGAATAAGGCAACAGTTACCTTACACCTTTACAGTTAATATTTTATCATGATTTGCAGTGGCAGTTATGACATCTGGGATGGGTATTTCCTGGCATTAATGACTGACTGGATTTGCCTTTGGCTCTCAGTTTTCTTGGTTAGTTGAGTGCCAATGAATGGCTGATATGAAGATCATTATTGCCAAAGCTATTAAACCCTTTTTTGGAAATAAAATAGACACTGTAAAAATCATATGAAACCAAATATATCCAAATAGTTTTCTTTCTTGTCTTTAAACCCACAGACTTAAGAAGGTCTTCCTTATGTTGACTGACAGCTAAACTGTCTCTATTCATCTATGCTGGCTTTAAAATCATAGATAGTAGTCTGTGTAGTTACACAGGTTTGGGTTGTAGCCGTGTTGGTCTAAGGACATAGGCAGACAAGTTTCCTTGGGTGAATTTGATATATTTTATTAGACCAACCCAAATGGTTGGAGAATAGTTATTAAGCAAACTTTCAGGTTCAAAAACCCTTCTTCAGGCTAAGAAAGTGTCAGCAGTTGATATGTGCTCTAGAGTATGGGCTGGGTACTGAGTACTGTGGGGCTGGGGCCAGCAACAGTGGCAGCCAGAAGGAGCTGCCCCAGCCTTGGTGTGTGCCTGGGGGTGGCAGGATGTGCACGGCCAGGCGGTACAGAGCAGGTGTGGGGTGAGCTGAGGCTGTGCACTGTTGGTGGTGGCGGAGAGGTGCCACAGCGCACATGGCCTTTGGGCTGTTGCAGGGCAGGGGCAGGTCCTGACTGGCTCAGGAAGAATTGTGGGGGGCTCCCATGCACCCCCCACCAAACCCACCCTCACAAAACCTACAACCATGGCCTCCCCCACACCTGTCAAATGCTGCACCCACCCATATTCTCCCTCAAACCCCCCACAACTTCCCCCCCACACACTTACATGCCTCTGGGGGGAGCCCCACTCACTGCTATATGCATACACCCCACCATACACACGTACGCTCACAAACACCCAACAGCCCCCAACAATCTTTATGCCCCCCACACCCTCCCACATCCCCACAACCCCCCATACCCATCCACCCACATACCCCCCAACATACACATACATACACACCCTTCCCTCCGCAATAGACAAGAGTAAGACTTCATTTTGAGCTATTCACCTCTATATACACAATGCAAACACACAAATCGGGAAAAAAGTATTTAAAAAAATAAAATTATTATGTTATTGTGGTTGTTTGATTTTAAGTATATAATTTGATTTTTTTCTACTTCCAAGATGGCAAACCCCCTTCTCAAAAGGAGTATTTCTGGGAGCAAGGGGAGGGACTTCTGCTGGCAAAAGTCAGGGGTTAGGGAGTGGGACTTTCTGTCCCAAGATGGGGACAAGAGGGCAAGACACTTGTCAAGGGTCAGGGCCACACTTGTGAACTTTAACAGCTCATCAAAACTTGTTAAGCTGTTCTCCAACCGAAATAATTGCCCACCCTTGGGTTGGGATCCTTAGCACGCTGTCTCTATCAGGTTTGGGTCCTCACCAGTAGAAACTTTGACCAGTGTTACCACAATTATTTTAAAACAGTCAAAGTATTGAGAAAGATAGGGTAAAGAATCAAATACGTTATAGCCTTCCCAATAAAGGCAACTACAGTTAATTTATATTTTAAAATATATTTTTTGTAAACCCATTTCATTGCTCTGAGTGCTTTTTGAACCTATAGTGGAGGTCACTGATTTATCCCTGATTGGAAACACCTCTAGATGTTGAAGTTAAACACGCAACACATTGAACAGCCTTTGGGAAAACTGAGTACCCTCAGTTTCCATTGAGTTCTGCTGCTTGCGTAGAACACGTACTGTCTCATATGATCAGGCACATTGGGTCTTCTAAAGAACTTGTACAGCAATTAGTGAAGTGGAATTGATAGACACCAGTTGAGTATTCAGCCCCTGGATTACAATATTTTATAATTGGCAGGTATCTTTTGCTCCACTTCTTTCCCTTCACCTGAAGTCTTGCTATGTTGTTTAACCTTCTAAAGAGTTGCTCTTGTACTTCAGTGCAAAATGTATTTGTGAAGAATTCAAGGGACATCAAAGCTTTCACTCTGCTTGTCAAATGCCAAAAAAGTAATGTAGTTAACTGTTCACTATGCCTGCATGCTATTAGTTTTGCATGTGGTGGTGGTGCCCTTTTCCTGGGATTTGGAGAATGTAGGGCTGGAGCAAGTAGGCAAGGTGTGTCTTTACAACAACACAAGTTTGCAAGTTCATAAGTGGTATAGACATACTCTTAAATATTTAGGCCTAAACCTAAAGAATTTACTCAGAGAAAACTCTTATTGAAGTGACTAAAGATTTATTTTATCACAGAAATATATGACCTTTACTGTTTCCTTACATTCACTATATCTCTTGTTACTCTTTCTTGTTGTTGAACTGTGACGGTACTTGTTGGCCAGCAGACATGGTCTGATCTAGGGGTGTCACACTTCTGGCTCAGAGCCAAGTCATCTAGCCTATAATCCTGATGAAAGGGACCTTCCTGTGTCTTTAGACAAGCACCTGGGTGAGAACAGGGGCACTGGAACCTCAACAACATGTGGGAAGAAGCTCAGCACTGTGGTTTGTTCCTGTGGGAGCAGCCAAGTGCCTGGGGGAAAGCTGCAGTTCTAGAGCCCCAGTAGCACCAGTGGAGAAACCTGACACCATGACTTGTTCCCATGGGGGCAGCAAAGTGTCCGGGGCATTTTGTACATGCCACATTTTTTGCCTTTTCTTGCACTGCAAATGAGTGATTGTTTCAACAAGTGGGTTTTCCGGATGATTTAGAAGTATTTCTGGTGCATTAAACTAAAACTCCTTGGATGTAGTTTAGTTTGACTCACTGGGAATTAATGTGTTGTGTCCATTGACTTGTTGCATGCAAACACAAAGGCACTCAAAGACATATAATGAGCCTCTTTGTCCACCAGGTGGCCCTGTGACTTTTTTTGTAGCTCACCCCTTCTAATTGCTTTCACTTTTGAATTGGTTCAGCTCTTGTCTTTTCTTGTGCAGTTTGCTGGCTCCCTGATTCCACAGCTGCATGGTGGGGCATGGGCATGAGGTGGGTAGGGGGCTCTGGGCCAGGGGAGGGGAAGGGGAGAGAGCGCTGGACCATCCTGCTCTCCTGTGGCACCAGGTGGGGACTGAGCTTAATTCATTCGAAAAACTAGTGCATACAAACACAGATGCTCCAAAGCTTAATTAATTCAAAAGCCTAGTACATGCAAACACTGATGCAATGCTTCAAAATAAACAAGTTTAAATTTTATAAACCTATTTAATTTAATGAGGATTAAAACCTATGGTGTGTACAAGCATCTCAGGATGCTAGGGCTCTTCCCACTAGGTCCCAGACTGGAAGGGGAGGGAAGAGGGGTCTGTGGATCCAATCCAATCTACAGGGCTAGCCCCATACCATTCATGTGGCATTTGGACCAGCCCCGCACCACTTTTCTGGTCCATGGAGTCAGACAAGTTTGACAGCCCTGGTCTAACCCAAGCAACTTTTGTGCAAGTTGTACAAGTTGTCTAAGTACAAGATTTGCAAAGCAGCCATGAATCTGAGTAAAAGATATTTATCTAAATTCTGTCACTTTTTACATCTTAAGCAAAGTCCCAGTCCTGAAGTATCCTAACCTGTGTGTGAATGATAGATTTTAATGAATGACTTAGCCATTACATATCCCCTCTCTTCATGGCAATATTGTATTGTCTTTCCTTATATCTATCCTTCCATGTCTGGTAAAAAACAAAACAAATTTTCTTTCATTTTAAAGAATTCAGCAAAACTGGAGTCTTAGCTTGAGCTGTCACCCAGAACTTGATAGAACCGCATCCTTTGTGATGGAAAAAAAGATCCCATTAACTTTTTGCTTGTTTTGGCACATAGCTGCTACCCTCTATTATTTTAATATTGACCACAGATGGAATCATTGGGATGCTATTAGAATTATTTTTTTCCATTGGATTTCAATCTTGCCAGGAATAAAAAAATATCAGGAATATGATAGGAATTCCAAGCTCATGTTTTAAACAAAAAAGGTTCTGCTCAGTACCATAACTGGGAGGGAAAGGCAACAAATACAGCAGTCCCAGTTGCTGCCTTTGTGCTGCGGGGAGCAAAAATAGCAGATGCTGTCCTGTGTGTCATGGCTGTCCTGATACACCTCTGGTTTGGATAAACATCTAGACATTTGTATATTTATTCTAAACAAAACCTTCAAACATTTTGCTGGTAACCAATCAGCAGCAGCATTCATATGGCTAATTTTTAACTGCAGAAATTAGTTTTTAATCTGATTCATGAATAAGTTACTTGGATAGATTTGAGAGGAACTTCCTTAAAAGGTCTTAGGCAAGCAGAAGAGTATGGAAAACAAAGGGAGGTAATAGGGTATTTCAGATTTTTCACTAATTATTTTGTATCCTGTATGTGCAAACCACATAGGCTTCAGAGACTCAGTGTCATTGATTTCAGTCAAAAGTAACTATGAGTTCATAAGACTATCAACACAGATATATTTTACAGTCTCTAGACAAAAGTAAACTTATTTGTCATTCTTATGAGTTGAACATCAGGCACTTTTACACGTGCCCTAGTACTGAAGAGGACAGTGATTTAGTTAGAGCCACACTTCAAGAGCGACTCTAACTAAAGCGTTACAGCATCTTATGTATCAGTGTAACCATGCTTCAGAATGGCAGTGGAGATGCTTGAACTAAAGCTCGTCTGAGTACCCCTGCCGTCATTTTGTTGCTCATGCTTTTCTGCTGATGCATGAGATGTGGGAGGCTGCTGGAGTGTGGCAATTACCATGCTAGTCTGTTCCAATCTGCTATGATTACAGTGTATTGGAGCAGCCTCTGCACTTGTATACAGGCACCTATTGGTACTGAGGGAAAACATGTAGTCTAAATACTCACTGTAAAATTCTCCCCTGTAGCTCCCTGGTAAATATGCCTTTGGGCACAATACCTCCAAACACCAAAGAGAATGCAGTTTCATCAGTTTTAGTAGATCCACATAGAGGGTGCCTGTAGATGGTCCAGGAGGTGGCTCCACCGTGCTGTAATTAGAACAAGTCAAAAGAGACTCCATTAATAATGTCCTGGAGTGCACTAATTAGGGTGCTTCTGCCAGCTTCTGTGTCTCGTGTATCAGCATCCCTACACTTCAAAATGGCAGTGGGAGTGCTTTAATTAAAGCTCGTTGAATGTTCATTGAGCTGTAGTTAAAGCGCCCCCACCACCATTTTGAATTGCAAGGACCCTGATACGCGAGACACTGTGGGCGCTTTAATTAGAATGGTTCTCAGAGCTGTTCCAATTAAAGCTCCCCTCCCCACTCCTGAAGCATATGTAAAAACACCCATAATGACTGTGCACAGTGGCCCGAATCCTCAAAAGGCATTAGGCACTAAATTCTGATTGATTTTATGATATTTCTGGCAGCCACCAGAGGAGGTCAGTGGTCTGGTTCTCAGTACTGCATTAACCTCAGTGGTGTTCACATAATTCTTCTGTTTCCTAAGCTTCCTACTCAGTTCTGGGTTGAACTTGGCAGTGCTCAAGGTTCTCATTGAATTGGTTCAACTGTTTACCATCACATCTATCCACCCACATGTAAAAATCCCAAGATGTCACAAGTCATGGCAACATTTAAATAAAAGCCAAAAACAAAAACAAACAAGACATAGGTCTCATGAAATCTTCTGTGAGAGTTGTGACAAAAACACAGCCATAATGTTCTGCAGTCAACTAAATTAATTTGTGGGTACAGTCTGTCTTGTTTTCAGTTCAAATCCTGTTCAGTTATTTGACTATAATTTCAGTAAAATTGACTTATATTTGAAGAGTGTTTTAATCAAATATGTCATTAATTTGACTGAGAGATTATCTAACCCTCTCTCCAAGCCTGGTTTGTTTGGGTTTTTTGGTCTTTTTGAAAGTAAATGAAATACAAAGACAGTGGGCAAAACCTGAAATTATTTAGCTACTCTTTCTCACTCAGGCAAACTTCTGTCGATGTCATGGGGAAATGGCTTCCATAAAAATTCAGTAAAACTTTATAAATTTACTTAAACTAATGGAACATTAGAGCTCAATTTTTTAAATGTCCATAAGCCAGGAAATAAAATTGATTCTTCCTAAAACAATTCTTACTAGGAAAATTGGCATAGCTATTAACTCCATATACAATAATAAAAATAGTCTAGCAGTTCTGCTTTCATTTGGCCTAAGAAAAAGCCTGATGATTTTAAAAGAATATATATGTAGGTACATCTAATTTGTAAGTATCAAAATAAATAGTAACAGGCCTTGAATTTGTAACTTTTTGTACAAGCACAGATTTATGATTAAATACTTGTAGTTGAACAGACAAAATTAAACAATAGCCACACTGACTGGAAGTAAAGTGTTTGCACCATTTCCTTAAAGATTAAAAACATTAAAAATAAAGATTCTGTGTCTGGAGATTAATTAGATGTGGCCATAAATGCAGTGCTCAGCATGTTAGCATTTGATCCAAATTTCACTGAAGCCAATGGAAGACTAGAATTATGTCAATGGGAGACCACAGTGAATTAATCATTTAGCTTTCTACTCTCCTCTTTGGCCTTTTGCCTGCTAGTAGATTGCAGTTAGTTGATGGCAGTGCATAAGCACTCTGATTATTAAAAGCACTGGTTCTTTTGTGCTGCTTATATCTAACCTATGTATTATACTATCTTATTTTATATATGTTGTTTTATAGTTTGTTGTACACACCCATCTGTACAATGCAGGCCTCTGTATTAGTCCCTGCTTCAGCAGGGAATGGTGTTGGGGGGTGGAGGGCAGAGCAGGAGGAAGCCAGGCAGACACCATTGTGCCTGTAGTCCCTGCCAGAGCTCCAGCCAGGGAGCACGGGAGCAGGGCCAGTCCTGCTGGGCTGCAGCAGAGATCCCTGCCCAGGGCTGGAAAGCATCTAGGATGCTGGGGGACTCTGGTTGAAGTTAAACCAGGAAGGGATCTGGGACAGACGTTGCATAAACTGGTTAGAACCGAATCAGTTAAGTCTGATACTACATGTGACTTGGTTTATCTCAGATCAGTTTTAGCCATTTTCAAAATGGTTTATGTGCATTGAATATCTGTTCTGTTACAGGTTTAAACCACTTTCTCATCACTTAAATCAGTTTATGTGTAATGTCTGCCCCTAGCCTTAGAGTCCATCTATTTGTGTACCTACATGGTCTTCCCCACCACTGTATCTGAGCTGCCTCTAATAGATTAGGAAATGCACACCAGCCCAGGACCTGCAACCAGGAGTTATATGAGCCACCCACTGCCTCGAGTACCAAACGCAGAAAGCAACTGGGGCCATGGCTCCATCACACCACTTGCAGGGAAGGTATGTTTCTAGAGCAGTGGTTTTCAACCTTTTTTCATTTGCAGACCCCTAAAAAAATGTGAATGGAGGTGGGGACCCCTTTGGAAATTTTGAATGGAGGTACAGATGCCTTTAAATTGTAAGTGTGGGTATTCACATACTTTTGATTGATCATAGTAATCTTTTTCAGACCTCTTAGTCCATGGTAGATGCAGTCAATTTTCAAGGACTGGGAATATGTGATCTTAAACTTCTGTTCCCTGTACAACTGCGTGAGTTATGAGAAAGGACTTGGCATTCTCTTTCTGCACACTCAGCCATGCAGGTTCAGCTGCAGTGTAGACCACTGTGTGAGAAGGTTTTGAATACTTTGATGCAGGTGTTAGCAGCCTTTAAGGAGTGGCAAGCTAGATCTGAAGACAGCCACTGCAACTGCAATGGCTCCAAGCCATCTGATGTCATTCCAGCCCTCCCTGGTCTGTGCTGAGGCCTGCTCTCTGAGTTTCATTTCCCCCACTTGCAACTGTTGTACTGCCAGCTGTTACCTCTCATTGCTGATTCTTGTTGCCATTGACTCCTGCCAGCAATGAATTCAGCAACAAGAGAAGCTATGGCACATAGCAAGAGCACATGTGGGAGGGAAGACTAGGGTGGCAGCAGGTGGTATTGTAAAGAAATTGTTTAGAGACAAAGGAACACTGATGTCCTGGCACTGTCGGCTGGATGCAATCCCTTGGCAGACAAAATCCAGTTTGTGGGCTGTAGGTCGCCAACACCTTCTTTAATGCAATTGTAGTTGAGACTTTCCTCACACATTTTAATGTTAGTTTACACTTGCCACCATCACATGTGAAAGGCATTTCTTTAACAGTTATCATACTACCCTTTTGACATACTCCAGTGTTCACCTGTACTTGGAACATTATTTTTTTTTTATATATATATATATTTGCAACCTAGATGCCATCAGAAGGTAACTATAGCTGCATACTTATGGATCAGTCAGTATTGCATATTGAGGGAGGTATAGTAGAAAAGATTCAAAGTATAACTAAAGTGTTAACATTATACATGTAGGGTAGCTAATGTAGCAGCCTGATATTTGCTATCTGAAATTAGTTTTTGAAAACACTTTGCACATTTAAAATGATATGATCCTCCAACTCCACTGGGCTCTTTCAATCTTGCTTAATGTATGATCATTGCAAATATTTATAACATACTAATGAGGTGTTTGGTTTTATAAAAATGCAGAAGAATCACATTCCCAGCCCCAAGGAGTTTAACACTTACGGGTCCAATATTGCAAACACTTGAGCACATGTCTAATTTTATTCACGTAGGTGGACCAGAAGCAATTTGTATAACACAGCATAGCTATATGTAGCACACGCATACGCACAAGTCCTGTACGCACTGATATACATGCTTAGCTGTTGAACCTGTGAGAATTTGGAGAAAATACTGTCTATTGAAACCAATGTAACTACTCACAGTACAAAAAGGTTACACAAGAGTTACACATGTTAGTATGAGGCAGATAGTGGAAAACTGGAACCTCAAATCAGTGAATATATTTCAGCATATGCTTAGTAATTATTTGGTTAATACTGAAACACTTTATGCAATAGGTATGGTTGAAGGATGGATTTGGACCTTATTTCAATTGAAAGTAAATTATTATTGAAATACCTATAAATATGTGTAAATATTAAAACATTTGCAAGCATTTTAAAATAACCCTTTTGTTTTGTTTATATCAGTTTCTCTGCCTGGAAATATGTCTAACTACCTTGTATGTATGAGAGCCACTGCTAATGAAAAACCCAACTGTGCTAAATGGTAATTAACTAGTTTCTTAGAATGTATCAGTGAATGACCCAGTTTACCTGTTTGAGCATTCCTTCAGCAACATTAACTAAAATGGTTTTTCTTCAGGGTTACATGAGATTAATAAGAGAAGCATGCTATATCATTTCTTTTTTTCCTTCTTTCTTTTGGTCTTTTCTGGTTAGATAACTTGTTAGAAGATTTAATAGCCATCTGAAACAAAGTGTGCTGGAGGTTTTTGCAAGTAATGATCAAAAAGCCATATATTTCTATTATTATAACACTTTTTTTTCTATTTTGCTATTACAATTAAAGCCTCTCTTAGTCACATTGCATTGTCTGGAAATGTGATTAATTTCACTTCCTTCTTTTTAAAAGAAGTTGAATTTTCAACATTTCTTTTTGCAGAAGAGCTGGAAGTTTATGTTGAAATGTGTGTGTGCCTGTGTTCCTGCCTGCCTGCCTGCCTGCATGCAGAAGTGGATCCAAGATTTTATAAAAAGGGTACAGGGGCAGGGATCGGCACTACAGGGTGGCTACTTCCCTGTTACCAGCTTCCTTCCTTCTCTTCTGGAGTGGTTCAAGAGATCTCCTCACCCTCCAGACAACACAGACAGAAGGGATGCTGACAGCAGCAGGTGAGGGAGGGAAGGATGAGAAAGGAGGCAATTGGGGAGGTGAAGAGATGGGGAGGATGTGTCTGAGCTTAGAGGGGAAGGGAGGGGGAGAATTCTTAACTTTTTGGAGTCTTAAAGTCCCCAGCTGCTGCTCTTGCCATGTGGTCAGAAAAGTTTGGGGGGAGAGAAGGTATGCACACACCACTGCACCCCCTTTGGAGCTGCCCCTGCATGTATGTCTTAAGCATGTTGTCTTATTGTTAAAACTAGAGTCAGAATTCACAAGTTCTGTTTCTCAACATTCCCACTGACTTTGTAAGACTGTAAAACATTGGGAAAGTAACTCTTTGTCTTATTTGATACAGTGATACCAGTGTCACTGATCAGTAAATCTCACGCTGGTGTTACAAGGTGTGATTAATATTTCTGAAGTAGTTTGAGACCTTTGGATGCTAGGTCCTTGAAAAGTATTATATACCATTATTTCAGGATATCAAAATAATCAGTATCTTTTATCTTTTCCTATCTCTCTACATTCACAGTAGAACAACAGCCATTTTACAATTATAGTTTCCTTTAGAGTGTCACAAGCAGTGATTAAATACCCATGTTGGCAATTAAATGTGAGGTTATGGCAGCATTATTGTTGTCACCAATACCATCATTATTATTTATCATTAACTTTCTTAGCAAGAAAAGTCTGTTTAAATAATCAAAATGAATAATTTTTTGACAAGTCATAATAATGATGCCACCATAAACATGTTAACCAATGTGACAAATCATTTTCTTTCCACTGCTCCAAATTTTTCTCTTGAGGGACAGATGGTTTGATCCAGTATCTGACTGAAATCCATCTTCCTGGGTAGAGGGGATTTGGTGAAAATAAGTTCTCAGAGCAGATATGATACAAAACCTCTGTTTGAAACAAGCAACATTAGAGTATATTAGTATAACACGCTGCTCCTTGGGATGGCTGCAATGTCTCCTGGTGGCTGCTCAACCCCTGCTCCATCCTCAGTCCTCAGGCATCCTCCCCTTTATCTCTCCTGCCATGCCTTGTTGTTCTTAGATCTTTAAAAAGGGAGGCTGCTTCAGGGGTCCCCAATCCTATGTTGGTAGTCACGTGTCTCTGCTTCACTTTAAGGGCTTATGGTGTGGCTCCAACCACCCCTGACAACATGCTCATACCTCACAGATGTCTCCATTCACTATCAAGCTGTCTGTCTCTGCCCATACCTGGGCACTTTGCACATGGCTACTCCTGAATGAGTTCCTGGGTTGCTGTCTTTAATCCTACCTCTCCTGAGACACTGGACCCCGGGCCCTGACTCCAGTTGTCTGAGCTGTGGGTCCCTGACTGTTTCTGTCTCTAGCTGTGACCTCTAGTCTTTGACCCTTCTCTGTGCCTTCTTTGGCCCATTCCTAGGCTAGCTGAGACTCATGGGCTCCCTGCTCCTGCAGTCTTCAGCTGTGGTCCCTCCTTGACCTTCAGACCCTCCTGGGCCCTAGCTTCACTCCTGGGCCACCTGGGACCTCTAGGTTCCCTGGCTCTGCTTACCCCTCCTGAGCTACCAGTTGCTGACTCTGCCTCTCATCCCTTTGTGGGCTATGGGCCCCTGACCCTGCATATTCTCTTAATCATTCAGCTTTGGCCCTGCTCTTTGGCACTGGCCTCTGTCTTTTGGGCCCTGGACCCACTTCTTGGCCAGCTAATACCACCTTGCCTCCCATTATCTCAATTCCTGAACCACCTGCTGCTTATTGCAACTTAGGTATTTGCCAGGAACCTGGTTGTAGCCCTTCTTTTCAGAAGTTCTTCACAGTTCAGCTGCCAGGATCAGACTACTGCTCCAGCCCAGACTTTGGTCTTATATCTTGTAAGACCAGCCAGCCCCCTTTTGGATCATATGACCCCTGCTTGCCTCCTGCAGCACCTACAGGCTGATGCATCTGCAGTCTGCCTTCTTTTAAAGTAGCAGGAGCACCAAGCCTCCTGTTACAATTAGCCACCATCATAAAGCTAAACCATGTAAGTCCAGAAACAAACTTCTACTATTTGGGATGTTTGGTGAGGCAGTATCAATTAAGTCCTCAGAGCCTTCAACTTTACCCTAATATTGGCCGTAATATATAACCAAAACCATGTATGTAACCAACTATTTGCACATAAGTCTCCTGCCACATTAATAATAATTTTCTGTCTAGCAGTATTTTAACAATATAGAATGACTATTTGCAATTAGTATAATCAGTGACCTAACATAGAAAATTAAGGTTGGAAGGGGCTTCAGGAAGTTATCTCATCCAGCCCCCTGCTCAAAACAGGACCATCCCACAACTAGACCATCCCAACCAAAGCTTGAGACCATGCCACCTTAACATTTCTGAGGGTACCCCATCTGGTGCTACAGGAGCTTCTGCTAAGTACTCAGAGTCCTTTAGCCCTGTGACATAACACTGTAATGAGCCAGTTGCTATAGCACTGAAGCACTGAAGGTGCAGCTTCATTGGGCTGGCCATTTCAGCCTTGTGGGTGAGTTTCTGTATGAAGAACTGGAATGAGGTCAGCAAGGGGGGGATGGTCAAAGCCAGATCAAAAAAAAATTGTGGGCTTACTGAAATTCTAGCCTTGTTCAGAACTATTGGGAAGTGCTGAGTACTGATGAATAGTGAAGGTGAACAAGGATCAAAGGGGTTTTTAACATCTTCAAACTGTGTGTTGAAAAGCAAACTAAGCTGAAGGCATGCTAGTGGCAGAACTCATGGACATGTCTGCTTGTGGGATTACAGGGAATGTTGCTAAGGTTCTTTTTTGTTGCTCCAGATTGGCCTAATGCATCACATGTTTACTGCATCACTACAGATACTTTTATTATTACTTCCTTATGCTAGATTGATGAGACTAAGAGGCCTTGGCTGGATCATCCTTAAATCCAGGGGACTGACAACAATGATGTTTGAAATCCTATGGTCAAGTTATATGGGAGTAAAGAGTACATTAAGACTTGGAGCCTTTAAGATTCCCATTGATTTCAGTGAATGTGAAATCTGATCCTTATTACACAAATTAGCTATGTAGAAGTACAACTAGTCTTATAAACCTCCAGCCTTGTGCTAAAGGAGGAAAAGTTCCATACCCACCCATCAGGTCATATGGAAGGGAAAAGCTCCCTGGCCTTAAAACAGTTTTCCACAAATACTGGCTTTATATATAGGTCTTGTGTCAAAAATATTGCTAATATAACTTAATCTGATTTACACCAATATAAGAAACAAGAGAATTAAGTCCTAAAATGGTTAAAGACACTTGTTATTACTGCTTCTTACTGCTGTCATAACTACACTATTATTGTAGTGGAATTTTCTGTTTCTCTTTAATTAGTCCTCATCTTTTCCTAATCACCTTCTTCCCCTCCAAGTGCTTAGAAGGACCTGCTCCATGATTTTTCTGGGGACTGAGGTCAGGCAGACTGAGCTGATTTTCTGTGATTAAAATGAAACACCACTCATATGTATAAAAATACCAGTGGAACACAATGTGTTATTGATATATTTACAATTTTAAAGCAATTTTAAGGTTCCTTTGATCCTCTTTCTTCTCTTTCTTAAAGATGGGCACTATATTTGACCATTTCCAATTGACCGAGATCTCACCCAGTTGTCATGGGTTTTCAAAGATAATGGCCAGTGGTTCTGCAATCACATCAGCCAATTCCCTCAGCACCTTTGGGTGCATAATGTCTGGCCCAATGGACCTATACACATCCAGCCTTCCTACATAGTCCTTAGCCTGTTCTTTTTACCACTGCTGGCTGCTTACCTCCTCCCCAAACTTTGCTGCCAGGTGCAATTGTCTAGAAGCTGACCTTGCTCCTCTCCTGTTCCTCTGTCCTTTGCCCATGGCTGCTGCTGTCTCTAGCTGACTTGAGGCTGGGAGGGGAAGCCCCAAAGCTGCTGCTGCCCCACTGCATCTGAGCTGCATGGAGCTGGGCTCAGTCAGGGACAACAGTTGTAGCAGTGACTGTGGATGGGTTTGACCACTCTGCTTGCTTCCACTTTCAGTGTTCCCTGACAGCCCAGGAGCAGGGCCAAGGAGATGGAACAGCTCCCCACATAACCACTCTCCACAGCCCCAGCTAGAACTGTGCAGAAGTACCTGGGACAGCAGTGGACGTGGCAGGCAGATCTCCCTAACTCTTGCATCCAGAGGAGTAAGTGGAAATGGGAAAAAGCGGGCTGGGGACATGCTGTGAGCACGGAGAGGAAGGAAGAGTTTCTGGGAACAGGGGAGGGGAAAGATCCTGACTTGGTTTGGGTACTTACAAAGCCCTACCTGCTGCTCCCGTAGCAAAATCTGCCACAGAGGGTGGCAGAGAGGGGATGCAAGAATGGATGGTTCAGCTACCCTTGCAGCGCTGGTCCCTGCTCCTGTACCTCCCATTTTAAAATTTTGGATCCACCCATGCTCAATCCTGTATGTGAATTACTGCTCTGTGTGTTGCTGATGAAACTCACACCTACAATAAGGTCTCATTCCACTGCTTAGGAAGGATAAAAATGTTAAAGTAACTCAAATCACATTTACTTCTACTTTAAGTAAACTTTACCCTGTACAAGTGGTATAATAACACGTCAAGATAAAAAGGAGTCAGGCCTTCAGTATCAGAGGTAATTATTATGGTTCTGCTACCTTGATTCTCAAGGAGTAGGACCTGTTTCTGCTGTCAGTACCATTCCTTTCCCAAGTCCTTGTGACAAGGTTTTTAGCAGAATTCAGAGATTCATTGGAATATAACAGGCCATGCTTTGAGCACTTCTGCTACGGCCTTAAACTTGTGATATCTGGGCTGTCAACCATGCACCCTAGCCCCCACACAATGCCAGACCCTAGTCAGTACCATTGCAAACTATAGGAATTTTTAAGTTCCCAGATATGAATTCAGAGTAACATAATCTAAAAGGTACTTTCATTGTATGGCTTTAAACAGAAGGAAACATGCCTAAGTAAGCTCTGTTCAGACCAGTTCCTTGGATATTGTCTACAAATAATTAACTGACAGAAATAAGTCTGCTTCTGTTACTACCAAGTACTCTTGCCTATGCTTACAAAGAAGAAAATATAGCTAAAAAAGACTGGCACCTAAACTGAGATTTAGGTTTAATTTAGGTGCCTAATTTTAAAATTGCTCTCCAACCCTTCTCCCCACTATGTGGCCACCTAACTCAGGATGGCCCTCGACTCAATTGGGAAGTCCCTTTTGCAACTAAAAGTTTCGTAAATGCCTGCAGTTCTAAGTGATGTACATGTCCATATATGGCCCTGTCTGAGGAGCTAGACACCTATCTCCTGTCTAAGTTCCACCTGGGTCCAGAAACTAGATTCTGTGATGCCTGTGTCAATTGAGTGGGTCTTTCTGGTATGTGTTTTCAAAGCTTGTCTAGCACATATTGAGTTCAGTACAAAACACAGGAGCAAATGCCACTTTTATGCTAACTTAGCAGTTAGAGCACTCACCAAGGGAACAAGAAATGTCAGTGCTACCTCAAAGAAAAGTGATCTAAGGCCTGGGAGATACTCTGCATAAAGATCCCTTATCACTGCTCCTTTAGAAGCCGTGCTATTTTGCAGAAAAGAGTACCAAATGTATGGAGTCAAAGACAAGCATTGGTTCACCCAGGAAGGAGGGGGGAGTCCTTGCTTCTAGTCCAAGTTCCCATCACTTTTCACGATTCATATGAAGCAGCCAGTGGCTAAAAAACCAAAAATAATCCTGAGACAGAATGCAGAACTATATTCTCTCACCTAAATTCTCTAATCCGTAGACTTGAAAGTAGGTCTTATTCTCTTTCTGGTCTTATGAATCTTTTGTTCTTTGCTGCATTCTGAGCCAACTTCAACAGGAGAGATGGAATCTCCCTTTCTCTTTTGCCAAAAGCTTGGTGGTTAGGACTTGTGGGAGATGAGACATATGGGTTTGAATGCCTTTAGGCTGAGGGCAGCATATTCTTTTTTCCCACTTTCTAGTTATATCTTTCACCACTGGGCCATTACCACTGGAAAGGAAGGAAGGATATCAGCAGAGTAAGGAGCCTGGACTTCAGAAAAGCAGGCTTTGATTCATTCAGGAAACTGATGAGGAGGATCCATTAGGAGGCCAGGTTGAGAGGGAAAGGAGTCCAAGAGATCTGGGTTGTATTTTAAGGAAACTTTGCTGAGGGTGCAGGAATGAACCATCCCAACACACAGAAAGACTAGCAACAAAATACCAGCTTGGCTTAGCAGGAAACTCTTCAATGAGCTAAAACATGAAAAGGAAGCTTACAAGAAGTGGACAGATGACCACTTGGACAAATGACTAGTGGCGAGTATAACAGCATTGTTCAAGCATGCAGGGATGAAATCAGGAAGGCCAAAGCACAGTTGGAGTTGCAGCCAGCAATGCACATGAAGGGCAACAAGAAGGATTTCTTCAAGTATGTCAGCAACAAGAGGAAGATCAGGGAAAGTATGGGTCCCTTACTGAATGTGGGAAGCAACCTGTTGACAGATGATGTGGTAAAAGGCTGAACACTCAATGCCTTTTTTACCCCATGTCAGAGCTGAGCGGTTAAGAGATGCCTCAGCACAGCTGTGTTTAGGCACATTGCGAGTCCCCGGTGCAGGAATTTCCCCTGCAAGGTGGGAAAAGTCCTTGGTGCAAAATCAGAGCCTGCCAAAAGCTTGCAGCTGCACCATTGAGTGCAAATTATGCACATGTGGCGGTCAGCAATTGGCTTGCTGGCTGTACAAAAGGCTTGGGTGGTACCCGCCCAAATTGGAGGAGAGCTCGAACATGCGTAGGGAGAGATCCCCATGTGTACTTCGGAGCCACGGGTGGGCCTGATCAACCACCAACGACTGCCCATCGCGATTTCCGCAACGTACCCCATACCCTGCGTGAGTGTGAGCATCAGTTTGCCTGTCTACTGTTTTGTTTGTGTCTGTCTACGGATTGTGCTTACACTGCATACCTCATGTATACAGCTTGTAAGTAAAGTTTTTTTGTTTCAACCACTGCTGCCTCTCGTACAACTAATTCCACTCTATCAGCGGCCCCATTCCGCCGGCATTTCT
>JAGPOW010000261.1:208678574-208705780 GCA_030014935.1 Caiman crocodilus | reverse complement strand
CAGCTTGTAAGTAAAGTTTTTTTGTTTCAACCACTGCTGCCTCTCGTACAACTAATTCCACTCTATCAGCGGCCCCATTCCGCCGGCATTTCTCGGCCCCCACATGGTGTCACAAACAGGATCAGTATACTAGGAAGATACAATGGAGCTGAAATTGGTTGAAGGTTGCCCCTGGCGCAATGGAAAGTGCCACGTGCTAGACGCCATGGAGTTGGGAGCGCACATCGCTTACCATCGAGTGGGCGGAACGGGTGGAAGATTTGTGAGCGGATACCTCTCGCTCAAGGGAGAAGGGGAACCTGCGAAAGAGTGGGAAGTGCGTCTTCACCCAAGAGCTTTTGGATGTGTGATGGGGAGTGAACGGGTTTGATTTAAACCCCGAGAGCAAGGGGGCAGCCAGTCCTCAGCCGGACAAAAGACAAGTGAGGAAGATATAGCTCTCAGTTGGGAGTTTGCTCACTGTATGTGCTGCGTACGGGAGAGTAAAGAGCCAGCACTGATTCATTTGGACATGCTGTTACCGGAGTTGGGAGAGTTGGAGCTTTTGGAGCTCCGTGGAGGAGTGGAGATGGAGGGAGACTCCACAAGTGAAGGGACTGGCACAGAATACGGAAAGGGGAGAATGCTGAGAGTAATGTTGTCATACAGTCATAACCCTGATGCGGGAAAGGACTGAATTGGCAATCCAATTGTATGCCGTTCATGCAGTCAAGCAGGTTGCAGCTATGGAGGAAAGCCAAGGTCCCCCGTCATCGCAAGATGGTGGAGAAATGGAAGGGAGCTGCCACGGAAGGGTTGAGAAGGAGGGCGGAGTTACCTACGGGAGGAGGGGAGCCGCCACGGAAGGGTTGAGAAGGAGGGCGGAGTTACCTACGGGAGGAGGGGAGCCGCCACGGAAGGGTAGAAGAGGAAGGCAGAGCTATCGGCAGGCGGGCGGAAGTAGCGACTCCATCCCCCTGAAATCCCCTCGGGCCCGCCTCCGGGCCATGATCAGGAGGCAATGGGAGGCATGCTGCAACCGAGTTCCCCATCAGATGCAGTGACAACTCAGATAGCCATGCACCCTGTGGCAATTAGGAGTCAAGTGATAAATGCAGCCTGTGTTACTGCCAGCACCTATCACGGCAGAACCTGGACTGAATTACAGGCCGTATGTAAAAAGTCCAAGATAAGGTCAGCAGAAACCCTAGCTATGTGGATGGGATGTGTGGTTGTGGAGTTTGGATCCAACCTGGTGGACCAACATGAGGCGAGTTCTCTCACCAGACGAACCTCGTTGGAGCGGAGGACACACTGCTGACATCAGCATGGTAATGTACAATGTTTATTGGCCTATTTTGCTTCCAGCACTTGTTGCAGGTCAGGCTGGCAGAGAGCATATGCATGGCATGAATGTGGACCATCGAGAGTTAGCGTGGAACAGATCTTGCAAGCGATCATCGGGATTTTGTATTGCACGTGCAATCCTAGACGATATGCACTGGGACTCACCATCCCAGCAGCAGGAATTGTGGCCTTATCATTACCTGCAAGATCCTGGAGCTGTTCCGATCACGCTGACGAGTATTGATGCTTGTGTTGAAATGTATGGAGGAAGAGCTGCCATAGTTTTCTGAATTTTGCTAAACCCACTAGCTGGACAGCCTGTAAGTGATTTTTTGTGGCACCTTCTGTGACTGCAAGCTCTTGTGAAACCGGGTCAGAGAGAGCTCAGCGATCCAGAGCAACATCGAGTGCACAAGTCTAGCCTGTGACGATTCCAGCTGGTGCAAAGAACACCAGAGGAGCGAGAGATGTTCAGATTCCTCGTGTGTTACTCTAGACTCACGAAACAGCAGTTGTGAATTTTGGCCGATGAGGCTCAATGGAACCTAGCATATAAGCTGGGATTCCAATGCCAAGACAAACCAGATGACAAGTCATCTTGTGATAATGATTGATTTTTGTGAGATAAGCTAATTAATTTTTCTGAGATTTTCTTTCTCTACAGGTCCGCCGAAGTGTGTGGAGACCAGATCGGACAGAGAGACACAATTTTGAGAGAGCAGACTATCTCTGCAGGTCCACTGATATGCGTGTGTGACCAGACCAGAGAGAATATTTTGAGAGGGAGTACCTCGAAAGACCAGGATGCGATGACATCCACCGAAGTCCTGATAATTGAACTGTTTATCACCAACCTGTTAATGTGTAGTTGTGTTTTGATGGGTTATTTTTTGATTAAATCCCTGTAGAACGAACTTTCTTCGTTGTCTGCTTTTGTTTGTACCTACTCGTGGTATGAACCCGTTGGGCAATGCGACTATTTAGCCGACTTGAATGTGCCCCAGCTACAACTGTGCCTTTGGCAAGGGGGCATGTCAGAGCTGAGAGGTTAAGAGATGCCTCGGCACAGCTTCATTTAGGCACATTGCGAGTCCCTGGTGCAGGGATTTCCCCTGCAAGGCAGGAAAAGTCCTTGGTGCAAGATCAGAGCCCGCCAAAAGTTTGCAGCTGCACCATTGAGTGCATGCTCACGATTGGCTCAGAGTAAATTATGCAGATCAACCACCAAAGACTCCCCGTCACGATTTCCGCGACGTACCCCAGATCCTGTGTGACTGTGAGCATTGGTGTGCCTGTCTACTGTTTTGTTTGTGTCTGTCTACGGATTGTGCCTACACTGCATACCTCGTGTATACAGCTTGTAAGTAAAGATTTTTTGTTTCGACCACTGCTGCCTCTCATGCAACTAATTCCACTCTATCAGCAGCCCCATTCCGCTGGCGTTTCTCGGGCTCCTCACCCCACTACTCTTCACCAGCAAGGTTAGCTCCCAGACTACTGCACCTGGCAGCACAGTTTGGGAAGGAGGTGAGCAGCTAATAGTGCTGAAGGAACAGGTTAAGGACTGTTTAGAAAAACTGAATGTCTACAACTCTCTAGGGCCAGATGGGATGCACCCAAGGGTGCTGAGGGAGTTGGACAATGTGATTGCAGAGCTGCTGGCCATTTGTTTTGAAATTCATAGTAACTGGGAGACATGGGTGGAGGGAGAAAAAAATTGGGGGGGGGCTGAGTGTGCACTGCCAGACAGGAAAGTTTGTGGGTGGCGAAGGGGTGGGGGGAGGGGAAAGGGTCATGGGAGGAAGAAAGAAGGGAGTGGGAGTGGGGCTGGGGCTGGGGCTGGAGTTGAGGCTGGGACTGGGCTGGAATTGGGAGGGTGTGGAGCTGAGCTGGGCCCAGGATCAGAATTGGAACTGGGGACCACTGTGCCCAGGTGGCTACCCTTTCCTCAGCACCGGGGTTCATTGCCTGGCACCAGTGCCTCCTGTGCCATTGAATCTGTCACTCCATAGCCCTGCCCCAGCCCTGGCTGCCTAGTCACCCCAGTCCTTGCCTTGGCCCCACACCATCCAAGGGGGCCTGGAGTGGGGCCAGCCTCAGCTGCACTGCCTAGCTGGAGGAAACTGAGCCTCTGGGACCACCATGCACACCCCACCCTGAGTCATCATTTTTCATAATAATAATGATTATAATACTAATACTTCTGCTGCTGGGATAGGCCCTGCACAGTGAGTGCAGGGTGGGGTGCAGGGCAGAGCCGCATCTCGTCCAGAGGAGGCAGGGTAGTGGCTCCTGCTGCTACATGTGTTCCACGAGTGCATCGGGACATGTGCCCCTGGATATGTGCAGGGCAGGCTGCGGCTACGGGCTAGGGCTGGGGCTGCACTGGGCTCTTCAAAATGGGGGAGCAGGGAGCAGGCTACACTCAAAGTGGGCAGTGGCAGTGCTGGGAGAGAGGTCAGGGGGCTATGGCCTATCCCTTTCCAGTGCCACTACTGCCCACCTGAGCACAGCACTGCCCAGCCCAGCCCAGCCCAGCCCCTGCTAGGAATAGTATGGCACAGTCCCAGCCAGCAGCTGCAGCCTGTGCTACCCCACACAGATCCAGGGGCACATGTCCCCATGCCTCCTGGGGTACACATAGCAGCAGGAACTACATCCCTGAACAAGTTGCTCTCAGCTTCATTCTGTCCCTCCCTGGATGTGCAACGCCTGCCCCTCCCCTAACCCCAGCCCCAGCTCCAGCTCCACTCTCTCCGCACCCCTGCTGCAGCTGCTGGAAACACTCAGCCAGGTGGCTTTGTGGCCCTACTGCTGCCCGTGGGGGCTAAAATTTGTGGGGGAGCTGAAGTCCATTAGCCCCCACTTCTGCTGCCTATGTCGGGAAGAGTCCCAGACAATTGCAAATGGGCAAATATAGTGCCCAACTTTAAGAAATGGAAGAAGGAGGATCTGTGGAACTATAGACCAGTCAGCTTCCCCTCAGTCCCTGGAAAAATCATGAAGCAGGTCTTCAATTAATTCATTTCACAGCATTTGGAAGAGAAGAAAGTGATTCGGAATAGTCAGCATATATTCACCAAGGGCAAGTCATGCCTGACCAATCTGATTGCCTTCTATGATGAGATGTCTAGCTCTGTGGATGCAGGGAGAGCACTGGACATTATATACCTTGATTTTAGCAAGGCTTTTGATATGGTCTCCCACAACATTCTCACAAGCAAACTATGAGGAGTATGGGCTGGATGAATGGACCGTAAAGTGGATAGAAAACTGGCTGGATTGTTGGGCTTAAAGGGTAGGAACCAGTGGCTCTATCCAGTTGGCAGCCGATATCAAGTAGAGTGCTCCAAGAGTGAGTCCTGTGTCTGGTTTGGTTAAATGTCTTCATCAACAACTTGGAAGTTGGGATGGAATGCAGCTTTCCTAATGACACCAAGCTCGGGGGAGTCCTAGATACATTAGAGGGTAGGGCTAGGATTCAGAGAGAGACTTAGGCAAATCTGAAGATTGAACCAAAATAAATCTCATGAGGTTCAATAAGTGCAAAGTCCTGCACTTAGGACAGAACAATCCTATGCATTGGTACAGATCGGGGACTGACTGGCTAAGCAGCATGTAACAGGTCACCCTCCCCAGCGCCATCTTTTGCGTTATCTGTGCCCTATGGGGGTACCCTTGGAGTCCCTTCAAGGTTTCCTACTCTATACTCTTCTGCCATGTCTTGATGGAAATATTATAAGTGGGAGACTGCCTATTGTTTTTTGTATGTTGGAGTCCTTTGCCAACACTGGCCTTGACCCCACTGGCCTTTACCCGGCTTTGAACTTTGCTACCCCCTGGCTGTAGGTTTAGATGGGGAGGCCTAGCTAGAAAAAGACTGGGGTCAAGGCCACTGCTGGCAGAGGACCCCAACATACAAAAAGGCCAGGTTCTCTAAAAGGATTACTTGGTATTTCTCAAAGCAACTGTGTCAGTGTAATTTTCAAGTGAACCTAAGTAACCATTCATACACATAATATAATTTTCCTGGCAAGTAGATGCAATTTTAATTTTAGTTAATTTTTCACTGGGAATGTAAATGTGCCTTTTCTGATCCCCTAGTTAGGAAGAACTGACAGGCACTGATTTATATATTTATAATAATTGAGCTCTTTGGCTGTCATATATTTTTGGTAGGAAATTTTACAGATGATTCCATGGAAAAGGATTTAGTTCTTATATTTATAAAGTGAGTGTAACTCTGCCAAGTTATGAAATTCTATTTGGAAGTAAAGTTTCTGCTTAACCATACTTAAGACATTAGTATAAACATTCGAAATACTGATGCCAAAAAATGAGTTCTCCAAAAAGGGGAGATCTGAAAATTGGATTCTTAATTGTAAATAAATGTGCTGTTTTGACAGTCATCCTACTATTTGCCAGTAAGATAGTAGGGATTTGCTCTGACTCTGTTCCTTGCCAGACTTGATGAATATTTTGGAAGTCCCCAGAATGCACATTTATACAAAATAAAAGGTAAATCTCTCCAGACAAGTCTTCAGAATTCAAGTATGAACTTTTTATCTCAGACCAAGTAAGTTGCAGAGGAATACATTACATTTAAATGTCTCAAAATAAAGGTGTTTCAGGTTTACAGTTTGGCAGCTATTAAAATAAGTAACATTATACTTACCCTGATTGGTACCTGTTGATATCCTGCCTTCAACCTGCATACAGCCCCTGTTAACAATATTAGCAATTTTACCAAGGCATTGGGGCTGGATTTTTACAGCTGAAGATTAGTTTTCTCCTCCCAGTTATATGAATACAGATCTGGAGTAATGATAAAATTCATTGGGATTGCTCCAATATTAGGCACTAATTTAAGGAAGTATTCCTAGTAAAGAGGATATTAGCTTTTTGCTTGATCGTAAGCATGTACTTATCCCATTGAGAATAGGAATTAAACACATTTTTTAAATTCAGTGTATTTCTATGTGCATTCTTGAAAAGGACCCCTAATTTATGATTTGCGGAGAATCATACCTCCAAATACATGTATACATAATGTTTTGGTCACAAAGCTAATGCATTTAAAAATTGCTCAGTTTATAAGAAAAGCAGACACAGTCCTATCTTATTTTAATAATACCCTCTCTTGCTCATGATAATCCCAAATCGTAAACATTAAAAGCATGAAAATAAAAAAAAGGCAACAGCCATTGGGGTTTCATTCTGAATCCAGCTGCTTTTTAACCTTAGAGATTTCAAAACGTCTTTGAGCAATTTATCTTGAAACATTAGTTTCTCTTCTATGTGTGACCTCCCAATTTTTAATTATGTTATTTTCATTGACTTACAGTTTATCTTCAAATGTTCCCCAAAGTGCAACCAGGACAGGATTGATTTGTTTGTACATACACAAAACATACCGTTAAGGCAATGCAGTTACCGCACAGCTAAGAATGTTGCAATATTTACTTTGAACTGTGACAAATTCATGTGAGTGTCTTTGGAAATCTTTTTAGAGCCATTCTGTCAAATATTTATTCTGGCTAAATCAGTTGCCAAACAAATGGTATGGCCTAAATCCTGGATCCAGTAATTTCCACAGCACAGACCCTGAAGAAACTAGTATTCGTACTGTGAGGAATGAAGGCATTGCCTTGTGAAGCACACATTTACCACTTAGGCAGACACACAGATGCTCCTCTGTTATGAGGCACCAAGACACAGATTCCACATAGCCCAGGTGCTTTATGTGAGCATTAGACCTTGATATCAGGAGAAGCACTCATGTGTGAAGCACTGAGCATGAGTCTGACACAGGGTAAAAACAGATGTCGGGATTCTCCAGAGACAAAGCCTTTTATCCTAGGATCCTACAGATAGACAAGCCAATTGTACCACTTTAAGTACCAGTGCAATATCTGAAGTTAAAAATACCATATTTACCAGCATCTGAGGCAACTTTGAGTTTAAGATGACCCCCTCTCCCAGCCCCAATGATTAGATTTTATATATGGAAAATTATAAATATATTAGAGTTTTCAATGTATAGAATTTAATTATTGGTGGGTTGTTTTAAATTTAGCACCCCCTAAAACACTAGTGAGGGACAAGGGCCAGATCTTTGCACCTTGCCTCCTGCCTGCTCCCCATTCCTTACACATACCTATCTCTGCTCCCCTGCTGCCTTCCCCTCCTGTCCTCCTGCTCCTTGCCCTCGATGCCTGCTCCAATGGCTATTCCTGCCCCCTTGCTGTCTGTCCCTCTTCCCAAATGCCAGCCCACTTATTACCCCTGCATCTCTCAGGTGTCTACTTTCAGGGGAGGAGCACTGGGTCTGGGGCAGTCAGCAGCAGTGGTGGCAGCTTTGTGTTTGGCCCAACTAAGCTTGGCCAGGGAGAAGCAGCAGTGGCAACCCTGGACTCAGCTGGTCTGGAAAAGCTGGAGCTGAAACTGAAAGTAAGCAGAGGAAGGAGCAGGGAGGGGGCAACTAACTAACTGTAGGGGGCTGGTAGGGGAGGCTGTGTTTTCTCTCTCATGCTTTCTCCCAAGCCACACACCACAGGTCTCCCATGTATGCCCCCCCAACCATGCGGTCTCCTGTTGTGCTTTCCCTACCATGTGCCTTTTCCTCTGCTGCACACAGCAAGCAGCTCAACTCTGGCTCCAGTCTTAGCCTGGGGCTAAGCTGGAGCTGAGGTGCTACCTGCCCCGGGCTGGTACTCAAATTTAAGACTAGGTTCTTTTTCCCCCCATGGTGATTGGAGAAAAAAACTTCATCATGGATTTGAATAAATGCAGTAGATGACACCAAATAAAGCAGATCAGTTCTGCCAAGATGTGTACCAGTACAGCTGATCTGCTTCATTAGGTGAAACACACCACCTGTTGTCCTTGGAGAACGATGGGCAGGATAGCAGGTGATGTGTTCTCTGCTTCCCAAGACACCCCTAGAAGTCTCTGGGGTGAGTCTCCCAAGTATGGAACCCCAACTTTTCCCGCTTCCAGAGACGCAGCCTAGAGATTGCCAGTGGGGTATCTCTGGAAGCAGGGAAAGCCAGGCAGCTACACATGGGGCCTGAGAAACCCAATCCTGCACAGGAATTCCTGGGTGCACAGGACTGGGCCTCTCAAGTTCTGGGAGCACCTGCCTAGAGTGGCAGGTGTGTGAGCAGTTGTAGCTTTCTGCGCTATCCTACCATAAAGCAAATAGACACCTGCTGCAATAAAGTAGTAACAATCTGTTACTACCTTTTGTCACAGCGGCACTGTGGTTCAATAAAAGGTATGGATGTCTTTTTTCTGTCTCTTTGTGGGTCCATGATTATTTTTATAGTAACACAAAAGATAACACTTTTTGCTTGGGAGAATCGCAGCTTATTTGGGTTAATTGCCATGTGTCCCAGGGACAAGCTGCATGTGTGAAGATCTATGCCGCTTCCTGCTTTTGACTCAGTTCTATCTGAACCGCTTCAAATATGATGTCTGTTTTTACCCACACTGAATGTCCTGGCATGGCAGTTTCCCTCTACTGCTGACTATCTGCCAGAGCAAAATTAAGGGATAGGATTCTGGGTAGACATGTCCAAAATAAGTTCATCAGCTCATAAGAAGATGTGTCAAATCAAAGATTCTTTCTTGCAGGAGAAGAATAATTCTTTAAAGATCATTCTTAAATCTCTTGCAGGGGACTCTTCCCTGATCCCCCTCCTTCCTCATCAACACATCCATTATGAAGGGCATTTTGGCGAAGTGGCTTATATGTGGGTCCATCTTGGTACAGACCTGGCAGATATCTTTTGTATTTATTACTTACCACATCTAAGAGAGAGGTAATAATATTTGCTTGCCTCCTATAATATGTGGTACGAGATCTTATTCTGCAATAGGAATAAAGAGCACAATCTATCAGAAGTGATCAGGCTTAAGCTGCCAGCCTCTTAAAACAGTGCACTATTCCCTAGGCTAATGGGTACTGTGATTAAAGAGCGCAAGTGGGCATGTTCACTCTGATAGAACTTTGTTCAACAAAGTACTGACAGTGCATAACAAAATGTAAGGCTCTGCAGATATAACTGACTTGTGCATTAGAAGCAGTATAGCCATATGAGTACAATGAATGCCTGGATTAATTAGCACAGAGAAGCAGGGTATGGCAAGCTGGATAGAGGACTTGTGGATACTGCTCTGGCACTAGACAAAGTTTGATTCGAGTTAGTTTCATTATTACTGCATTGTGCTTTTTCTTGCTCATGTATCATTGAATGATAAGGCCTTTTTTGGCATGAGAAACAGTAGTTATTTTATATCCAGCTGTAACAGTACTAACACACTGGACATGTCAATGCTGCAGACTGTTTTTGGAAACACCCAAGTTGCACCTGATGACAGGACTGAAGTTTGATGTATTTCAGAAATGACTTATTGAAATAACCCTTCTGCTGACAAAAGTAAAATCACATTGATGGGAAAATCATTAATGCCACCTGCTATGTCTCTGTTTACCAGAATAAAAGCCTATATAAAAACAAACATTAAAAACCACAGACTGCCAATTTCATCTACACACATAACTTATATGAAGATATCTTATAAAGACACAACAGTAGCTCTAAACCACTTGGCTTTCAGATATAAAAGCCCAAATACAACTTCCTGTTTAGGTGGGGAAATACTACTTCCTTGTCTATTTTTAGATATACCAGTGGCATTTAGGACCACTTACACCTACCTGTTTTAGATCCTCCTCCCCTGCAACACCACCATGCTCAAAAGGGATCTTCTATGGCCACTTATTCCTTGAAATTCTAGTCTACATGGGAAGATGTGTGATTCATTTAAGTGCCTGAAAAATTAGAGAAAAACTACAGACCATTTAATGGGAGAGGATGGCCCTCCTACCTAATAGGCAAATGGACTACTGCAGTGATTCTCAACTAGGGTGCTGCAGCACCCTAGGATACCATTAGGTGTTTTTAAGGTGCCATAGAGTGCTGCACAAGATTACTACTGTTGGGTATGCAAAGACTTACACATGCTTTACAAAATAAACCCAGAGATTTCAAAGAGGAATATGTAGCATAAAAACATTTTGAATGTTTAGTGGGCCTTCTGAATTCTTTCCAGCAGAATTGTTCTATTATTTTTCTGTAGACAGCAAATAAGTGAAAGCTAACAGCTAGTTTCTTGTGTCTAGTGAAGTTGAGAACCACTGATTCAGTTGTTAGCATATACACCGTGGGAATGGGAGACCCAGGCTTTAGGCCACAGGCATGTTTCTAAGCCACAGGGCATTAGAACCCACATATTGACTTCCCAGGAAAGTGTCCTAACCACCAGACCATAGGATAAGCAGGGCCAAGAGCATGATCTCTATATTCTGTTGAACCTTTTTCCCGGACAGGCTGGATGGGCAGTACCTCCTCTGTCTGTGGGCCAGATCCTGCCTTGGTCTGATCTGGCACTGTGGCCAGAGCAGTGGGAGCCATGTAGCCACACAGAGGAGGTGGGAGGGCAGCCCAACTGCAACCTGGGCCCCATGGAGAAAAAGGAGGTAAGGCTTGGCCTCATGAGGGGAAAGTGGGGGCATAGCCTGGGTCCACAGGAGAAAAGAGGTGTGACTTGGCCTTATAGGAGGGAAGATGTGTAGCCTGCCCCTGCGGGGAAGAACAAGGTCATGGCTTGGCCCCAACTCTGCCCCGTGGTGGGAAGGAGCATGGCCCAGCTCCACAGGGAAAGGGGACATGGCTTGGCTTTGTTGGAGAACGGCTGTGGCCCTCCCCAAAACTGGCTGCATGGGGGGGATGGGGATGTGGCCCAGCCCCAATCCTGGTATGGGGAGAAGGTGTAGCCTGGCTGTGTCCAGCAGTATGGGACTTGGAGTTTTAGAATTGGGCAGGGGGAGGGTAACTGAATTAACATCCACTGCTCCCTCGCTACCAAAGTTCCTGCCCCATAAGGAGCCTTGTGGGCCGCATGCGATGGCTCCATGGGCCACGTTTGTCCCATGGGCTGGAGGTTTAGCATCTGCCCTAAATTATGATTCTGTGTTGTGACTTTTAGAGGTGCAATATAAAATCTCACTCAAGCTATTTTTAAATCAGTACATGAGCCTCCTAACTCCCTCTAAAATGTCCTCAGGCCCAGTCTTCTCTTACGTAAAATTTTTCAGAGGAATAGAACGAGGACTGTCAAACTCAGGACCACAAAAGATAGGAATGACTGCATTTTTCACAGCATTCAAAACTCAGTGTAGCTTTACATGGTACTATGTGGTGCAGTGTAGAGATAACTGAGCAAGCTCCAGAAGCAATCCAGCCATGTTGGTGTAATGTTCTGCAGGGCTCATTAGCCCTACCTAAGAAAATGGTATGCTGTTTCTGCTAGCTGAGCTAGTTTAGAGCTAGCTCAGGTGTCTTTACAAAACACTGTTGCACTGTGTAGATATACCTTAAATGCGAACCCTGCCTCTCCAGCTTGACTTTCACCTGATAGTTCTTTATGCAGAGACACTTCTCGTCTATAAATACGAACTATAAATGAATGAAGCTATGTCTTCTACAGGCTGGAAATGGACACAGATATTTATTGTTATTTCAATGTATAACTAGTTGGTGGAGGGCGCTCACATTGTGAGTAAGATAGATTAATTGGTTTTATAACATTGAGCACAGCTGTCCAACTGACGGCTTGTGTGCAGCCTGAGAACAGTTGAAATGCAGCTGCTGCTTTCCCTTATTACTCCAGCTACCTAAGGGGCAGGGCAGCACAGCTCACAGCCCTGGGGGAACTCATGCCTCAGTGCTGCAAGGGAGTTCAGATGGGATCCACCTACATAGTGTGGTGTTGGAGGTGGGAAGTGAAGTCACCCACACATGCAGCAGTGGGTTGTTGAGGGAGGTGCCACTTGCATATGTGGTGTGGCTAGGGGGCGTGGCTTGGAGGCCTATGGCTTGGTGGCCTGTGGTTTGCACATGTGTAGCCCATGTGGCGGCTGTTGGCTGCTCAGCTGCTGGACAGCCCTGATATAGAGCTTCTGTGTCTGCCTTAGTATTTATCTATATTACATCTCTTTAGAGTGGGCTGATACTCTCTTGACAGCTCAAAGATGACATTACCAGACAAAATCATAGCCTTAAGGAGAGCTCTAATATGAATATCTATTTGTGATTATGCACTGCCTCATATAAATTTAGCATTGAACCTGACCTCACCACCATCTGAGTTAATGCCAATTTGTCTTCATGCAATAAATATGTATTCAGGGCAGAACCGTGCAAAGCTTTTAAATAGATATTCTATGCACCAATTTGCTCCATGTTCTTCCCAGTTTGCAATAATCCATTTTCTGTTGATTGTTTTGAATTCAGTGCATCTGCACTTATTAAATACCAAAGTTCTATAAATTGGCAGGCACAGGTTTCTCTATAATCTCACTAAAAGTTAATATACATAATAAGAAGGATTAATTGGATCCACTCTGTATCTTTTATCTTAAACAATTAACCCGTTATGGAACTACGTTAAGCAGTTTGACCTAAGAGATCTGAGGCCTTATAGAGGAAATTTTTCTAGATAAGATTTCAGGGATATCTCCATCCTCTTGCCTTCTGACATGTTTTCACTGTGACTCATTTATCTAAGGCAACCAGTGCTATGCCAGTTGTGAATTGTCTAATTAAATCTCAAAACACTGGCTGTACAGTACTGTCTTGTGTATCCCAGGGGACTTGAAAGGGGTCAGGCTTATTGGCCTATTTCTCAAGCAAAACACAGGCAAGCTGTAACAATGAAAGAGCTCACAAATACTTATATTCATAATTTCTAAATTTTATTTTTATTATATAGAAACAGATCACCTGATTCCCAATTCCAAGTGTTCCACAGGGGTTGCAGGTCATTACCATGAGCATACAATTGTTCCACATTACTATGAAGGAAGAGAGGCTACAGTTTCAGCCTGTTTGCTGGTGGGGATGATAGCTTTCACTAAGGCTTTGTCACAGTAAAGAAGAAAAGAGTTTCCTGTGTTCAGTTTTTCTTAAAGAATTTGAGTTTTTGTCTATTTCCATTGCAGCATTAGTCAGGAATAACTGCATCGAAGTCAGTTTGAGTATCTCTGAAAAATTAGGCCAGTTATTTATGTACCTAAAATGGATTTCAATGACACTCTTTTAGTCTGTTGAGTTTGAAAACTTTGGCTTTAATATGTTGTTACTTGTGTTCAGAAAATCAATGCCTCAATCATTAACATGATTTATATACCTGATTTAATAATCTTTTCCCCAATCCTATCATTAATGAAAATGTTCAGAAAAACTTCTGTTTGAATAGAACTGTGCTCACACTTAGGGAATGAAACTGCATTAGTTGTTAAAATATTTTCCAGAAGCATTATTTTTCTGAGTGTGCCTGTTAAGTTTTGGTCATTTAATTCTATATTAAAAACATTTTGTATTTCCCAAGAAGAAGCAATCTTTTCATTGTCATACTTGTTATGTAGGTCTCCTAGTTTTCAGTTTTTCATTTTAAAGGCTTTCACAGAAGGCATATGTGAAGAATTCATATTGTAGTCCTTGGCCTGCTTGTCTACATTCCACATTCTTGGCAGCAAAATCAGAAGAAGCAATTTCATTATACTTTGTTTTGTTTTGTCTTGGTTTTTTTGCCTCAGAGCTTGTGCCTTGTTCCCCGCCTCTACAGAAAAGTACCAGAACTGATACAGGTCCACGGCATTTTGGGATCCAGATTTCCAGCTAACTCCCATCTCTCGAAGATCACATGCTCCTTCCCCTTATAAAGACAAAAGACATAGATGTTGTACTTGGGAGTTCATTTGGGTGTACTGCACTTAGATGTTCCACCTCCTCTACTCAATATTACCATCATGCTGAGAGGCGATGGCACTGTGTCTTTAAATCATTTGAACATTTAGCTACTAGTACTCAACTTGCGATGCACAGTTGTGGGCAACTGGAAGTTTGCCTCAGATTATAAAACAGTTATTCTCAGTCAGAATTATGAATAGGAATTTCTTACCAAACCATTACCAAGCGGCTTCCAGCTCCTTATTTTAGGGCATAGTTTCTAGTTAAAGGTTGTGTGACTAATTTCATGATTTTATTAGACATTTCATGTATTTTCTTAAAGCTCCAACTTCAGAAGTCATATGTTTGCATTGCAGCTTTAATTTAAACTATAAAATAAGTGTCTAGGCCAGTTATTTGCATCCAGCGATGACACCCTGGGATGCCATAAGATCCTTTTAAAGGGGACACCACACAATATTAGGACTGTTAGCTGTACAACCATGATTCATAAGACAAACCCAGAAATTTCAAGTAGGAATCCATAAAGTCAAAAACATTCTGACATTCACTTACCCTAGTTTAAGAAGAATAGTTGTAAAGCCTTTTTAGGGATAACTAAAGTACCAACCTGGGACTACTCACATGCTTAAAGTTAAGCCTATGCATAAGTGCTTTCAGTTTGGTAATGAATATAAAAACTTTATAAATAATCAAGTCTTTTTAATTGTTTATTATTAAACACAATATTTTAAGGTCTGATATTTTATATCTTTCTTGAGTTTGAAACAAATGCCTTGTACTTTCAGAATTTCTAAGCTGCTCTCTGCTGGGGTAAACCAGTTATTTTGAGTTCTGATGAGTTAGATTGCATATTCATGGAATAAAGGTACTATCTGTGCTCATTAGGGAGAACTTGCAAAATTCATCTGGGTAATGTTGCTACCCACTAAAATGCCCCTGTAGCAAACTCAGGCTGACAATATTTATTTTACAGTACACACTCATGTCTTCACTAAGTATTGTGTATATGTGTGTGTGTGTCTGTGTGTGTGTATAATGGATCAAAATGTGCCTGTATAAGGTGCAGTTTAGCATATTATATGTACATATAATGTTCATATTATATGCTATAATGAAGATTGATCCAAAATATTTTTCAGGTGATTTTGGTGAAATGAAAAAAAAGGTAAATATCTGTTTTGGATGAAGGAATCATTTGAACATTCAGCTACTAGTACTCAACTTTTTACTCAAGGGGAAAAATCAAAGGATTCCTTCATCCAAAACAGATTTTTACCCTTTAGTAAAAAAGAATAATTTGAAATGTTTTATGTATCTGAAAAAAAGCTATTCATTTAGCTTTGGATTATTTAGCTTTTTTGTTTAATCATTGTTTAATTGGGAATTCTTCAGAATGAAAGCCTACATTTGAAAGGAAAGGCCAAAATATTTTATTTTGAAAATATCAGACTAAAATGTTTTGACTGTTCTGAATTTCCCCTTCCTACCTTTTTTGGATTAAATAAATTGCAGAAATCATTTTTCTATCACTCCAAAACTACATTTTCAACAATTTATTTTTAGTTGCAGAAAAATTTTGCCAGCTCCAGCCTTGAGGTATACTTTTGCTTCAGTAGACACCATCATAGGCATGTGTGTGGTGTTCTGTCCTAGCCCACTCATGCCATTCTCATCCTCCTCCAGCCGGTGCCTTTTCCACCCTTTTCTTATTGACCTCTCAATATCTTGTTCAAAATGAAAATGTGATGATACAACTTCACAGATCTTTCTAAAAATGAAAAAATGAAGTAATCTTTGCTTTAGATTTCATTTTATTGGTCATCTTTTATGAACAAATTACGAAATATACTTCATTCACAAATTGGAAATATTTACAGTCTCTTTACAACAAGGCATTGTTGAGGTTTTGATTTATGGCATTCTTAAAACATTCTGTCTTTCAAAACAAAGACATCAGTGTTGTTTTCAGCACGCCCATCATTTGTTCATTTGTACTCTGCATGTGAAATGCAAGCTTTTTAAAGTCCAATTTGCACTTTCTTCATGAGACAATCTGCTGGTTAATCTCTCTTCTTTTTAATGATTTTATAAAGTTTTCTTGAGAAGAGCCTGAAAAGTCTGTTTCAAATGCTATCACAGTTCTGGAAAGTTGATCAGACCAAAAAAGGTGGGGGAGGAGGGTTATATAAGGGGAATGAATAAATATTGTATATCAGCAAAGTACTTAGGAAGGAATTTAGCACACGCTTCTAAATGGAATTCCAACTGTGCTGTTCTGCACTTGTGAAATTTTATCAATAAAAGCCAAGATTGTTTCAGTTTCACATCAGTCTCTTGGTGGCTATCTATTTATATTTTTTTCCTGAAGAAAATCTCAAAACGTTTTGTTCTTTGAACTTTTAAATCTCTTAGTACACTTTTCCATTATAAATCAGTTGTGGGCCTCCATTGCTTAGATTATCCGTCATTTCCTGTAACAAGAAGGAAGAACATTGATTGAAATTAAAATTATTTGCACAGCTTGAAAAGTGTTTAGTTACTGGTGTTAGATAGCTTACAAAGAAGCTTAATTTATTTTCTGTTTTTGTAAATCACATGATAAAGTGGAAAAAAACCCATAGTTTATGTCAATTATGTTCCTATGAAAGATGCTAGCCTGAGTTCTGTAAACGGCCATTTACAGAATTACATTTTCTACCTACAGAATTAAATATACAGCCCAGATGGCAGCAGTGCAAATTTCATCATGCTGCCTTTTCAATAGACTTTAGTGCCACATAGATGATAATCTAACCAGGAGTGAAATAGTGCTACATTGTCTAGGTCCATTTGACCATTGGCTTCTCTGTTGAGATATCAAAAGGATGCTAGTGAATGCTATCTGTATTAGATTTTTGTAATGTAAAGCTAAATCCAAATAGGGACTTAAGTGTTAAAACAGAACTTGGGTAGATTTTAGGTAACTAAGTCCATGTCTCAATGGCAAGCACCCTATGGCAGACAGTAGTGCCTTCAAGCATGCTGTACTGCTCCACACAAGTTGCCTCCATAGCTGCATTTACATGGTGCTACACAGGAACTAATTAGTATGGTAGTGGGCTAATTTGGCCCTATTATTTAATCATTAGTCCTGAAGTGCTGCATGAACTCTTGGGCAGAGCTGTGCAGTACGGCTAAGGGTGCTGTCATTGCATAAATTTCCCATATCCACAAACCCTAAATTCCCAAGCTGTAATCCTAATCTTGCTAGGCACCTCCATGTGTGACCTGAAAGTTCTCAAAGAGAAAAAAATATCTTTATACATGCCCAGACGTTCCCCAGTCTCAGGAGTTCCCCAGTCTCAGGAGTCCAGTGCTTAGCTCATGTATAAGCTAATCAGGAACTAGATGCCACACCACTTTCCCTGCTTGAGAGGCCTGATTTATTAGGTATGCTCAAAGCAAGTTCAGCACACACTGACAACATTTGGCCAGTCAGATGATTCAGTCATAACTATTTTCTTTTAAAATGCACCTGGAGGAGGTATAGCCTGTGCCCATATTTTACATAATAACCTAATAGCTAAAGTACTCGCCCAGGAAGGAGGAAACCCAAGTATTTTCCTCTGCTTGAAGGAGTTCAAACCCACAGTTCTCACTTCCTGGCTAATGATCTTGTCTATGGGCTTGGATGTGTAGAGTGAAGTAAGGGTAGAAGCTGTGCCACTGTGCAAAAAGAAATGGAAGATTCATAGGGCCTGAAATAAGTCATTTGTATCTGTATTCTAGTGGTTATGACTGTCACCAGAAAGCAGCCGGAGTCCCAGGTTCTGGACTTTGCTTCCAGGGGCTGTTTATACATTTTATATTAAATAATCATTAGATGAAAGAGCAGATGTAGTTTGGGAGCAGGGACCAGAACTCAGGACTTCCCTGTCCCACCTGACAACTACATCATTAGGATAGAGTCATGTTTCCTCTTGTATGCTTTCTTTCTGCCCCATGCTTCTTGCGTTACTTTCTGCTCAGTGATCCAGCTTCAAGAGGAAAGTAATAGACTGCATCCAGTCAGTCTAGCCTATAGCTTTGTGGTTAGAACACTCTGTTGGAAGGTAGAAATGTGGGCTTGAATATTCTGTCTGAGGGCAGCCCTGAAACTGGATGTCTCATGGTTTGAGCAACTTTTCTAACCAGTAGGGGCTTATTAGAGAATATGCTTTTGCCATTGTGAAATCTGGTGCAGGATATACCTTCCTGAAGTCCTGAGTCTGGTGCTTAATCCCTAGGAAATAGGGTAGGTGTTCAATCACACTCTGCATTCAGCAGTTTCTGTTCTCTAGCTCTAGGTGGCTCCCTGCTCATTATGCTAGCTGTTTTGAGATGATTTAACTCTTCCCGGTGTACCTTATGCCTGACTCTGGGCTCTGGATTCCACTCTGTGGGTCTAACAGTTATGCATTGGAGCATCTAATTTGTAGGTGCTTTTATTTGATACTGTCTATAGATACCAGTCTGCTGTGAAAGGGACTGAGAACACCCAAGTCATTTAATGTTAATCAACAAACCACCACCAGATGATAGCCATTTGCTGTCAACTGGGCTTTGCATGAGCTAGTGATGAAGAAATGAAGGCCTTTCTTTTCTAGTTCTGTCATTTAGATTTTCTGTAGATTTTTTCTCTTTGAATCACTAATAAATGCGGAATGAAACACATACAAATATCATGCTTTCTGACATTCCTATTCTTAACAGAATAACAGTACGTTAAAAAATGGAGTTGAATTTAAGACATGAAGAAACGTATAAGATAGGAAACAGTGTGAGTCAATGGTGAATATATCCAAACAGGAACATTTGGATGCCTGCAAATAGGGTGAATGTTTTAAATACTCAGTTTACTTCCAAATTGTAATTTGTCCAGGTAGAATTTTGGTAGTACCTGGAATTACTATTCCTGAATGAGGTACTTCTTGGAGTGACATTACAGCATCAGCCAACATTGATTAGCTGAAATTATGACTCTCTCAAGTAGACACCCCTTAGAAGTAGGACTTCCTAAAGTGACATAAAAAATGGTAGCTCCCTAGATTTCAGCGTACCTTGGAGGTAACTCTGGTGTCGGGGGAACCACCGGGCAGCTGGGCAGGTCGGTTATTTCAATACCCCTCATTCTCTAATATAAATATAACAGTTATACAATAAATATAGCACAGACATATGCACATACAGTACATGTCTACATTACTGTATATCAGTATAAGTATAAAAATATTATTATAGATACACTCCCAATGAAAACCTATTTTCTGTTAGTTAGGGTCTAATTTATTTATTTTAAAATTATTTTTAAAGGGTGTGTCCTAGGCTTAATGTACTGTGAGAAAGATATACTCTCAGACCTGGTCTTTTGCCACTTCCTTCTGTTTTTCTGTCTCACATGGGTCTCATCTTTGTTCTCTTCTCACTGCTGATATAAGATGTTTCTCCTTTTCAGCCCCTACTGTCTGGAACAGTCTTCCTGTATCTATCTACCTCATTGACTCTCTATCTCATTTCAAATTTCAGCTCAATGTGTATCTTTTGTCTTTCATTTCTATACATTATTTTAATATTATACCTACATTACTCATGTTTCTTAAACAAATTTGGTGTAAGATACAATATAAAATAAAGGCGTATGGTAGGAATAATGCATTTGATATTATTTTTATCAGAACCTTTAGGAAGTGTAATTGAACTTTTCTACAATCAAAATTCTAAAAAATAATGAAGCCACTCCTGTTAAGATAATATCAGACTGCAGCAGTTTTCTCTTGTGATATTCCCTTTAAATAAAAATGCAGCATTTTATTTTAAGTACAGTAATATTTCTTTAAAGTTTCTAGTGGAGTAGTGGCTATTGTTCTGCCTGGGGTCTAATCTCAATTAACTCACTCCATTAAGTGAGTTATACAGGCTGCAAACTAGTAATCAATCATTTTCCTTATTATCCTATCATTGCTACATTGTATTTTATCAGAGAATCTTAAAACACTTTACATATATGAGTTAATTGATGCTTAAAACACCCCTTTATAGGGGCTTGTAAATGTGATATAGATGATTGAAGTGAAGCATAGGATAGATTTCGCCAGGATCTTGTAGTGAATCAGTTGTACAGATATAGATAAAACCTACCATCCCAGAATCCTGATTCCATGCTCTAATAATTGCTAAAGACTATACTTCTGCAACGAAAGGTATAATACATCCTGCCCTTATTGGAGACCTAAGATGTGAATGAGTACTTTAACTGGGTAATAATCAGATTCCGTACCAAACAATAGGGCTGTTGAAGCTTTGCTGGCTGTTTCATTTCAACGCTGTTTCAACTCATTTTGAGCTTGAAACAGTGAAATTGAAACAAAACGAATGGCTTTGAAACAGCCTTAAAATGAAACGAAGCCAGTTGAAACATTTTGAAACATTTTAACTGTTTCAAATTTTGAAACAGCCCAGTAGTGGGAGGCAGGGGAGAGCCAGGGCTACGCTCTGAGTGGCTCTGCAGCCCAATGTGGTTCAGCCCCATGGGGAGTGCATCCCTGGTTCTCCCCACCTTCCCACTCCCTCAGATTGGCTCTGGCATAGGGCCAGGGGAAAATCAGCTCGTGCAGGGACCTACTGCTGCCCTGATTCCAAAGTGGGGGCCGGTCCCCGCACAAGCTGATTTGCCCGAAGCCCCACACCCTCCTCCGATTGACTCTGGTGCTGGACCCGCTGCCACTGCTTTGGGATCGGGTCCCTGCATGAACTGATTTGCCCCAGGCCTCTCACCAGAGCCAATCCAAGGAGGGTGCAGGGCCCAGGGCAAATAAGCCCTGATCCCAGGGTGGGGGCAGGTCCCTGCACAAGTTGACTTGCCCCAGGCCCACCTGTCAATGGCCCCAGGCAGCAGCACCAGCTTCCTGTGGTCCAGAAGGCAGATCAGGGCCCACACCTCCGGAAGCAGTCTGGCACCACCCCCACAGCCCTTCAGGGGTGTGGACGAGCCACCAATCTGCCTGGCAAATGACATGAGGCTAGTGCTGCCAGCTGGATGCAGCCTGTGCCAGGAAGATCGGTCCTGATGCTGGCCCCAGCCGGCAGCACCAGCCTCCTGTCATCCAGCAGGCAGATTGGGGGCTCCCCCGCACTACTGGGGGAGCTGCGGGGGCTTTGCCAAACAGCTCGTGGGGGTGAAGGCTCCTGCCTGCTGGATGAAACTCTGTTTTGTTGAAACATCAGAATGGAAGTCGAAGCAGAACCATGCTGTTTTGCACAGCCCTACCAAACAGCAGTAGGATTGTAAGAATCCTTTTTGCTAACATCTTCAGACTTGGGTGCTAGATTTAAGCATTTAAATTCATATTTAGGCACCTTAACCAGTGGAGGCTCTCAGCATTCAGTGTTTCTGAAGGGGAGTCATCTATATGTAGATATCTAACTATGAATTTACGTGCTTAACTTTACTCATGAATGTTTAAATATTGTTTTTGTGTTTAAAGTACTGACTTCATCAACTGAGTACTAATGGAGAGGAAGACATTTATTAAACCTTGGAAATATGCACTGCTGTGGCTACAGGAAGCTTTTTCCCCCCCAGTACAATACATAATCATCCATATTAATAAGGTTTTTAAATTATTTATGAAGTGCTATATTTAGTAGCTAAGCCTTTGAATAGCTATGCAATGGAATTATGTTGAGAATGGATGCGTTTCACTGAAATAGATGTAGTACAAAGATACAGTACCTAAAAATAACTCCATACGATAAAACAGAATAAAACTAATACAGAAGGGCAGCATTTCATTTCCCCGAAGCTCTTCCTCATATAAAGCCAAAATTGAATTCACTTATTGCCAATTGCACATTAACACATACAGTACTTTTGTAAGAAAAGCACCACTGATAAAGAAAGGCACACAACTCACTTTCTCTGCCATTTCATGGGAGTGATGCAGTGAATGTTCTCTTTCTGAGAACATTCTCCTTTGTTCGTAGCTGGCTAGCCGACAAGTGAGCCATGAAGAAAGGGTGCAGCCACCAATTCCAATGCATGCAAGAGACATGGAGGCAAGATGCAAAGAATAGAGAGCAGAGGACTTCTTTGTGAGAGCACGAAGGAATTGGAAATTCAGTATTCCTCCAATTAGTCCACAGATGCAACAGGCTGAAAAAAGTATCATCTGAGAAGAACAAAAGAGGTTATGTCACAATGAGATTCTTCAGAAACTGACCAAACAGATAACTCTCCCCCTCCCCCCACCCTATTAAAAGTAGCAGACCCATTTAAAAGTAGCAAATAATGATACTTAGTGCTTCTACACCATGCATATTTCAAGGGTCAGAAATCAGTGGATATTAGTGGACATTAATTTCTAGCCTCCCTTCCAACCCTTATGTAATAAGGTATCATTCATAATCCACATTTTACAATTGAGGCACCATGAGGTAAAGTGAAAAACTGGGCTAGGACTCCTGATTTTCAGTTCTATGCTCAGAACTCTGAAATACAATGTTATGAATCTGGACTAAGTTACATCCATTTTATATTGCTAAAGTGTTATGAGATTGGATTCAGGCTTATGTTTTGCACTATTTATTTTTACTCCTTGTGTGTACATGAGACGGTACATTGCTGTAGCGACAAGATACAGCAACATACCTAGTTGCTACAGTGACATAGCATCAGTGGGCACTAACTGTGATTCTGCCACTACTGTGCAGTAGGGTCAGAAACAATTTGTGTACTGCCAGGACTGTGCAGTACCAACTGCGCGTTGGGGTGCAGTGCACCCCCTGAGTGTGGTTCTTTTTATTTGTTTGTGTTGAATCTTTTCTAGTAGTGGGTACCATCCAGCCAGCATGCCTTTTCTAAGCTCTCCAAGTTATTTCAAAGTTTGATTCTGGTCTCCTGATTTTTGCTGCTTGTTGGAAGTTTTGTGAAGTCTTCGCATGTGATCTTGGTTAACTTTACACCAGTAATAACCCTAACAATCAAAGCAATGAAGCAGCTGTACAGGAGACAGTGAGGTACCTTTTTCCAGCTGGTAAAAAAAAACTTCTGGGAATAGAGAAGTAAACTGAGAGAACTGAACTACAATTGACAGGAAGTGTGACTGTTTTGAGACCATTTCACAATAGTGATGAAAGCAATTTGTGGAGCCTCTGGAAATATTTCATAGAGCACCAGTAGCCAATGGACCACTATTATGTGGCAATGGGATAGAATGTGGTTCTCAAACTATAGCTCATGGTTCATTGATGAGGACTTACATAATATGACTGCTAGAATTGACAGAGGAAAGGAGGAATATATAGTTTGGAAATGGTGGAGATGTTCTATAAAATAAAATGGTCCAAACATTTAAAAAATGTAACTGGTATAACTGGGAGTTTGAGTGTTTGTTGACTCACAAAAGTAAACTTAGATTGATTTTTCCCTCACTCACATTAGTTTTATAAAACTAGTCCCACTGAATTAACTAGAGTTGCAATATATTCTTGGGTAGATCAGAGGAAAATCAGGTCTATATTTTTAACCTATAGATCAAATATTTCTGCAGTTGCCTTTTTAGCAGTTACATCATTTTTCTGCAGTCAGAAAAATGATTGTACTTCAGAATCTTATAAGAAACAGAAAATGTCTGTAATGATTTTAGAACTGGTTTGGTCATTACCCAGAAAACCTCATATTAAAAACAATACTCAGCTAATTCTGCCATCTGACTGAGCCAGAAACTCTGGGCCCCAATCCTTCGTACACTTCACAAGGCTGACTAGAAAGGACACAAGTCAAACTGCCAATAAAATTATCAGCAATCTTCACTGATTTTTAACAGGAGTTAGATTAAGTTTTTAATCCTCAGAGGGATTAATCTGAGGCATTGATGGGTAAGACTTGTATGCATTTCAATATGTTCTTGCTTTGCTATGTTAACTGAAGGGTTGATTTGGTATTTTTTTCTGACTGCATGTTTAATTTATTTATTTGTTACTCTTTATCAACAACATTTGGACAAACTTTTCTAAGGTAGAAGAGTTCAAGTTACGTAAGCTTGCATTTCAAGTACTGATTCATCATACAAGTAGAACAAAAACTTACAACAAGTCCGGTTTTTTTTTTGGCACACAGTATTCCACATATGCCACAAAGCAGAAACTGCAAAGGAAAAAAATAGCAATTATTTCATTGTCTAAGGTCTGTAGTGTAAGTCTTGCTCTGTTACTGTAATGGTGACTGTGACCATCTGTTATGCAATCATGCTGCCAACATTTTATTACAATCCTATTTCAGGAAGTTATAACTCAGCCATAAACACATTTATCTAGAAAAACCTGATATGAGAAGTCAGCCTGAGGCTGATTACTCAGAAAAATAGCAACAATTAAAGAATGTGTGTTTTTCATCTGTGAGGCAAGCAGTGTATGTCAGAATCAATTTTAGCAGCGCAAGACCCCTATCTGTTGTATTGCTCAGAAAAGAAATTTAGCAAGTTGGTAATCAGATATCCTGATACTTAATATGCACTTAAAGCCCTGATCCTGCCAGATAATCCATTCAGCCTATTGGCTGCAGTGGAGTTCCACACAGAAACAAGGGTTCTCCTGTATGAATGAGATTACAGAATTTGGACCTAATATTTGAAAAAGTTACAATGAATTTGCAGCAGCAACTGCTTCCAGGAAGCTCTAACAAGTGGATTTCAACTATATAGATGTATGACTGATCCTTTTATTACTACTTTGAGTGAACTGAGTGTTCAGAAATGAGTTATGTTCACAAGGCCAGAACCTGGGTTTGGGTGAATGGTGAAAAAAAGTTCTGTGAACATTTAATTCCTGTTTTTGAATGAGTACATTTCAGCTGTCTGTGAACTTTTGGTTTTGGTGAATATCCTTTCTTGACCCTTGTGCTGAAGCTGGATAGCCTCAGGGAATCAATGAAAGGAAGAATCTTGAAGGAATTGTACTGATACTGCCTCTACATATGCCAACTGCCTATGTGGAAGGAGGCAGAAAGCCTTCTGCAAGCATCCTGAACATCATCAGGACAGTTCTCCAAATATATCTCTCTGGGGTCACTTGACTGCAGTTGTTTTTTCCTGCCTAGTGGAGGGGGACTGGACCTGATGATTTACAAGGTCCCTTCCAGCCCCTAACAATCTATGAATCTATACCTGAACTGTTTATTTCTTTGCAGTCACAAAAGCAGACCCTACATCCCAGCATAGAAAATCAGAGGAAAGCAATGGACTTTTCAACTTTACTTTTGCACTACTGTAGGATTTTTTTCATAAAAGAACCACATTTGCCTTTTAATTGGGATGAACTCATCACCAGACAGATTTGGTTCTAACATAATAAGTGAAACAATACTAACAGTAAGAGTTTTTAAAATTCTTAGGGCACATCCAGACAAGCACATGCATGGTTTGAGGTACATCTGGACGAGCACATGCATGGTTGAGGTGCATCTGCACATGGCACATGTGCAACTGTAAGCTGCACTGCAAATTTGTAGTGCTGCACCAAAATTTGATACTGGGAACTCCTGGTATTTTAAAAAAGTGTGCCAAAAAACAGCATGAGGCACACTCCTAGAACATGTGCTGGAGCAACTGGATCCTGGATCCTCAAAGAAGATGCTCTAGCTACCAGCCAAAGTGTCTTCCCTCCTCTAGGTGTGCCCTGGCTTGTCCAGAATGCCAGGAACTAGGAGACGAGGGGAACAGGCAGTTTATCAGAAGTGGGATATTTTGCCCTGCACTACAGTACATGTACCAGGGCATGTGCAGCAGCAAACAGTAGTGGCACAAATTTGTGCCACTACTTTTTATACTATTGCAAGCACATGCCTCTGCATGTGAGGACACAGCCTTAGTGTCTGTATAAAATGAATGCATCCTGCAGAACTTTTGCATTTGTAATACTTGAGTATTAATATCTACAGCTGGAACACAAAAGATGAACATAGAAATCAAAACCACTAAGTCTTATACCACTAAGAGCACTATATCACTGTAGAGCTAGATATTTCATGTTATTTATAAGGATAAAGAGCAGGCCATATGCTTCCTGTCAGTCAAATATGTAGGAATGAAAGGAGGATCTGGAGATGGGTTAGCTAGCAGGCCACTTAATATGTGCTCAGTTGAAGTCACTGGGTAAAAGGACTGTTACTATGCCCACTATTTAAGACACAAATTATAGGACTATAGAAAGGCTTCATTACAGCCCTGAGGCCAACACCCCTCATCCCTTCCCACTGTGGGGGTAGATAAATGTGTTATATGACTTGTGATATTAATGAGTTCATTCCATGTCAGTGTCATATACTCATAGAACTACATCACAAGCATGAGGCTTAATTCTCTAATGCTCATGAATCATACTGAGATCTTTTGATGAAAACACTTGGTCATAGCAAAGTATTGTTAGTTTTGCCAGTTTAGATTGTTGTATATCAACATTAGCATGCTTGCAGAAAAATGGATTTACCGATCGTTAGAATGATTATTTAGTCATTATGATAGTCAATATTACTACTGAAAGCAATGGATTGATTTGGGCTAATGTCTCATGCCACCAAACTCCCTGGCAGTGCTTTGAAAAGGTAGGGGAAAGTACATGCCTCTTTCCTAGAACTGCAGAGAATCTTGGTCCAATGGCACTATTACAAATGCACAGCATGTAAGGAATAGAAGGATGTTGAAATCCTACTAAGACATCCTTAACTTTATCTAGTCCTAAAAAGAACTAAACTTTAGAGTGGATAGAATATTGCTGGAGGGATTACTTTGTTGGCAAACCAGACCTATAGAACTGCATCTGCAATGTAGGATGATGACACCTCTTATACATTTTTGTTTTTTTCTTTCTGAGGATTCAATATTGCTGACAATTTTTCACAGTGGGTGAGAGAAGCAGAAAGACACATATGCTAGATGAAAGGCAGATGCAAAGTTCACTTTTGAAATAACTCTTGGGGTTTTTTTGGGGACAGGAATTTGGTTTGTCATCTCAGTTTTTGAACTCTTGGCCCACATCCAGATGAGA
>JAGPOW010000261.1:208650287-208678054 GCA_030014935.1 Caiman crocodilus | reverse complement strand
AGAGAGAGAAATCTGTTTGGCAATGTTTTATTGATATATTTACAATTTAAACCCAATTTGGAAGCCCCCCAGTGCCTCTATCCTCATAATAAAATACATTCTAAATATCGATATACTTTGGTATTTGCTTTTGGTTTTTTATCATATAAAAATCAGAGCTGCCTCTGTCCCTGCCCCTTTACCTCACCAAGATGTGGAGACAGCTTCAGCAGTACCTGCAGCTGTTTTTTGATGCTGAGCAGTACTGATATGCCAGTGCCCTGCCCCTGTCCCTCACTCCCAACCCAGAACTCAACCAGTGCCCCTCACTCCTGACCCATACCCTCTGTCTGCTCCCCACTCCCTCCCTTCCAGAAGCAGCTTCACCCCAGCACCAGGATATGGGTCCAGCTGCAGCTGTCCCACCAGCTGCTTTGTGGCTCTGAGCGCTGCCAGCCCTTACTGTTGTTCTCTCTGCACCTATGCCCAGGCCCCAGTGATCCCCATACCGTTTGTGGGAAGCCCTTGACTGGGACTCAGGTACTTGGCTAGGCAAGTCCCTTCCCTTCCAGGCTGGCCTTCTCCTGCAGAGGCTGCTTTAGTTGGGCAGTAGGGCTCCAAGTCCAGATCCGGTGGCCTCTCCTACCTGTCTCCTACCCCCATCTCCCACCACCATCTCTCTCTGTCTCACACACACACCCCTACTGCCATCCGTGGCCCTTTACATACACCCATAGACCCTGCTGCCACCTCAATCACCCCCTGCCCATCACCCACTCCCTGATGCCACTTCTATTTCCACCCCCACCCCGTTCCAGCCCATCACACCTCACAAGTGGCTCCTGGGACCAAGAGCATCCCCAGGCCAAGGCTCCATCAGTGTTGTGGGCACAGTGCAGGGTTGCAGTGCAGCAGTTGCCCCTGCAGCTGGGGCTCCCTCCAACAGGACCCAGCCCATCTGGCAGCTCAGCATTCAGGGTGTGAGATTTGTGGAGGGATGTGGAGTTTGGGGGGTGGGGAAGGTGTATGGCAGTGTAAATGTGGGGTTTGTGGGGGTTGTGGTGTTTGTCGGGGGTTTTAGGTGGGTATGGGATGGGTGTGGGGCTTGGGGAGGTGTGAGGGTGTTGGGCTTGTGGACGGATTGTGGGGAGCGTGGGGGGTTGTGGGTGGGTATGTGGATTGGGTGGAGATTTGTGGGGTCAGTTGTGGGGGTGTGGTTTGTAGGGTTCTGGGGTTTGCAGGTGGACTGTAAGGGCATTTGTGGGTATGTGGTGGGGTCAGGTTTGTAAGTTTATTGTGGCAGGTTTGTGGGGGGTGTTCTGGGTGTAGGGTTTGTGGGGGGTGCTGCCACATGCCTGCCAGCCCCTCACTATGCACTGGCCTGGTCCTGTTTGAAGGCTTACACCAGTGGGTTGAGCCAACCCCATGTGTTATGTGTAGCCTCCAGGTTTCAGGAGGTGCCATGTTCCACTGGGGCCCTCTTCCTGCAGTGGGCCATGAATACCCAGAAGTTCCACTGCTGGCTGCTGCTGCCACTGGCAGTGGGAACTGTGCACCATGGGAAACAGGTGGGGTACCCACCCCTCCCCTCTACCCCCACACAGTCTCCCCACAGTCCTCCCCATCCCCACACGGTTCCCCCACCCCCAAAGTCCCTGCTTACTGTGGACAGAGCCTGGGTCCCAGCCAGGTCTGAGCCACTGCTGCCAACCGTGTCCTGCTTCTATTTCCTCCAGCACACTGAAATAGCATTCTGGAGCAGGGGCATGTGGCAGGCATAGAGATGCTCTGGCCAGGTGCTAGAGCATCTCTTTGGAGGACCCAGCCACCGGTTGCTTTGGGGCACACTCCAGGAGTCCACCCTGCGCCACATTTTTCTTGCATGTTTTCTTTTGATACCAGGATTTCTCGGTATCAAACTTAAAGTCTGCATTACATATTTGCAACATGGGGAACATTTTTTATTTTCATGGCATGCCTCCTGCAGCATCTCAGACTGCTCTGAGACACTGCAACAGACATTGCAACTGCTCACTTATGTGGATGCAGCCCTAGGTTTCACAATCCTGGCACCCAGAATGCAACATGATCCACCATGTGTCCATTCCTTGCTCTAAGCTGAATAGATTCAAACTTTGCAGGTTAGATTAACTTGTGTAGATTGAGCTGATAAGCAAGTGAACAAACATTCACTTTTGATTCTAGAAATGCAGCCACATGCCTGCAGTGGCCCAGGCCAGAAGCTGGGGAGGCGCTAGAGCACACCACCTTGCTCTGCTGGAGCAGACAGCTTGGGACAAGACTAGTCCACCCACCTTGTGGTTAGTGTTGGTGCAGACATTCATTTATCTTTCTCTTGTTTTAATCTAGCGTTTTATATATCATGTTTTGCTGTTATATCTAAGATATATTAGAGTGTTGTATCCTTAGAGTGATAAAATTAATCATATCTCCAAATATCTCAATCTAAGAGTCAGGACAATAGTTTTCATAGGGAATAAGTGAAACAAACCAGCCTGAAAAAATGGCCTGACCCAGATCTATAAGGGAGGCCTCTTCAGTTGGGGCTTCAAACAACTGGACTTCTTTTTCCTTTTGTACTTCCAAGTGGCAGTTTTCTAGGTACATAAGTGGTGCTTTTGGCACTTAAAGATAGTAATTCTAGCAATTCTGCATGGTGTCTAGGCCCACATTATCCAGAAAGGGTGGGGCTCTGTCTCTCTCTGACTTCCCGGGGCTATATATAGGAAGTTATAGAACTATAACTACTACACCACAGGCTAAGGATTCTCTCCAGTGTCCTCTACTGCAGTTCTTCTCAAACTATCTGATGCGGCAGACCGGCAATTTTTTTTCCAGTGGGCCAGGGACCGGTGCTCGATTCAGCCAGTGGCAGCAACTGCATGTAACAGTGCTACACAAATGCATGACTGGCTGTTTCTTTCTCTTTCCTCACCTCACACGATGTGATGTCACCTGGAATGTCGGAATGTATGAGCTGTGGTGCTATGACATATCAATGTTATGCTTCTGAAAATATATTTCTTTCTTTCCTGGCAACTTGCTGCGGACCGGCAACTGGTGGCTTGTGGACTGGCACCAGTCCACAGTCCACCACTTTGAGAAATACTGCTCTACTACACCCAGAACTCTTTCCAGTGGTCCTTTTGGGTCTGGCTCCCTACACATCAAACAAAGAAATGGAGTTAGGAGGAAGGAAGCAAGGGAGCTGCAGGGTGGGTGGCTGAGTAAGATGACTGCTGATGTGGATGGGAGTAAGTCCTTGGTTCTATCTTAGAAACTTCCTAATGTTTTTCATCTCTTTTTTCAAATGACTAGTAAATTCAAAGGGCAGTCAGTCAGTCAGCATGTGCATAATTGTGATAGTTTCCTCAGTGGTCACATGGAGTTCCCATAGTCCATCACTGAACTTAGTCAGCAGGCAGTCATCAACAATATGTGACCTGGTGTGTGTTTGCTACAGTGCAGCCTGGTCATAAAGACTCCAATGGTGGAAGCTGGCAGTGGTTCTACTTCAAAGAGAAGCATTAGAGAAAAGACAGGGTAGTGCATGATCTGTAGTGTACTGATTAGCATGCTATGTAGAGGTGCAAGTTCAAATCATTTCTGGGTGAGAGGGGCCTAGAAGCTGTCTCTGGCTTCCAGCACAAGTGCCCTAACCATTCTAAACATGCTGGGGCTAAAATGTGCTTCTCCTTGTGCACTCCCACCTTTTCACAGTCTTAGATTTAGACACATGGGTATATGCCCAGTGTGCAGCCTATTGAGCAGCCTATTGAGCTCAGTTTACAGGTAGGTATATAATTAACATATGCATTTAACATGTACTCACACACACTTAACAATGGAGGCACTGCCTAACATGACCAGTCACGTGACTAAAAATCTGCCATTTAGGTGCACAAAGGGAAATAGGATTCTGTCCCTTGATTTAATCTGAAATGTATATATGACTAACTCAGGAGATGCAAAAAATATCCAACAGGTCAAGATATCACCCCACAATCTGCAGATATCACTGCTTGCTAACATTGTCAAATAAATGTTAAGGTTAGAAAATAATCAATCAAGTTGAATTACAAACAAATGTAATACTGTGCATATGCCTGGTATAACACAGTCTCAACTATTTGCCTAACATTTTATTTCAAGCCTCACAGAAGGATGGTTTTGTGGATTTTTAGTTTATATTTCTAGACTGATCCAGGAAAGACATTTCCAAAAGCACAAAGATCAGTTAGAATTTTAATGCCTTGCAGAATCAATTGGACACAGGTACCTAACTCTCATTTGTACCTTTTGAAAATTCCCTTTTTGTTGATTCTTGGAACTGAGAGCCAGAAAAGGAGGCTGTTTATTTTGAATATGCTCCAATGATTTAGCTGCTTTCTATTAGATCTGGACCTAAAATAAAACATCATATAAACACTGATTTTTTGGACAAAAAACTGAAATCTAGCTCCAGATCAAAATTCTGCAGCATAGGTTTATCTGTATCTTATACTCTCTTAAACAAAGAACTTGCTTTGTTTACTTTTCCTTGGGAAAGGGGATTATTTTGCTTACAGTCTTTGAACTAGGGATACAACTTTAGTTATATTCATTAAGAAGAAAGGAATTGTTTATTTCCTCTTTCCAGAAGAAATGGGAACTGCTTTGTCTCATTATATTAAATCCATGAGACCTTTCTTTGTTTTATTATAAGGAGACAAAAGCAAGGGTGAGTATAATTCCTTTGAGAATATGAAAGCTGTTTGCTGTAATTTCTTTCTGGGGAGCCTGAACATTAAAGAAAACTTATTAGACTGCTTGATGTCCATTTATTTTTCCTTATATACTGTATAGATACCCACAGTTAGGCACAACAATCCACCCACAGAGAGACAAAGGACTCACAGATATGACTGACAATTTAGAGAAATAAAGCAGGGAAAAATAATCCAGACATAGATAAAATATTTTACATTATTACAGGAAAATGCAAACACATTGTGCCTCAATTCAAACAGCCTTCCACTTTTTAGGGGATGGAGCAACAAGGTAAAAATGGTAGCAGATCTACTCTAATTTAAAGTCACTTCCTGGAAACCCAAGGTTTGCACTGTGAATGTACAATTACACAGATAAAAAGACTGGCTACTAGAAGCAATGCTAGAAACCTGAACTCAATAATGTATGAAAACATTCTGGTACTTAACTATTTTGACATTTTACCTCTGGGGAAAAAAGAGTTAGAAGCTGCAGTTTCTAATGGGCACACTGACCAATGAAGGTGTTGGAAGCTGCTAAGGCCTCTTGTTTAAAGTAGTATTTCATTACCATGGTAATACAAGCTAAGTGTTGGAACTGAAGAGCACAAATTCCATATGAGCATACAAGGAAAAGACCAGAGGAAAAACAAACAGGAAAAGAGTGGCAGAGAGAGAAAAGGAAGGAAAGAATCTTGGTACATACAGGAAACAGAAAACAGAAGAAAAGACAAAAACATCTCTAGAAAGTCAGAATGAGTCTTGGACTATCTCAGCAAAACATTGACTATTATGTGGAAGCTTTTCAAGGAAACAACAGCTAGTTAGGCACCAAACTCCTGCTAACTTGCATTTGCTAAGTTGCTTAGTTTCCATTTGTCTTTGTGCCTTCCCCAACAGAAGAGAAAAGAAAAATCAAACCCTACCCAAAGCCCTTCTTCAGTTCTAGTAGTACTTAACACATGATTTTCTTGACCTCGAAAAGTCTGGAACCTATAGAAAGACTCACCAGGCACGTCCAGGTGAGTGCACACATGTGTTTCCCCAGGAACAAATAGCAGTGGCCCACTGTGCCGCTGTTACACATCCCTGGCAAATGCCCGGCACACATGCTGTGGTGCATGGCAATTTGCTGCCACGTACACTGCTCCACTTTTATTAGGTGTGGGGTTTTTTGACACCGGGAAAAATTAGCAGTGTGGAGAATGCCTGCATGTGCGGTATATGCAGTATGCGGGTCTGTGGTACTATATATGTCATATGTATGCTCTTCTGGATGCACCCACTGACATTCTGTAGATCAGGTCTTAATGCTGAACAGCAGACACACTAGTTGGGACCAACCTTTTTAGCTGGTGTGCCACAAATTAACCCTGCCCAAATGCCACTCCCATCCCCTTCTCCTGCCTGATTAGAAACTTTGCTCTCTACTTCCTGTCCTGTGCTCCCTGTATGATCTGCCACTCTTCTTTCAGCTTCTTGCCCCATTTGCTGCTTTGCTGAATTCTCCTTCCCCTACTTGCTGCATGCTGCATGCACACACACAAAGTCTGCCTGTGCCACTTGCATGCTGCAGGTTGGCTACCCCTGGTTTACACCATGGATATTGTTTTGCATTAGCTCCCAAATCATTTGAAACATGCAAACTTTTCTTACCCTTATCAGATATTAATAATATCAGAATATTTCCAGCATGTCAACTAAGGCCTAGCTCAGCAAACCATTGGGCAATTGTTTAAGTTCCTCAGGGTTTGGCTCTAGACATAAGCTGGAGTCCCACTGGAGTCTATATTATATGTAATTTCCTCCAGTGTAGAGGAGGGATCTGTTTTAAAATCTTTCTGAAGGGTCTGAGCATTACAGAAAACCTGTTAAATCTACAGAGACAGAGTCTCATCACACAGATCCAAGGAAGCTAAGGAGAATCTGCCCCTTAGATTACTGTGTTCACTTAAAGGACTCCATGATGTTTCCTTTTTGCTTACTGGAGTGTTGCCATTCATTTCACCAAGAGCAGGAGCAGGCTAGAAATACACTCATGATGGAAATGTAATACACATGTTTAAAGAATGTAGGTTCACATCTGCATTTTGTCTATATGCTAAATGACACTGTATTTTTTTTTAGTGTTCATCTGAAATAATCTTTTCATTTGACTATTCCAAAATAAACTTGGCAATTAGTCATCAATAACAACTAAAAGTAGCAAAATGTTCTTTCTTTGATTTCAGACCACCAACCTTGCTTTTAATAATTCAAACTCTGATGCCTTCCTTAATCTGAGCTAGTTCCATGCTGACTAAGCTGCTTATTCTTAACCTTGGGGAAAAAATTCCCAGTGATCGTGTATTTGGGATGCCATCCTTGAACAAATTTCTAAGGCCAATGAAAATACAAGTTTCTAATGGAAAGGAAGATTGAATTGTGCAATAGTCACAAATGTTGAAATATTATCTATAGAGAGCCTTACAGAGAATGTACAACATTTAGGTATGTTTTGACATTTATCTTCATGAATGAGGAAACTATCATTCTTGAGTGGCATAACCAGAAGGGAGTCATTAAGTGTCTCTATCAGTGAAGATAAATGGCATGTTTGACTGAAGATGTGTTCTTTTTACTCTCTTTATTTCTCTGTGTGATTATCTTTAATGATTTCTCATTGCACTACCTCAGTATAAATGATACTCAGGTTCATACATTCTCATCTATTACAGTGATAAATATATTTTATCTTTATACACACAAATTTGAAGATTCTGTTTTAACAGCCAAATATATAACCACTTTTAAATATCTTATTCTTTAAGAAAAATTTTGGAACTACTATTGTTTAGATTTTTCTTGTGTACAGAATGATTCATATTACCTTTCTTGTGCTGGGTGTGAGCTGTTCGGTATGTTCATGCTATTCATTGAGCTGTTTCTATGGTAAGTCACATAACTGAATTTGAATGGGGGTGTTTAGAAATCTGGTTTTATTTCCATTTACTTGGAGAAACTAACTATAGCAGGTGAAGTAAAATATAACAAGTAAAGCAAATAGAAATAGATTCTAGAAATCAATGCCATATCAAGCATAATATTCAGAGTTTTTGATAATTTAGCAACTACCACCTCTTTTAAACAAATCTGAATATAACAGTATATTTTTCATGTACTAGAATGAAACAAGTAAGCATGTCCATGTACATTGGATAAATCAAATGATTGGTCAGTGTTTTCATTTGGCTATTTTTCTCTATCAATTTTCTTAGTTCAACTCTATTTTGGAAGTATGAGAACCAAACAGTTGTAACTAAGCATCAAATTTAGATGTGTCATATATTTCCCCATGTATTTTATCTATATGAATCACTTATATAGATACATTCACATCCTTCTATTAAATCACTGTTGGCTATTCTGGTTTCTTGAGTGCAAAACACTCTGGTCCCAACTGAGCAAAGCATGCAAGCACATGTTTAACTTTAAATATGTTACTAACCCCATAAGTTCCTTGCTGACTATAAACCATGAACAAGAAAAAGCATTTTTTTTCTTTGAGTAAGAGGATTGACATGCTTCATAAAATCATGTAACTATAGACAGATGCAGTCTGCTTGATTTAAAATCTACTGAAACCAGAACATTCAGAGTTAATGTTCCTAAACTAATGTTATTGTCACTCATCTGTGAGTCTGGACTTTCTGATAAATTCCACCTATGTAAATGAGTGGAGAGCTGGTTCTAAGCCTTTTATTTCATTTTTCAGGTAACATTACTACAGGAAATATTCTTAACTCTGCTTAACTCTGTTGTTCTATGTTATGGTATTTCAGAGGAGTAGGTTCCATCTCCTTTTTATGTTCTTTTTTAAAGAAAAATCTTGGTTAAGAACAGCAAATAAGAAAACCTTAAATGTATAGGCTACACCAGGGAACTGATGCTCTGATCCAGCCAAACTAGAGCAAGACCCAATAAGGAGCAAAGGTGGTTTTGTACCTGAGGTCAGCTCAGCTCCCAGACCAAACTTTCCTAAGGCTGCTTTACCTGGGCCCAGTTATCAACAGCCCCAAGGACTGTTTCATCTACCTGGGATCTCTGGAGAGTAGTAGTACTCCGCCCCTCGCTTCACCTTTCCCCCCATCTTCTGCCTCATCCTGAGCAATTCCTCTGTGCCAGTTCTCTGCTGCTTGGCTACTTTCCCCTATGCCTGAAATCCATGCAGGCCAGATTCAGGGTAGGAATATTTCGTAGGTTTTGAACTGCTAGAGTGGGACAACTAAGCTGCAGTGGTAGAAAGCCTCAGACTAAAGATTTCTACTTTTACATTTCAATTAAAGGTCAAATAAATACAGTCCCTTAGGCACTTCATCTTGCTCTTTGCATCCCCTCTTTGGTTCACCCTCGAATGTATGCTACTTGTCCTTGTTCTCAAGGCCTTACACAGTGCAGCTACACCCCCTGTATCATTTCTTATTCATTTTTGAAAGGTTGACTTCTGCCTCAGATTGGGCCATTATTCCAACCCCCATTATCCACTTACAAGTTTTATCAAGCAAGCATCTCTGTACTTTCTGCTATACCTCATGCTTGTGAGGTGCATATCCATAAAGATACTTCATTTTGTCTGTTTTAAAATTGTCCTTTGGTGTGATACCTGGATAACACTTCAGCTGTTGATCCTGATGGATCATGGCCTATCAAAAACCAATGACATCCACATTGTTTCATTGTTGCTTTCTACTCCCTTGTATGTCTGCATCCCTCTGTGATCTTTTGCTTTACACTTGAATTATAAACTCTTTGGGAATGGGACCATTTAGCACAGTGGGTTCTCAGTGACTAGAGGCTTTACAAGCAATAACAAATGATAAGCAAAGGAGGCAGCAATGTGGAATGCAGACATTGTCATAAACTGTTATTCAATTGTAATAGCCTATGACTCAGGCTGAAATCCTGGCCCCGATGAAATCAATGGGAGAATTCTCATTGACTTCAATGGAATCAGTTTTCCCTCTGAGCAATCTGCTCATTTTTCTTTGTCAGAAACGATCACAACCTCTGCTAAATGTACTGTTTTGGTAGCTCCCTTACCTGTTGTCCAATATATTGGCTTCTCTTATCTTGATTATCTTATTTTAGGCTGTACGTTCTTCAGACTAGGATTTGTCTTATTCTGTACAATGCCACAGATACTTGCAGGACTGCATACATGATTTATTAATCACAACTGACAATGATAACAGTACATTAATCCTTTTATAAGACCTGTTCTGGAAAGTCACTTCTCTAGTGAAAAATCAAAAGGGTTTTGGGGGGAGAGGAGGGAGAGGGAGTTTTTTTGCTTTAGATATTTTACCAAGTGAAAAGCAAGCTAATCCTTTAGAAACAGAGTTGTTCAATCTTCATCAAATATCACTTAGGAGTTCAAAAAAATGCTCACTCATGTTTACATCTAGTTTTCTCAGTCTGCAAGCCTTTGCTTCCTCAGTTTATATACTAATTTGATGAGGAACAGTTAGGAAAAGAAAAAAACGGATCAGAGAAAATTACAAAATGCTTTGAGATGTGAGGATTAAACTAAGCGGAGCTCTGGTGTGAACATAGCTGGATGTTAACTACGTTCTCCAGGATTTTTCTTTTTCTGGCTGGATTCTCACTAGAAACTCAGGCTGCCCCAGTTACAAGAGAATCTCTCTTCCAAGTCCTTTTTTCACAAAGGTGCTTAGAAAGTCAGGGGGTGGCTTTTATTCTTAACCAACCCCTCCATCTTTCTGCCCAGTGAAAGAGCCAGATGCTGCCTTCTTTTAAAACCAACCGACCAACTGACCAAGCAGTCTCCTCACTGATTTCAAGATGACAAGTCCTGACCTATCTTCTCCTCAGCAGAATGCACAAGGGACCCAGGAGCTCTTCAGCCCAGAGGTCAGGGGTTCACATCAACTCCACTGGTGTCCATGCAAAAAAAGAAAGGGGTGGGGAGGAGGAGAGGGGCCCCAGAAAAGGTGGGTGCTGCCCCATGCACATCCCACCAGCACAAAGCATCTCCCCGAACAGCATGCGGGGAGGGGGAGGGAGGAGGGTAGGAAAGTGAGGGGGGCATGTTCACATAATCCCATCATCACCACCAAGAGTTAAAGAGAGTGAAATGGCTTAACGTACACACACCCCGCTCCATACCGGAGAAGAGTCTCCCAGCTGAGGCTTATGCTCGCTAAGGACCAGGCTGAAACTGACGGCCCCCACGGCCACGCTGGACACCCCCAGCCCTATCTCCAGCACAGAGAGCACCAGCAGGCTCCCAATGATCTGGCTGCTGGTGCACATCGTCCCTCGGGCATCATTCCTTCCGGATCAGCCGGTGAAACAAACCATCCGCCTTCCCTCGCGGGCCCCGAAGCGGCCCCCAAACTTTTCGGCCTCCTTCCGCAGCCGGGGGCGGGCTGGGGGGGAGGTCGGCAGTCGCTCGCCCTGGCCGGTGCCGTCTCCCGGGCCACGAGGCCGCCGGCGCCGCGGGGTCCCGCGCTCGGCCCGCCCGGCCGCTCTCCAAGGTGCTGACGGCGGCTCCGCGGCCGGGGCCCCGCTCCCCGCGCTCGCGGCTCGCCTGCTCCGCCGCCCTGGGAAACGCAGATTAAATTCAGCCCCACGCTCCTCGCGCAGGCGGCGTCTCCTCCAGGAGAGTCGACCTTGTCTGAGCGCCTCTTTCGCTCTCATTGAAATGACCTCACTGCTCGGAGGGGGGGGAAGGGGTTCTTCCCGCCCCCACTATTGAGGGGAGGGGAGGGAAGAGGAGGGGAGGAGAGGGGGGGAAACCCACCCCGGCCATATTTATGTACGACTCCCGGACCAATATAGAGGCGAGGCTGTAGAGCAGCCCCGCCTCAGGGCCCAGATCTGAGGTGACTCCCCCCTCTCCGCACGTCCCCTCCACCCCCAGCCCCAAGGGGAAGGAGTCAGCAAGGGGCTCCGGCTGCACAATCTCTCAGTTAAAAAACAAAATTAGGGAAAGGAAGAAAAGCTGAAACCTGCCCATATCCGTCCCCGAGGCTTCCTTTCCCTTCAGATGCTGCAGTCGCCAGGTGCAGCACCAACCCCTGCTGGCTTTTTCTGCCCCATGGACAAGCCACCCCCACACTTCCTGCCATGTTTGACCCTTGGTCTCACGCACCGATGCCAGCACGGTGTGGTCGTGTACACCTGTTGCATCCTGAAGTAAATAGATCAGGTGCCGAGAGCTCGTGCCTCAGTACTTTTCCAGGTGTTTCAGGCATCAGTCCAATGCTTAGAGAGAGTATATGTTAGCTGCCCTGACTGCCGCTTCCATTTCCAAATACAGATATACTTCAGTGCAATACTAGCAGGACAGTTCAGGTCTGGCACATGCATCCTGGCAACTGTTGGTTACAAGCCCCAAAACAGACGGTGAAGCAGCAGCTCTGCAGAAACGACCTGTGGGTTACATTGGACAATAAGTTGAATTTCATCCAACAATGTGCCTGCCCTTGTTGCAAAGAAAGCTAGTGGCATACTAGGCTGCATTGGTAGGTGTGTTGCCAGAAGAACAAAGGAAATGATTCTTCCCCTCTGTTCAGCACTGGTGAGGCCACATCTGGAGTACAGTGTTCAGTTTTGGGCCCCCCACTACAGAAAGGATGTGGAAAAATTGGACAGAGTCCCGTGGAGGGCAACAAAAATGGGGAGGGGGCTGGGCTTATCATAGAGGCTGAGGGAACTGGGTTTATTTAGTCTAGCAAAGAGGAGACTGAGCAGGGATTTAATAGCAGCCTTCAACTATCTGAAGGGGATTCAAAAGAGGATGGAGTTAGACTGTTCTCAGTGGTGGCAGATGACAGAATAAGGAGCAATGCTCTCAAGTTGCAGCAAGGGAAGTTTAGGTTTGATATCAAAAAAATCTCCCTTGATGAAGGTAGTAAAACACTGGAACAAGTTAGCCAGAGAGATTGTGGATTATCTATCCTTGGAGGTTTTTAGGACCCAGCTAGGTAAAGCTTTGGCTGGGATGATATATTGGGAATGGTCCTGCTTTGAGGAGAGGGTTGGACTAGATGACTTCCTGAGGTCCCTTCCAATTCTAATTTTCTATGATTCTTAAAACTCAAGGAAAGAAACAAAAAATGTTTCTCTACAATTATATCCCCCCAAAATGTGGAGCCCTGCACAACCTAATCCAAGATAGTTACAAAACTTTATTTTACCAGCCATGTTATGTTGGGTCCTGCTAATTTTGGTTGTATGCACTCCTGTTTATGATTTATATATGTAACTTTTTCCTAGCCCACCTGAAAAAACAGACACTTCAAACACTCTCATGCCAAGACAAATATAGTGTAATGTGACATCCCCTACATAGCCTTTATAGCAGTAGTATAATTAGGGGCTGAAACACAAAATATAACAGGACACAGGTTTTTTCAAACCCCAAAACTTGCTTCTGCAAAAGGTACAATAATTCTATAGCCATGAGATGAAGAAGGATGCCTACAGTGAGAACAGGCTGCATAGCTACCATGTACATAGGAGAAGATCAGATCTATCATTAGATGCAGATTCTAGATCTCACGTGAATCCAAAAATGTGTTTTTGTCCTGAATGAAGAGACTTCAGATTTCCACTGATGTCAGTCTGACTTGCAACTATATTTTCTGCATGAGGTATGTGTATCGATGGTCCAGGATTTAGGAAAGGGGCAGCAACCTGTATTACAGGGGTGGCTGCACCCTGACTCCCATTCTCATTTCCTGTCTCAGGGTGGGCAGACTGTGCCATAGAAGCATCAGAAGGGGACTTTTAAAAAAAGTCCCATAAGTAGGCAAGAATCTTCCCTCCCCACTCCTTTCCCCTCCACGCCCAGTGGCACATTCCCTTTTCTCTCTTCTCATCTCCCACCTCCTTCCTCCTGCCCTGCTCCAGCGAGGCTAAGTATGGAGCCAGACTGGCTAGACAGCAGCGACAGCAAACAAGTTCCCTTCACTGTGCCTGGTACTGGTCTGGCAGAGAACACTGAGAAGGACCAGGTGGAGGGGAGAAGAGGGGAGAGGAGAGAGCAAAAAGGATGAAATTCTTACTTGTTTCGGGGACTAAAAATAAAGTGCCCATCTGCTGTTCCCACAGAGTGGTTGACAGAAAGGGAGCTGCATCTGAGCCATCCTTCCAGTACAGGTTGCTGCCCCTTTCCTAAATCCTGCATCCATCCATGCACATTCACTGCATCCCTCCTGGATATGCAAATGTAAGAGAGACAAATGCAAAGAGAAATAATATGCAGTTAAGAGATAGGATCTTAGAGCCTCACCTTAGAACAGCACCTGCTTCAGGTATATTCATACTTCTCCTAATGCATGATATCTCGCTTTCCCAAAAGATAGCTTTATTGCAGGCAAAAGCTAAACTGTCCCATTTTCATTTCTCCTGTTTGAAAAGGTATGTGGTATCTGTTATCATTAAAAATCTAGGCACATTATAAAAGCTTCTCAGATACGATATTTCTGTAGGAGGATTTAAAGTACCCACATGGACCATATTTCTGTTATAACAGTATGTCATATTATTATAAACTTTAAAGTGTCCTATGGGACAGTTATTTTCCTCCATAAAAGTCCTGTGGTGATAGGATGGCAATTGGATAATGTTGTATTTATGCAATCATTTCATCCATGCATTTATCCAGGCACTTATTATGTGCAGTTGAATATGGTGCATGTCATATCAGGATTGTGCTCATGTGGCACAAATGAGGTTTCTGCAAACATCTTGCTGTATATATAAAACATTTCCAATTAAATCGGAAGTGTCAGAAAAAGAGGGGGGGAGAGACTTTGTAGAAAGTGTCAGAGATTCCTTGATGTGACAGCTGTTAGAGACAGGGATATAAACTAAAGTCCAGACATGCTGAGTGCATGCTTTCTAATCTGCAGATTGCAGGGAGTTAAAGAGATGGGCAAGAACTCAGAGCCAATAATACTGGACCTGATTGAGTTATCTCAGTTTTGCACCTTTTATACTGAAAATAGAATGAGTTATAATATTGTAATAATCATATTTTAGAAATGAAAGCGTGCACTCTTAGTTCAAGCGCTCAGTACAGTTTATTTGTACAAGAGTGCTGCATCATCCTTATGTGTTGCTCCAGGCATTTACATTTTCTATGGGATAATTCACATGAATTTAAGCACCTGCTTACAACATTGAATAATCATTTCATTCATTTACATGCATATATATATAATGGTTCACTATTTAGATTAAGTATATTTGAATTTTATTGTGCTTTATTATGCTTAATGCTTATTAAAAAACTGGCATATAGACCTTTACACCTAATGCCCAGCACCCAAAACACAATTAGCTATACACAATATTCTTCCATTATAAACATAATTATTTACTTATGAAAATAAAATGATGGAACTTCTGCATAAAAGTTCCATAAATCTTATATCATTTCATTTGTTGGAAGGATGAACATGTATTAAAAAAAAACAATAATTTGCTTCTCTGTTCTACAAAAAATTGGTTATGCTGAGGGGAACTGGATGACAGTTCAGGATGTGAGAAAAATTATCATATGGGGTATATTTTCATTTATTCTAGAGTTTTATATCACTGTGGCTGTGTAAGAAAATCTTAAAACAGGCAAATTGTAACTTATTCTTATTTTGGTTCCACTGACAGTGTTAAAGTACTGTAAAGAGGCTTTAGCGTAAATAAGGAGAAGGCCTGTAATATTTAGGCCTCTGATTTTAATTCATGTCAAATAAGTAGTGAATAAAAATAAAAATACATAGCAATTCCATGGTTGCTTAGCAGCATGTGAAAATGGGTTGGCCTAGTTCCTAAGAGACAGCTCTCCTCATCATAAACTTCACTGCCACTTAATGGGCAAAGTGTCAGTTGGCAGTTTCAGGAGAACAGATGGAAAAGTGAGTAGTAATAGAAATAGCTTTACTTTCTCACTCTAAGAGGGGTTTCCTTTTGGAGCACATTTAGTTGGGTTAGTGTGAGTTATGAAATAGTTCAGTTTGTACTGTATTTATTTTACAGGTAGAGAGAGAAATATGATCTCATAGACTGTTAACAAACCTGTCACTTTCCATCAGTTCTGCATTATTTGGCTTTTAGTTTGCTGAAATCATCACTTTTCATTAGTCTGTCACTGGAGCACGTTGATGAAGGTTTGCAGAAGCAAAAATATCCCAGAAGAGAACCCTAGCAACTTTTAAGTGCTCGTGGTGATATGATGACACAAGTTTTTAAGCAGGAACCGTTGATTTTATTTCAAGCACAGTTAAAATTGGCCCTCTCCTTCTAAGAGGTAGAATAGATGAGCACCTGTATCCTGTTCCCTCTTTTGCACATATCTAGCACAATCCATCCCCTTCATATATTCCTAATACTATTATTCCTAGTATGGGAAGCCAAGCCAAGCAGAACTTATACAGAAAAAGGAGTATATTGTTTTGCCATTGATTTTCTTCTTTTTTTAATTACATAGTAAGATATCCTTTCTGCTGAGTAGGTAGCTCAATCTCCAGCAAAGCCAAAATCTGTGATGTTCTTGTGATCTGCAAGGCCTTCTAGGTCAATATATTTTGGTAGGATCAAGATCTTTAAGTATTGGTTTATAGCACAGAAGTATTCTGATGACACATTATAAAATTACTTGGCACATGTCTTTTTCTTAAACCATTTAGAGGGTTTGAAGCACTTTTTATTTCTGTTTTAGTTATACTTGAAATCGAGGAAAAAATCTCTTTCCACCAGGGGAAATTTTGCTAATTATGACATTGGTGGGTGTTGATTACCCCACCTTTCAAGGAAGTAGGAGAACCTGTCCACTAATTCTGGGCATTAATTCTTCCCTCATGAGAAATTTAAATTTAAGTGTCTCACAGGGTGCATCTGCATGAGATCCTACGGTGATGTCACTTGTTGCTACAGTGATGTAGCACTGGAAGGCATGAACTGTGATGCCATTGCTACCACGCAGCGTGGTCAGAAATGACCCACGCATCACTGGGACTGCACAGTAATGGTGGTTACTATGCAAATACTAAATGACTGTACAGTAACAACTATGCAGTCAGGTGCATATGTAGATGCACCCACAGTCTATTAAAAGAGTTTATCCTTACAACATCACTCTGAAGAAGGAATATTATCTTTATAATACAGAAGAGGAAATGAGGTACAGGATAATTTAAGTAAGTGGCCCAAGGTCATACAAAGTCTCTAGCTAAGCAAAGAGCACAACCCATATCTTTGTGGTCTTGCACTAGTAAATCAGCTTCCCTAGTTGCAAGACTCTTTTCGGGTCAGCACAAAGAAGGAATCTCTGGAGATGCTCTAATAGAGCCAGTTCTTCATTCTGTCCAGGCTGGTAGAGGATGATGGTAGAGTACTTTTTCTAACTTGCTTATTCCTTTCCACTTCCCAAATCTTCCCCTAGCATATTTGATGTGGAAAGTTTGGAGATACAGTAGCCTAAGAAAGGGAATCTGTTCCTCAGAGAAGGGGGATAGTTTGCTGAGGAGACTTAGTATTTGCCTGGAAGAGGATGCTGCTCAGGAAGATCTAGAAAGCTGGAGCCTGATAAAAAGGTAAAAATGAATGATCTCTCCTTAGGGTCCAGACAGAACTTTGGGTCAAGAAGGGCTGATGAAGCGTGTTTCCTTCCCAGCCAGTGAGCAAGTCCTGGTAGGAAATATCTGCATTAATAGACAGGATCAGAAAGTCCAGTGGACTCAGCAGACTGGAAAAGGCAGCCAATTTCAGGTCTTGGTATTAAATTTCTATTTTACAAGAGAGAAAGAGTACTTAAAAAATGCCAGTTGTGCTGGCTTGTTACCATGCACAAGAAAGTGACAGATAAAGAACAAGTGCAAAAGTCTAAGACCCAGTTACACTCTCCAACTTCTCTCTCCTGTCTGATACATCTGTAGTATGATACGAGCCATGTCCTATCATCTGTTCTGTTTTTTTCTTTTATTTTGTTTTTTGAGAGGCAAAACTCTGATTCCAAATCAGTAGGAAAGTTATTGCATTGGTTTTTCTGGAGAGTAGCTATGAAGAGGTATTCTGTGCCTGAAAAACCTAGACCTAATGACACATGGCTTTGTATCAGGCACCTTCTCTCTGCATGCTTTTACTTCCTTTCCATTTAGATTAATCCCTAATCATCCTTCAGACTTCTGACTGGAATGACCTGCACATGACTGAGGCTGCCTATGCATCTATATTGTGGCTACAATACTGATGCTTTTGCAAGATATGTAATGCATTGAAATTGGTGGGGTGAGGGCACAGGGGGAGGAAGGGGAGGGAAGAGGGGGAAGGGGCATAGGCAAATTAAGCCAGAATAAGGTAAGAATCCTAGCACCAACTACACCACAAAGGTCTCAGTAACATTATGCAAATGGATTGTTTCATTTGCATTTTGCTGGACTGTGATAAAATGGACAGTTGGAAAGTTCTCAAGTGACATTTTTCTTGATTTTTAACAAACAGAGACATGATTAATTTATTGTGATGACCTGAAAAGAATTCTTATCATGCTGACATGAAATAAAAGTGGAGATGACCCTCAGCTCTAACCCATTTATTCAGTGTAATGCCCAGAAATAAACAAACCTGGTCATCTTTTTAGTTTAATATATTAGCGTTGGGTGTTCCAAAGAAAGTGAAAATAAGATAACATGAATACTAGGGCTATATGAAATTTCTCCATCCTTTTCATTTTGGCACTATTTTGACTCATTTTGAGGTTGAAACAATAAAATCAAAATGAAAAAAAGGGGCTTCAAAACAGCCTCAAAATAATACTAGGCTAAAAGAAATGTTTCAAAAGTCAAAACATTTCGACTATAGCACTGGGGATGGGAAGTCAGCCCAGCTGAGCTGACTACCTGTCCCTGGCCGACCTAGTGAAACACTGAAACAGAATCCAAACAGCCTCACTGTTTCAACGAAGCAAAACGGAACAGCTGTTTTGAATCAAATGAAATTCAATATGAACTGATGTTCTGTTGAAACCTCAAAACTCAAGGAGAAATGGAATGGTGCTGTTTTGCACAGCCCTAATGAAATACTTCCTTGGTGTATACATAATGTAGAAAGAATTTCTGTGGGATTTTGAATTGAAACACTGCTTGAAAGGGATAATTTACATGATGCCCTGCTATTCCCACCTACTTGATGTCCTGCTATTCCCTGCCCACTTGATGCCCTGCTACTCTTAAGTTCTGTGGCCTTCACCTTGTGGGATGCTTGATATCCCACAAAAGGCCATTATGTCAAAGTTTAATTAAACTTTTCCAGTCTGAAAGCAGAATAGAGCTTTTCTTATTGTACATGCTGTAATAAAGGATTTTTTGGATAAAATGCCATAATGTAAGTGTCTAATGGAGTCTTAAAAAATTCAAACATTCAAAAACTACCATAAGTTTTTGGAATCTAATAATGCATTCAGGTAATAAAGGTTGGATTGCATTAACAATAATGGCATTAATTCAACAGTGCACTTCAGCATATGCTTAAATGTTTTGCTGAATAAGGATGAAGTTGCAAAAACAAATGTTTAGAGACAAGCATGAGCTTGTGGGCTTTGTTTAGATGGGCCAGTATGTATTTTATGGTTTGTTTTTTATTTTGTGTTGTTCATATACACATTAGGCATGTAAAGTTTCCATTTACATATGTAAGGCTTTTGCCTAAATGAGGATTTTGGTTTTGATTCTACACATATGCAATGGCCTAGGGAATAGAACTACTGCCTTTACTCAGAAATTCTCAGCACTCCAACTGCATCTTAGACTAGGTATTAATTTCTGGAAGTTTATGATAGGACATTCATGGGCTGTGGGAGGCTGGGGCAATTGGAGATACACAAGTGTGGGTGAGAGACCTTTAAAAAACTCCTCTCAAATCTGTGGGCCTGCTTCATAATAACATTAGGGCTCCAGAGTTTGAGAGGTAGGGTGATAAGTCTGGAAAAGTGGTCTTAAAAGGCTATATTGTATATTGAGCCCATAATAGAGGGTTTTTGTTGCTACAGAAGTAGTGAGGAGAAAGAAAATTGGCTCCTGCAAATCTCTTTTACCTGTAGTTTTTGGTTTCAGTTAGGGATACTAGTATACTATTGTCCCTGATGCATCATGGCAAAAGGAGCAAAACCAAGAGGCTAATCATTCTCTTTCCATGCAGGAAAGTAAATGACAGTACAGATCTCTTAATACCGTTGCACCATGATCCAAGGTCCAGGTAGCTTTTGAACAGGATTCAGATTGGTCAGTTCTTACCTTTCTCACCTGTGAAATTCCACAGTCCAGATCAGAGTCTAGCCCATGATGAAAAATTCTTTCTACTGAAACAGACAAGTTGTCTTATGCATAGGTCATCCAGAAATGGAAGATGTGGGCCCTTTATCCTTTGTTTTTTGGCATGCTAATTGTTTACATGGAGAAATTTTAAACTGGATTTTTTTTGTGGTATTATAACATTACAGAAAAATAAGGATGGAAAGGAGTTTGATTTTTGTACCACAACAGCAGGGTACAGCAAAAGCAAGGCAAAAAAAGCACATTAAAATAGGAACTGGTCAAACTTCTATTTTTTCCTACCCTTGAGCTCTATAACTTGGGGCAAGAGATGGAAATTAACAGCTAACAAAAGAGCCTTTCCTTCAACTGTGTGTGCCTACGTCAGTCTTCTGCCTTGCCAAACTGAAAGTAATAATTTCTCTGTGAGCCACACAAAATACAGAATACTGAAAAAATTAAAAAGGAGACTGAAATGGGAAGCTCAGGGGGCACAAAGGTGGAAGAACAATTTGTTAGGAGCCCTGAAAATACAGCTTTCTTGGACTGCTGCAGCAAAACATTAACCCTGGTAACACATGGCTTCTTTAAAGATGTATAAATCTAATTCAGCAGCTACTGCAGCCAATAAGAACATTTTTGTTGACTATTATATAAGTTGGTTTTGATCCTGTATACATACAGTGGTTGCCATTAAAAATAATATTTACTAAATGTTTCCTCAAAGTGGTGGCTGAAACAGCACAAGCTGACTAGACTAGTAAATATTGAAATGTCCCACCTCATAAACTGAGGTCACTTCTGGTCAATGTTGTGTTTATAAGGATGGAAATGCTATATGAATATATATACTAACTGTTATATTAAAACTGAAGTGTCTTCTTTCTTCCCTAACCACTAAAATGGTAGGAGAACAGTGAAATGCCAAAGTGTCCAAAACATCCTCTATTAGAAAAAAACCCTGTTACTGGGTTCTACTTGTCTGGTGTTCTGGTCTGTAGATTGCAGTTAGGAGTAAAATCAGCTCTTGATATATAGACTCCACTAATTTCAATAAGATCACTTCATACCTGTCTGACAGGAGAATAGAGCCATGTAAGCAACTTTCCCCCTTACTTTTTCAGGTGTTGATACTAATGAAGTTAGGGAGAGGATCACTTTTCTACAAGTAGGGTTAGAATAGTGGCCTACTTATACTGAGACAAAGCCCTATAACTGTATCTACGTGTGAGTGTTAAGGAACTGAGTTCTCATTATCGGGTGAGTTCTCATTAAGTTCATCATGGGGGCACAGAAGGGAATTGGTGAGGTTTTATTCACCAAGGCGCCCCCAGGGGTTACAGGAAATAATGGCCACAAGCTAGCAGAGAGCAGATTTAGACCGGACATTAGGAAGAACTTCTTCACAGTTACAGTGGCCAAGGTCTGGAACGGGCTCCCAAGGGATGCTTGATGCTCCCCCTACCCTGGGGGTCTTCAAGAGGAGGTTAGATAAGCATCTAGCTGGGGTCATCTGACCCCAGCACTCTTTCCTGCCTATGCAGGGGGTTGGACTTGATGATCTATTGAGGTCCCTTCCTACCCTAACATCTATGAATCTATCTTATGACCTATATTTATACACTGAGGAACTACAAGTTATACTCCTTAGGGTTAATACTACATTGATGGATTTATTATCTGCAGTGTAAACCTGAGGTGTGGAAAGAAAAGTGAAACTCAGCAAAAAGTGTTGAACAAACATTGAAATAGCATTTGTTCCTTGACTAAAATATTGAAGAGACAAGAAGGATTACAAGCAATGGGCTCTAAAATGCACCCATCTGGCAGCAATTAATGCAGAAAATCACATACCCGATTCTAACTGGTAAAACAGTGGGTATTAACTAGCAGGAAATGACTGATTTTGTAATAAAAGAATCTAACAATCAAAGAAAGGAGAGAGGATCCTTGTCACTTAGCTTCCATTATTCCATTAATCCTCAAACATCTAGAACAGACACTTGCAAAACTGAGCTTTGATTTTAGGTTGTAAAACCCAGTGCCCAAAGTATAAGGTTTTGATACAGGCCCAACTCTAAACTTCGCATTATACAGAACTTGGCAATACTGCATGTTACTGCACGCATGCTCCTTTGTATGCAAAGGCTAGTAAGCAAACTGTAAAGTATAATGATTGGATTGTAAAATAAATATTTTAATATCCCCAAAAGGAACTCATTCATTTTTCCCCAGAAGTTTTCTGAACACTTTAGTCTTTGATTGCTGGATTTTTGGTTGTAGTTTTTGGTTGAAGTCTAAGGACATAGGCACAGAAGGTTCTTCGGGTAGATGCAATATCTTTTAGTAGACCAACTGAGTAGCTGGAAAAAGTTTTTTGCAAGCTTTTGGGTGCAATCATCCTTCTTTAGGCATAGGGAGTCTTCACTGTTCTGAGACTCTAGTCCTTGATAGAATATAGCTAGTGATCTTCATCATGCAAGGCTAGAATCCCATACTTAGAAGCCAAAGCAGCTGAGAGAGGGTCCCTTTAAGATTCTTAGCACACCTACCTCTAGCTCAGCCCTGTAACCTATATTAGGGGTGCATCAAAAAACCTCCAATCAGTTATAGAGAGGTCAGAATTCTCAAGGCAGGAGCACTATGTGTGACTTTCTGAGCATGACTACTAGAATTAGAGGGTATTCTGGAGGTATAGTAATTAAGAGACTGTTCGTGGGGATTTTGATTGAGGAAGAGATTGATAAGCCTTGTAGCCAATATGGCTAAGGGAAAAGGGGGGTTGCTTGAGACCTGCGTTGGTAATATTTCTTCAAACCTTTGTTGTCCACACAATTTAATAAGGAAAAGATCTAGTTCTTACATCAAGATTGCCAATGAAAATATTAAACACGATTGCTCCCGAAGAGCATCCCTAATAATCTCTCACCACATGGATAATTCCTCTCTGTTTAATCCATTGCAGTGTCCTTTCAGCCAATTCCTTTAATTGTTCTACAATTATTCTATTGATTCTCTGCTTCTCTAGTTTTGCCGCTGTGTCTTACAGAAAGTTATTGACTTGGTCAAATCTAGCTGCACTGCTGTTGTTTAAGGAGGGGAGAGTAACTGTAACATCAACTGGCAATTTACGGCTTATCTACATTACAAACCTTCTGTCAGCAGGCCACCACCACTGAGAAGCTGCCAGAATGCTTTCACAGTAGCACAACATCTGGCAGCAACAGTATAGCAGCTGTGCCTGTAGAGTACAAAGGGCATCCTAAGGAGCGCTAGGTGTTAATAAGATTGCAGTGCCAAAAGAAAGCATAGGCAAATCAAAATGCCCTTTCTTGGAACTTCATAGTTGTCTTCCATCAGTTGCAGAGTAGATGATGATGAGATAGTTTTACCATGAGAACTCAGATTTTCTTTCAACAAAACAGAGTGCATCCATATTCCCAGCCCTTGTGACAGCAGAACTATGTAGGCTAGACCAGGCCTTAATCAGGAGGGCTCTAAACCAGGTTTGAAAGGGGCAGGAGATTTTACTTGCCTTTGGGCTTATAATGACCTAGTTATAGAGCTGCAATAGGGAGAAATAATGGCAGTGGCTGATAACCATAAGTGAAGCAAGAGTGATGATTAATATCAAATAGACTTCATGGGACAAATTAAGATTGGACTAGAAGGATATAATTCCCTCAGGAGGCACAAACAGAGGTAAAAAGATGGGGTGGTCATGGGTAGCATTAATTCTTGAAAAGCAAAAAGAGACTGGTTCGTTTCTGGATTAAGATAAAAGGAAAAGAAGAGGGATGTGGTAGTGGTCTTTTATAAACCACGTGATCAGAGGGAAGATATAGACAAAATTTACTGAGCACCTATCAGAAGTAGCTGAAGGATGACTTGGTGGTAATGTATGACTTAGTAACTTGATATTGATTGGCAGAGGGAACACAGGTCCTCAAGTTCTTGCAATAAGTTAAAAATCACTTCCTTCTGGAAGGTACTCATGGAAGCTGTTGGGGAGCAGCTGGTTTAGATTTGGTTTTAATGGGTAAGAATTAGTTGAGAAGCTAAAATTAGAAGGCAATTTGGGTGAAAGTGATGATGGAATGATCAAGTTCACTATTAGAAAAAAAGGTGGGTGAGCAGCCAAAGAAGGATAATGGGTTTGGGAAAAGCATGATGCAATAAATTCGAAGTGTTAGGAAAGGTCTCTTGGTCTCAGGGGTAAAGGGATGCACAAGAGCAAAGTAATGGCACGTTATCTCACTGCAAAGGTAAGATAGGAAGCATCTATCTATCTATCTAGTATGCGTAAGTGGGGAATGAGGGGGGATTATTTGCTTGTTGAGGGGGGACACAAGGACATATAACTAAAAATGAGTGTATAAAAGCTGAAAGGGCCTTCAGGAGGCCATCTTGTCCAACCCCCAGCTCACGGTAGGATTGTTTACCTACTTTTTCTACTTTACCCACTAGGGGAAGAAAAGAAGAAATCTGCTAATTTTCAGCAAACAAGTTTTGAGTTGGTTATTGAGTTGAGTTGGCTATTAGCTGCTTTGCTTTTGCATCTTTTTCATTATGAAAAGCATGTGTGAGAGCGATTTAGGCATATGCCCCTCAGGACAGGATGGTCTGCAAGCCCCCTCATTTCATGGTTCTATAATACAGCCTAATTTTTAGCATCTATCAAATGTAAGTGACATTTCCTGTGTTATAAAATAAAAACAGACTAGTTAAATATTTTATTACATTAGTCCATTATGAAGCAAATAGAGCTGCACCATTTTATGGCACCTGAGGATTTGTCCATTCTCATGGGGCATTACAAAATGTGTTTTGTAACCTATATTTTAGTTGCAGAGTATCTTTGTATCTTTTACCTGACTTACCACATCTTATCAGCCTCTCTATCCATTCTCTAGCTACCTGTCAGAACTGAGGTCCCCATGGGAAAGCCACTACCCCTAGGACATTATATATTCAGCTTATTTATAGCTTCCTGATTGTTGATGTGGAGGTGTTGAGGGATTACAGGGGCTGTCAAAATGGCTTTTTGTTTGAAGCAAGGTATCCTTTTTTTTTGTCTTGTTTTGGTTACGTCTATTTTAGCATTGTTCCAGATAACAGAAGTTTCTTCCTTCTGGGTACTAATTTAGAATCAACATGAATTTGATCCCATGAGCTGCATCTAGTCCCCAGTGCTGCCCCTGGGTTTGAGTTAACCCACACCCACCAGACTGGTCCTGTGTGCAGTGCCTGGAATGTGTGGCACACATGGTGTCCATTCCAGGATCTATGCTACATGTTATGCCTTTTACTTCCATCTCTCCTGGCTCATCCAGGACTGTATCACATAGTGCCTGCTCCAGCAGGTATGGATGCTGCGTGCATGGTATGGGCGCATGCTGCATGTGGTGCCTGTGCACTGGAGAGGGCCCTGCATGTAGTGCAGTCCTGGACTAAGTACAGAAAGGGGAGTATGGGGGTTACTGCATGTGGTGCAGTGTAGGGGTCTGTTATGGGGGTGGAGCGAAGAGAACGGGGTAGATTGTCTATGGGCCTGATCTGGTCTGTGGACTGGCTCCACACTACTCATATGGCCCACAGGGCCAGATGAATTTGACACCCTTGCTGTACCAGATGGGGAAACAAACTGATGTATATGCATTTCAGTTAACAGGCTTTTCGTACGGTTGAAAAATCTAAATAAATACTTTTTACTTTGTGTGGTAGGAGGGCTTTAAGAAAGGAAATCTATGCATGCCATGCTGTACATAATGGAGGGAGATGAACATGAGGGAGATTTACGATGGTAAAAATTACCTAAATACTACCAAGATTAAACAGTTAATAGGTTGATGACATTGACATTGACTTCAATCCAAAATACTGGGCCAAATTCATGGTCATATAAAAACTATGTCAAGTAAAACTATTGCACTTTATTTTCCTTAAATCACATAAATCAGAAATAATATAATTGAAATCACCATGACATAAGGAGCCTTAAGTAGCCAAACAATCCTTTCTATAAGGGGAATATTTACCTTACAACTTAATTAACCATAAATTGTCAGAGAAGAAGCCTTGATGAAAATGAAGAACAGGTCCTTGAATGCCCTGTTAAGTTGTACAAGATCTCTGGGTCTCTCTCTGATTCTTTTTTTTTGTGAGGAGGTCCTCACAAGGGGGTGGAGAGGATGAGTTGGGGACAGAAGAAATGGATGGTATTGTGGCAGAATGCCACCTCTGTCTCTCCCCAAAAACTCTGCTATGTGACAATTTGGTTAACATGGTCTCTGCAGAGGTAGATGTCCCATCTCTTCAGGTAACCCTGAGTTGTAACCTGAACTGGATACATTCCTGAGGGAGAGGGGAAACCTGCTCCCTCTGCCTACGTAACTGGCATCACATACCTGGATGAGGGGCTTATGCTCCCTATTGTTCTAAACAATGCCAACCTGACTGGGAGGGTGCTAGAAACCCTGCCAGTCTACCCAGCGACCAAGGATGCATTTCAAAATGGTTGGCTGGCAGCCAACAGGTGCTGGCCTCCATTGTCCCAGGTAAATGAAGTCATAAAGCAGGGGTCGGCAATTCCTGGCATGCGTGTCAAGTGTGGCATGTGAGGCCATTTTGCTTGGCACACCAAAGCCAGCCTTGGCTCCAGGTAGCTGCTGCCAGTGACTGAGCCCAGGCTGCTCCCAGCAGGGCTTGCAGCATCCTGGGATCCCAGCTGGCAGCTCCCCAGAACCAGGGCCAGCTGCAGCCAGGAGGCTCCAAACAGCTGTGCAGGGCTCTGGCATCAGCTCCACACCACTGCAAGCAGGCACACCTCAGAGTGGGTGATGGGGGTGGGGCCCGAGGCAGTGCAGCCCTGGTCTCTCCCCCACTCCTGCCATGGAGGTGATGAGCCAGGTGCAGCTGTTTGCAGCCTGCCTACTGCTTGCTGCAACTGCCCAGAGTCTGGGCTGGCTACAAACAGAGCCCAGCACAGCTGTTTGGAGCCTCCTGGCTGCAGCCAGCCCTGGCTCTGGGGAGCTGCTGCCAGTCAGGATCTTGGGCTGCTCCCAGAAGGCAGCTAGGATGCTGCAATACCTGCTGGGAGCAGTTTGGGCTCCAGCAGCTACCCAGAGCTGAGGTAGCTGCTGGCAGCCACAGAGTTTGGGCTGTGGGGAAGGGGCTTTGGGTGGGGGGCAAGCAGCAGTAGGGCTGGGGGGTAGGGGCTTTGGGTGAGGGGCAAGGGGCACAAGCAGGGCATCCTACTACGTACCCCTTGCCCTCATTTTGTTTTTCTGCCATGCCGACACTCCGGCACCTTCCAAGCACTGTGGTGTTTTTTGGCACTCTGGCCAAAAAACATTGCCTACCCCTGTCATAAGGTCTATATAAGTTAAGGACTGCCCAGGAGGAGGAGCAGTAGCCGTTATGAAAAGAACTCAGAGAGAGAAGCTGGACCATCTGAAACTTGCTCTCTCTTGAAACTCATGATCAATCAACTGCCTGTCTCCAAAGGAAATCTCCACCTGCTTCTGGATAATACTTGTGAGTAAACTGCCTGAGATCTAACTAGATATATAGCTTTCAGTAACTCAGATGCGTGACCAAAGGCTACCCAGCCACCCAGTTTGCTCTGTGGGATTTCTCTGACATTGCTCTACCCGGTATCATATTCCAAGCCTACTCCTTGTAACCAATAAAGTTCTCCTTT
>JAGPOW010000261.1:208638629-208650187 GCA_030014935.1 Caiman crocodilus | reverse complement strand
TACCTGGTATCGGAGACTTATTGGGAAAGAGGCTAGATTATGCTTTGGGGGGTCCCCTTGGTTTAGCTGACTAAGGGAAACCACTGTTTGTGCTTTAGACTAAGGGAAGCCCCTTAAGTTCTTGAAGTGGGTTAAATACCCTCAAGGACTACTAGGCCTGTGTTTCCCAGGGGGCACAGAGCCAGGATCTGTCCAGACCCTGTGTGGTGGCAGTGTTGCCCCCAGGTTAGCGGGTGTGCTCCAGGAAGGGGGTTGGCCAGAAGTGAGGCACTGCCGGGGAGGCACTTGGAGCCTGGAAGGTGGTTGGGCACAGTGAGGTGGGTGGCTCAGCCCTGAAGCACACCCCCTACTGGCCCACCATAGGCATAATTTAGTTGCTATAGTAATTATGACCTACTGACTAGTTAAGGGTTTCTAGGCTATACAGTGTTTTTTCTCCAAAGACCTGGAGGGTTGAAACTGAAAAGCATTTTGTACCCAATTAAGCAGCCAACTATCTTACTTGGCAATAGGGGGCTACCACAATGAAGAAGCAAAAGACAGATGAGGACTCTATTTTATCTTTATTGTGTACCACTTCTTTAAAGGTTCTTCTTTCTGGTGGGATGGCTTGATTGTCTGAAATATTTATCTATCTAGTGAAGAAAAATTGATATACATTCCAGGGAGATTCCTTATCTCTGTCAGAGGAGTTCAAGATATTTAGAATATGCTGCCACTTTAATTGTACAACTTTTCTTACCTAAATGAGGAGAAACATCTAAAAAAGAATGCTTCAAATATTGAAGTTAATTTTTACTTTTTAGTTTCAAAATATTCAGCTTACTGATACTTGGTTCACTGACTCATGTTGTTCAAGAAGGACAAGTGCAAAGTCCTGTATTTAGGATGGAACAATCCCATGCACCAGTACAGGCTGAGGGTTGACTGGCTGGGCAGCAGCTCTGCAGAAAAGGAGCTGGTGGTTACAGTGGACAATAAGCTGAATAGGAGCCAGCAGTGTGCCCTTGTTGCCAAGAAGGCTAATGGCATACTGGGCTGCATTGGTAGGAATATTGCCAGCAGGTCAAGGGAAGTGATTATGTCCTTCTATTCACCACTGGTGAGGCCACATCTGGCATACTGTGTTCAGTTTTTGGCACATCACTACAGAAACAATGTGGACAAATTGGAGAGAGTCCAGGAGAGGGCAACAAAAATGGTGAGGGGACTGGGGCGCATGACTTATGAGAAGAGGCTGAGGGAACTGGACTTATTGGGCATCTATACTGTGCTCCAGGAGGAGAGGGAAAGAGAGGGAGGTCTCTTTAATTACAGCAACTTTAACAGCTGCTCTAATTAAAGTGCCCAGAGTGTCACGTGTATCAGAGTCCCTGCTCTGAAAAATGGTGCCGGAAGCAGTTTAACTAAAGCTTGTTTGATAAGCTCTAGTTAAAGCCCCCCCCCCCCCCCTATTTTTCAGAGCAGGGACACTGATACATGTGATGCTGGAGTGATGTGCAGTGGTAGTTCCCATGTTCCAGCAGACTCAATTAACTGAGTCTGCTCTGACACATTGTAATAACAGGACATTGAAGCAGCCTCTCTGCACATGTATAGGTGTTCTTTTAGTTTAGAGAAGAGAAGACTGAGAGGGAATTTAATAGTAGCCTGCAACTACTCAAAGGGTAGTCTGAAAGAGAATGGAACTAGACTCTTCTCAGTGGTGACAGATATCAGAACAAGGAACTACGGTCTCAAGTTGCAGCAAGGGAAATTTTAGGTTAGATATTAGTCAGAATTTTCTCACTAGAGGGTAGTAAAACACTGCAACAAGTTACCCAGAGAGGTGGTGGAATCTCCATCCTGGCAGGTTTTTAAGACCTGGCTAGACAAAGCCTTTGGTGGGATGATCTAGTTGGGGATGGCCCTGCTTTGAGCAGGGGGTTGGACTACAAGATCTCCCAAGGTCCCTTCCAACTTTAATTTTCTATGTTTCTATGGCTTTTTGGAACACTTTAATTGAATTAGCTCTAGAAGATAAGAAGAAAATGACTCAGGATTAGCTCAACACAGCAGAATCTCTGAGAGATTTTGAAGGGACTTCAATCCCTTTTATACTCTGCATGAGTAAGTCATGAGTCACATGAGTGATGGTATGAAAAAGAAATGGTGTGGGAAAAGAGTAAATTATAATTAACATCCATGACTAGACCTAGTCAGAAGTCAGCAAATTAGTCTTGTATTGGAAAACACAATTTCCTGATTTAAAACAAATGTTTACATTTAATTTTCAATGGGGGTGGGGAAAAGTCTAAATCATTTCATTTTGACCTTTTTAAAAAAATGAACTAGTTAAATAACATTTAAAATACTTTGATTCAAATGTTTTCTTGGACTTCATTCCAGATCAGAGCACAAGCTTGGAAATACTGGAATTTCTCACAAAAACAGAAAATACTTTCTAAAAAGCTTTTATCAGTTTCCAAACTGGTACTCTCACATAGTTAGAGGCAGAAAGTGAACAATGTTAATCAGTGGCACGTAATAAAAAACATAATCATGTCTCAGTATATTCTAAATAATTTCTGTAACAGAATTATCTAAAGGATCTGGTTCCATGATCTCAAGTCTTGGGAAAAAAAGTGTTAATAGATTGATTATGGATTCAACTACATTTCAAATCAATTGTCAAAATCATGAAAGACTTCAGAGTCCAAGACATATAGTTTTTCTTCTGAGCCTTCTTACTTTTCATACTTTTGCCTGTCCTTGAATTCTCTGATCCTCTACTTCTGATCTGTGGCAATTCTTTACAGAGTCCGTTAGTATGTCTTTGTATATAAAATATGTAGATATTTTCATGTTATACTTAAAAGACCACAAAATAGGATTTTCTTGAGAAAAAGTTTTGTTTTTTTTTTAAAAAAAAAGCCTCCAGGGACAACGCTCTCTCTATTTGATCCAGAGTTCATTGACATTGGTAGAAAATGTAAATAGCAATAGCTATTTCTGTAAAGCTTGCTGCTGGCTTGTGGTGTTCCTTTTTTAAAAAAAATACAACCTTGTGGCAAAGCTGCACCAATTTGTTAGTTGGAATCTGGCCCACCAACTTCAGTGGGCTATGGATCCTGTTGTGTGTTGCAGGTCACATATCTAATTAAATTTACTGACAACAAGAAACATGCTTCAGTGTTGGTAGCAGGGGCCAAAATATCTTTTGAAGAACAATCTGAATTTCCTCTGCCTCACATATAAGTGTGCACATAAATAAATAAATAATTGCCAACTAGATTCTAATTTTTTATTATTTCTGACATCTAATAATGTAATAAATAGCTTGTACTCCTGATGCCAGGCTCAGTTGACAGAGCTGCCATTTAGAAAACTCATGTTTTAGTTGGGATCAGAGCATGTATTTGGATGTTACCAGAGGGTAAACATGGTATTGTAAGAGGTGAAATTTTGACCCCAGTGAAGCCAATGGAAGTCTCAACTTGGCATTGGGATCTTAATCTGAATCTGTTCTTGCATGAGGGAGAGGGGGAAAATATCTTGCTATACATAGTAAATCTTATTTTCTCTATATATACATGTCTTTGCTTCCTTGTCAGATTTGATGCTGAAATATAGCAATGCTGATACCACTGACTCAGAAACAGCGGATTTTTGTTTGAAGCTCTGCATATACTTTCTGCCACATTAACAAACCTAGCAAATCCCACTGCAGTTATGACTTGAGACAACTGATTGGAATTTCTTCTCTAAGAGCACAGATCTGTGAACAAATGGCTAAGCCAGGCCAGCACATAATTATAAAGTCATTAGATCCTGTAAATCTAATAGATACATATAAAGGATCTAATGACTTAAAATGCATGTGCACAAACTGAAAGTCATGTCAATGGATATAGTTACTGAAATAAATAAAATTTATTGTACAGCAAATCTACATGAGATGCTTTCTGTGGAGTTGCCTTTATAATCTCCACAGTAGTCTCAGCATCTACATGTGCGGCCCTGTTAGGCTGCAATAAATTAATTAACTCCATCTTAGGTTAGTACTTGTAAACACAAGTAATATCCTATGGTGGTATTCTTTCACATGCAGCAATGCACTTGTAGAAGGTGACAGGGCTGGCTGGGGATGGAGGGTGCTTCAGCATAGGGGTTGCCTGCCAGCTAGTCCAACACTGGAGCACCCTCATGTCCCAGCCAGTCCCTCTGCATTATGTTGAGCAAGGTCAAAGCAGCCCTGGCAGGCTAATGCCTCAGGCCTCCTGCCAGCTGGGGCAGCTCAGACCTGACTTAATATGCTGCAGTCCTAAGCACATATGTAAACATGGTGCCCAGGAGCAATAAACTCTGGAACAATATCTACCAGGTTATTGCATCACATTAATTTCACATGTAGACATGCCCTCTATGTAAGTTTAGCTCTGCATAATTAATTTGTAAAAATTATAAAATCTCTCTTTTATAGAAGTTGAAAGGCACTGAAAATTCCAAACACAATTTTTTTTCTAATAACTCCTAGATTTCCTGTGAGGGCTTAGTATTCCATCTAAATACAGCCCAACTAGAAATGGTCTCCTGATTGCATATTAACTGCTCTCAGTTGGAGACCTGTATCTAACTTTGTGCATATGTTAAATCAAAGGCACAAATGCCATCTTTATGTCCTGATGGTATTTTGTTGCCTGTGTGGCAATGCAAATGACAAAGATCAGGGGAAAGATGTATCAAATAGCTGCTTTCTTATGCGCTTTACAGTCATGGGTGTTCTTCACAATATAGGAGCATGTGAGGGGGGAATGGAATGTGTGTGCATGTATAGGCCTGCGTCTCCATACACATCCTATTAAAATGAGAATGGGTCCTGGCCTTGCCACTACCAGGATATGCATGCCAAGTGGCTAGATAGTAGCATGGGGCAAATAAAACAAATTAACTAACTTAGCAAATGTAGACCATTTTATATTTAGTAAATTCATCATGAGACATTTAGTCTTAAATAGACTCACTATTAAAAATGAACAGTTGAAGCATCAAGCAAATAACTTTTAATTTGAAATCATTTGTGAGCAGTTCATTGGAAGCATTTAGTTCTTTAGAAATCTAGTCACACTCATATAACCCATCCTAACAAGCTGGGAATACCCCTCAGCCATGTTTCTAGTGCAATAGTTCTATTTGAGTTGGAGAACTCAAAAGTTCATTTTTAACATTATAAAGATAAATATTAAATTTTACTTAATTAAGTAAATTAGTTTATAGATAGGAAAGTTCAGTACATCTAGAAGTAATCCAAACAAAAAAGAAGATGGAGTAATATGAGCTTTTTATTCAAGTTAAAATGTACAGCTATCTTTTTTGAAGAACTTCATTTTATAACCCCCCCGCCAAAAAACCCTAAAGGCAACACTAATATGCTGTGACTGCTAATGGCCATAAGGGATAATTCTCAGAGTTGGACTGCTGCAGTAGCAACTTCCGAGTTACATGATTTTTTCACTCTGATCACTCTTTTGCTCCAAGAACAGGAGCTAATGTGGCTTTATGCCACCAAAGGACCTTCCGTCATTACAGAGATGAGGGCTACAGGCAGAGCTGCCCCAGACCCTTCACCTTGCAGGTGAAGATGTCGTAACTCACAGTAGGGAATTACTTTCTTTTGGGCCTCTCTGTTGCTAGCTATTTCTAGTATGTAAATATTTGGTATCAAAGGCAAAGCTCACATATGAGCTGATGCAAAAAAACTGGCCCATATTTATTCAAGCAGAGACTCCTAATGGTGTGCGTTCTTTTGCAAGCAAAAGGAATTATCGTTTTGATTTAGATCAGCAGGGAGAATAATTAAGAACAGGTTATATTGAATATAAGGAGTAATTAAAAGGACACTCTCAAGACCTTAATGTAATTTTTCACTTATTTTTAAGTTGGTGGAAACTTAAAGAGCTAAAATCTGCTCATTTTCTGTAACACTGTAAAACATTAAAAAACCCACCCCAAAAATGAATCCCCCGCAATAAAATAGCACTTTACTTTAAACTTAATACATTCTTGTCCTGAGCCCATGAATGCTCAGAAGAATCAGCTGTATCTAAAAGCACCAAAAAGGCCTGCTGAAGTGCCCAATCTTTACAGACATTGCCATGTTGATATTTACAGATGAGCCATGTTGAAGTAACACACCTCTTCCAGTAAAATGTGGTTTGTTTGTTTCTTTGTTTGTTTTAATGTTTGCAAGCAACCACTTTTTCTATAGATCCTCACTATTTTATGTTAACGCTATAAGGCTGCTTGATAGACCTTGGCCACTTGCTGGCCTTGATTTGCACTCTCTTTTTAGCAAACAAAGTTTGGGGAGTGGAATCTCAGCCAAAGTTTATTCTCTGCTACTAAAGTAACCTCAAAAACCAGTAATAATATCTTCAGTTAAACTTTGAGTCTGTTTCTAATTTCACTGCTGTGGATTGAGGTAATTTTGAGGGCAAGAACTCGATGCCTTCTGTAAATTAGTTACATGAGCTCATAAAAGAGACAGGGCCAAATGGCTGCCTATGGTTGCCATAGTTCTCATTTTCTTAAATTTGTGCCAATCTGAAGCTAATCTGCATAACTCTCTCTCTCCCCTCCCCCCTCTTCTCCCCTTTGATCCTAGAGAGTTTAGCATCACTTTAGAACTGAGGCCAATAGCTATTTCAAATGTTGGTTTAGGAAGATTTTGATGATCCTTCCAAGTGCCTTGTGAAACCAAGACTGACCTTCTCCTAGCTTTTCAGTATGGCTTGCTTTATTCAAAGATGTTGCCTTGTACCCTTTATGTTTGTCAGTTACCTGGAGCAGTTACATTTAATTTGGCTGTAGCCCAATTTTGGTAGTACAATTTGTCATATGACTGAAATATATGCAAATATTTGGGACTTGCCCATTCCCTTGAGAAAAGGTAAAAAAACAGTTATTGTCATTGCTCTAAGTGCTAATTCCTGGCACCCATGTTTGAGGCATCAGTGCGTATTCAGAACACCTAGCTGTTGATCATCTGTGTTGTCTGTAAAGGGGGAAGAAATCCTCCTTGACTTAGACATAGCATGAGTGCAATATCTTTCATGGCACCAAAATGCTCTGGTACAGGGAGAACGTCTGGAGGATACATGGGAGTGTGTTTTTTAGCTGGGGCATCAGTGCTCCTATTTAGCAACATCACCTCCAGGTGTGGTGTTACAGGGTTTGTTTTTACATGGAACTTCCGGATTAATAGCATACTCAACACATCTATTCATGATACAGGCACCGGGGGGGAGACAAAGAGCCATTATATGGTAGCATAATTTACATTTTCCTAGAGGGAGTATTGGTAGAATTTGTCCCTAACAGCACTGTGGGGCAAAGTCAAACATAACTATCTCCTTAACTCGTTTTTTTAAAAATTACTGAATTGCATTCTGGGAAGTGTGCGACTTGGTGATGATAGATATTTTTATGAACTGATTTTTTTTTCCTACTATAGAGAACCAAATACAGCAGGAGCTGAATATAAGCACATTCTTTGAGAACAAGATCTTGTGTGCATACATCAGAAATTAATCTTTTACCAGTGCTGTAAGGACAGGTGATTAAAGGGGGTGTCTTCAATGTGACTTGGCTAAAGACGAGCCAAAATTAAACTAGAAAATATATACACAGTACTTTAAGCAGCAGACACTGCACATTTATTAGAACTTTATTTGTCAAACCACTTCTATACTAATAAACAGATTCTAACAAGTAGCAGCACCTACTGCATTCATGCAAATGTATATTATGCCATTGTGATATAGCCGCATATGTGCAAATATATCATTATTGAAATGTGAAAGAAGGCTGGAAGTTGCACCTTTGCTCTCCAGCATTTGGCATTATTCTCCTTCCTAAATCTCCATTAGTTTGCGTAATTTATCAGTTATACTTTTGCTTCCCACCAAAAAAAATTTAGTTTTCTGGTGATGTGTTGCTTAAGATCATACTTACACAGACCTCTTTTTTAAAATTCTCCTTCAATTTGGATGTGAATATCTTTTGAAGTCATTGGTTCACCTCATTTAGAACAACCCTCCTTATTCTCTAATTTTAAAAGAATATTTTTTTCTGACTACGTTTCAGTGGTCTTCAGGATCTTTGAGAAGCTTTTTTTTAAAAATTTTTTGCAATGCATCTTGCCATTAAGAATTAAGCACTACTTTATTTCCAGACATGAGATCAGCCATTTTTACTAAACTCAAATATAATAGATTTTTTTTCCATTAAAAAGTGGGACTAGAACACACTGAATAAAATATAGGGATAAGAATCATAATGAATGTTTTTTTTTCTTTACAGAAGAACTTACTTGATGATATTCTCCTAGTAATTCTAAAATCTACATTTAACTTTGCCTCATTTTAGGGCTTTCTGACTTGAGATGCCTCTGGTCTAATGTTTAAAAACTGCGGGAAATGCTAGATTGTAGCAGATGATGGTGGTTTAGGGAAAAATTGGTTTCAAGTGGCAGTTCCACAGTATTAACACAGTGCTGCATCAGTAGGGAGTCTAATCTACACAGAGCTAGTTTATCTTTATTATTCCACTGTAGTGATCTATAGAATTGCTTCTTCCTGTAGAAGAGCTTCCTATAGCAAGTGCTTACAACAGTGGTTTTCAACCTTTTTTTTTTTTTTATTCCAGGCCCCCCATCCATAAGTTGTGAATTCAGTGGCACCCCTCTTCAAAAATAAATTTTTATTACATCCTCTGACAGGGGCTAAGTGGTGTGTGTAGGAAGCAGGAGTAAAAGAAGTGCTGGGCATGGATGAAGATGTGCCTATCTCCTTGCACAAGAGGGGTAGAGATGGCAGGTGAAAGTGGTCTGTCAGAGACAAAGGTACGCTTCTATCCCAGCACAGGGTTGAGTGGTTGCTTGAAGGGAATGGGAAGTGGGAGGAGGAGCTTCTGCTTAGGGATGAGCGTGGACTTAGCACCTCAGAATTGTTTAGTAAGTGGAAGGGAAGGAGGAGAAATAGCTGGGCAAAGATGAGTTGCTATGACATCCTGGTTTGGAATCACTGCTTAAAGGAATGCTTAAGGAATCACTGCTTAAAATGCTTAAGGAAAGGAGGAAAAGGCAGTTAGAAGAACAATATCTCCCGCTGCTAGCCTTAGTCTGTTGACTGAGAAAGGGAAGGAGCTTATAGGGCACAAATCATTTTCTCTTCTGAAATTAGTCTCTCCCACAGTGGCATATGTCTGAATATGTGAGTTTTATCTTATTCTCTGGCTTGTGCACAAAACAAAGGCAATATTACTTGTGTTAATAACTATTACAGAGTTAGGTTATTTAATGACATGCTATTCTTTGGAGATGCAACAAAGTAACATAGGTGTTATCAATAATTAGGAGTCTTTGCCAGGAATCTCCATTTATCTAGGTCCTAGGATGTGTTTTTAAGTAATTTATCTTTCCCATTCTCTATTTATTGGTAAGATTGGGCAATACTGGTACTAGATGCCTAGCTGCTTTGGCTCCTATAGACAGATATATTCAGTCTAAGATATTTTCCTATCCCATGACAAAAGCAGAACACATATTTTAAAATGTTAGAGATTACAATATCAGTCTGGATACATTACGCCTCTAGTTATTTCATTTTCAATTGAGTGCAGAATATTTTCTATACAATGGATGTTAAACTTAGTTGAATCAACCCAATTAACACACTTCATTCATCTGACCACAACTTGTTAAACATTTCTTCTGTTTATACTGGAGTCAGGAAAAAATAATACATAGTACTGGTGCTACGTAGTCTACATTACAGATGGCTTTTCTACATGTTAATGACAACACTTCATTACCAAATCTTCAACACTGTATTTATCGCAGTCTGTAAACAATATGGAGTGTAACATTCACAGTTGGTAAGAACAAAAGGGAAAATGAATTATAGAAATTCAAAGTGTGAAAAATCAAAATTAGGACATGTGGTTTTACTATTTCAAGTGTAAAAATGACATATTGCACAGCTGTATGATAAGCTGCTCACTTGGAAGTAAGGACTATGAGTGAAATTCTGGTACACTAAAGACTACACCAGTATAGGACTTCAGTAGTTATTGGGTACTAGTTATTGGAGTCAAATAACAAGTATTAGATGTCTGGAAAAAGGAGGGCACATTAATGTCCCTCTACATTGTATGAAGCAAAGACATTTGAAAAAAAGCTCTTACTATTGTTCCTATATACTTGCATTGAAATTAATGATCCATTAGCCTTAGCAGGAATAGAGCTAGGGCCAGGGGTGTGCAAAATGGTGGATCTGGCTAGTGGCTAGACTCCATTTCCCAGCAGCCCCAGCCTACATTGCTGCAGCTGGTTTCCACAGAGACCCCAGGAGTGGTGGAGCTGTGACAGTGTGGGGGCAGAGTTTGCATGGAGACCAGTCCCAGCAGCACTGGCAGGATGCCTGGCTGGATGAGGTGCTACTCTGGGCCTGGGCCTGGGATCTTGCAGTAGTGACAGCGTGGTTTGGAGCCAGGGCAGAGCTGCAACCTGGTGATGGATGCCCCTGCCTGGGGAATGGTAGAGGCTGCTGGCAAATAGTCTTCCTTGGGCTCAATCTGGCCTGCAGGCCAGACTTTGTCTTCTCTTGAGCTAAACTATGCTACTGCTAAATGATTTGGAAAATCCCCCTGTAAGAGCACTTTAAGTAGTACTTGTGTAGGAGCTCTCTCTTCAGAAAAGAGTCTGGTTGGGACTAGGGGTGTTGTTTCTTTAGTTTAGGTTTTCTTCGTCCTCTAGATCTAAGATAGAGACTGATTGGGACTGCCTTGATAAGACTGTAAATCCCTTCAAGAATCTATTTAGTTCAGGAAGGAGTCTATGTAATTACTGCTGGGGGTAAACCACACACAGTCTAGTGCTTATTTGGGAATTGATAATTTGCGAAAGATAGGGTAAAGCAAGTCTTTGACTATATATTTTATCGGCTGGTATTCCTTCAAGAGCCTCTGGCTCCTCTATAGTACCAAGGAAAGAAGAATCAATTCATCAGACCTTCCATGTGGTCCCCCTATCACCTCTTATCTATCCTTTTCCTGAGCAAAGATTCAAGACTTGCTTGAACAAAGAATGGTGAGGAGCTTCCTCATTACAGTGGGCTAGGGACAGACATTACACACAAACTGGTTTAAGTGATCAGAAACTGGTTTAAACCTATAACAAAACAGACATTCAGAGCACATAAACCAGTTTAAAAATAGCTGAAACTGGTTTGAGATAAACCTGGTTGAATGTAGTATCAGACTTAGCCGAATTGGGTCAAACTGGTTTATGCAATGTATGTCCCAGTCCCCTTCCTTGTTTAAGTTAAACCAGAGTCTTTCAGCATCCCAGATGCTTTGCAGCCCTGGGCAGAGCTCTCTGCTACAGAGCAGGGCTGGTCTCACCCTCTGCTTCCTCGCTGTGTTGTGAATAACCAAGCCATTTTTTCTAAAGGCCTAATAAATGGCCTCGAGCCATCCTCCCGAGACAGAATACACGGCGAGACTGGAAGGTTGTTTTG
>JAGPOW010000261.1:208614460-208638529 GCA_030014935.1 Caiman crocodilus | reverse complement strand
ACATGTATGGAAATGAAGTACATGGAAAAGGGACATGCTCAGTAGGGAACTCTTTACATCATTTACCTGTAACCAATCACTGAATATTATGCTTGTAGAATTTAGTATAAAGGATGCTTAGAAATATTGTTTGGGGTGCTTGCTACCTTGCACCTTTATTGCTAGCAATAAAAACTTCTTTCAAACTTCCAACTGGTATTCGTATATTGGCTCACGCATACCGGGCAACGAATTCAGACTTGGGCTGAAGCATAACAGCTGGAACTCAAGTAGAGATGGAGCTCTGGCTTCCCCTTGCCCCCTGCCCCCAGCCCACCACTCCCTGCTCAAGCAGGGATTCCTACCCCCACCCTCCAGCACAGACTGTAGCCAGCATGTGGTATGTTGTATAATGCTAAGAGGTGTCTGTATAAGGAAGATGAGACAAAGGCAGACAGGACAGTGGCTGCTTGGGGCTTTTTTAAGCTAATCAGCTGATCAACTGGTAATGCCTTGTCCCTCCATTCCTTCCTTGGAAAAACAAGCCATTTAAGAAGAGCTTGAACTAGTTAGAGAGGCTTTTGTTTTCTTGATGGGGTACTAAATGCTGTCAACTCCATGTGTAACTCCCAGCTGTGTAACTAAATGCTCTATTATCAACTCCCCACTGGCTCCCTCCCTGCTCAGAAGCAGCAAGGGAGGAGAGAGAGAAAACCCCTCCCTAATCAGACCATCCTGCCAGGGCCTGGCCACTGCATCCCCTTAACTCAGCATAGTAGAAGGGAATGGAGGGCTGCACTAGTGCCCCCCCAGCTTCTAGTGAGCCAGTGCAGGCATATGCCTGCATTTTTTTAGTCTAGAAGGGGATGTCTGTACAGTTGCAAACCAGTTCAGCCTAGCCAGCCTTTGCCTAACCTGCAAAGATAGAATCAATTCAGAATCAGGTTTCTGGAATGTCTGACCCTAGCTGTGATGCTTGGATGGCAATGGGCACCATGTGGCGTACATGCCACTTTTGGATCCTGTATGTTCAGATATGTTGTATATGAAAATAAGTATTTATTTTTGGCTGTTAGATTTTTTTAACTTAATCACATAATACTAGAGAAATAAGCAGATGCCTTTACTGAACCCCTCTTAAATTGCCCCTAAAAAAGTGACTCCTTCATATTAATACTTTGAAAAAAGTTATACTAACTTTTTGTCCCCAAACCATAGCAGTCATAAACCCATCTACTTGGGCAACTCAACCATTCCCTTAAAGCCTAAGCAAGTAAATGGGGTTTCAAGGTATGTTTTGAAGGACAACACATTTTTGATTTCTTCAAAAGCTGGAAGAGAGAAAATGACTCCCAGAGTCAAAGAATCTCATGAAGAGGACCTTGCTTGCAGTCCTTCCTGAACACCATTCTTAAGTAGTAAGATCCTATCTGTGAGTGGAGAGGACCTATTTGAGAAGGGAATTCAACAATCAGGTTCTAAAAACATGCCTGTTTGAAAAGTCCAGATTATGTTTCATAAAATATGGAGAAATATTTATTGCTTGTTTCCAATGTGAAGAAAGAATATTGAGAGAAATGTCACTAGTGATGAAAAAAGCATCTGTATATCAAGATTCTCAAAACTGAATGTGGTTTATAAATAGGCAGCCCAAGAAATTATTATCAGATATATTCTTCCAACTTGCTTCTCTAGCACAAAACGATCACTAGATTCCCTGAACTAGGGGCCCTGAGAATGTAATATGAACAGTGCTGTACTTCACCAAAAAATAATAAAGTATTGTTGTGAGTACAAAACCTTATAGAATTACTTGGTTTGGTAAAATGACCTTTCAGTTTAATGTTACCAGACTTACCCAGAGAAAAGAATTTCAAATATGAGAGAAAAATAACAAGTTAAATGTTCCTAATGCTAAAGGGGGCAGAGGAGAAAGTACCAGAATTCAATTCATGGACGACTGTAAAACCCTGAACAGAGAAATGAGTCACTGAATAAAGTACCATCAAATATAATATTTAAGTCCAATCAATCTTGAAGTGCAATGTGATATACTTCAAATAGTACTGTTAGTCTTGGTATATCTCTTGAGACTTTTGCCCGTATCAGAAAAAATCCCACGCTTTCCTGAAATCTGGTATGCTTAGTGGCCGTTGCTGAGACTTAGCTTTAACTGAAGTTAGTTTTATGAAATCTCCCCTCTGGAGAGAAAGTGTTCCTTTCAAATTTGATATCCCTTGAGTCTGCTATATTTATATAAAGGTTTAGTGACAAAGAAGTAGGTTAAAAATGACTTAACTAAAATGTGCCATACTATCCAGGGATATTATTCTATTGACTTCAAATCAGTTACTTTACTTTAATGATACTGATTTCAGTAGAATTATGCCAGAGTTGATTTTCATCCAATGTCTAATTTACTTACAGCACAACCCCCCTCCCCTTTATTAACTAAAAACATACTATTCAAATGAATACAATATGTCTACATGTAGAAATCTATTAACATATAAGGCACTGTGAACTCATAAAAGTATACCAGTACACAAGTATTTCCCATGTGAGGCTATTGCTTACCGTTACCAGAAAAGATGTCTGCTCTGACGGTTTCTTCTTCATGAATAATATTTATGCTATAAATGAAGTAGAACTGGATAAATAATTTGTAGTGAGGTTGAGCACATTAGGATTTCCTTATTTTGGTGCCAAATAAATGTATTTGCTAAATAATATTTTAAATAGTTCATCTGGATTTTATTCATGCACCATTTAATGTACATATTCAGTCTTGGATATGAAAAATTGGAACAGTTCTGACTGGGCATGTAGGTCATAAAATGTGATTCTGTATTATACTACTGAATGAGCATAATTTTATAACCAAGTATGAATATTTGTGATACTGGATTATAAATTTACTTATAAATATTTTGCAATGCCTCTTCAAAATTCCAAGTTTTTGCCAATGTTCTTAGAAATAATTTAGTTTAGTAAAATAGTTGTAGAAAAGAAACACAAATGAGGAACAAACACTGCAGATGGGAAAGTTTTTTATCAAGACATCACCTTATGCTTTTATTCCTACTATTATTACTTAGATGTGTCGCTATAGAGAAACTAAATGTTGCAGTCTTGATGAATGGTTTAATCTTCTGGCAATCAATGCTGCTAGACAATTGCTAGGAGAGAATTAAATCAAAATAATTTACATTAGAAAAGTATTTACAATTATTGGACAGGTTCTGGAATTATTATGAAGATTCTCTCTCCATTTTTCTCACAATCCTTTCAAGGTCTCATAATTTTAAGAATAAGTGGTTATAAGTAAATTATAATAAATGCATACCTATTTGTACACCTAGAATTTGATGCCACTGGGAAATAAGTCTTACTGATTTCAAAGCGGTATAAATTAGGTAAAACTAGAAAGTACGAGGAACTATGCTAGAGTATTTTAAATTGTTGAGTAATCCATTGCATAAATGAATAATTTCCAGAGTGGAAATTAAAGGCTGCATTGTTAAAAGATTTATATACTGGTTGTAAACCTTTAGTTAGCTCAAACAAAAAAAGAGGCATTCTTTTTCCAAGCACAATGCACAGTTGTACAATTTCCACTTCCTTTTCTCTGTACCAGTAACTTGTTTTCCATTGTATTCAAATCAAAAGAGACTATACAAAAAGGCAGGAAACTTGAAAGCAGATGTTCCTACTCTAAAGAGAGAGAGAATTAAAAAGATGTGAAAAATGAAGGTGTAGCAAGTTAAAGTGTGTAGCCTTAATTGACTTGACTTGCCAGCAAGTCACTTAAATTACATATGAATTTGTTGTTTGTACATAGCACTGCTTAACAGTTCTAACAATTAGTCAGCACATAACTGACAGTCTAAACTGATGGATTTTGTCTTGATTATTCTGAGAACTGAAGTTTTTTGAAGCATAGACCACAGCTCACTTGCTCTGGTTGTGCTGCCTGCATCTGTAATGCCCTTTAACACTGTCACTTCTTGTTAATTAGTATTCTGTAAATGCTTACTCATAATTTGCATCTAAAGAAATGCAGAATAAATGTGTGAATGATTAGAGAATCATTAGATTAGAGATTTTAGCTAGAAGCTAAAAGGGTTAAATTCAGAACACATTTTTAAATTCTTTGGGACATTGGGTTGAGCACATTTTAATAAGTTGACTGACAAAATAGAGTGGGATCAGAGGATCAACCCAACCAGGCAGATTGTAGGATCATAGGAAAGCAGGAATGGAAGGTACCTTACAAGATTATCTGATTCATCCACCTGCTCAAGGAGACTCATCCCTGACTAAATCAACAGTAGATCTGCAGTGCCAGGGGTGTCAGCTGGGAACTCTATCTTCCAATTGCCATCTGGCACAAGAGTAAACTCCTCAGCAGATTTTTCTAAAATTTGGCCTGTTCAGCTGTCTGTTATCAAACTGTAACAATTCTAACACAATTGCAGTTGGACACAGATGGATGCCTACAAAATGGAGGCTATCCTAAAGGGGAAATCCAGTTTGCTGATGCTGCAGATGCCATCAGCAAAATCAGAAAGTTGAATATTAAGCAGCTTCTGATGGAGCATTTGAAGGAGAGTGGCTGAAAGCAGAATTCTCATATTTGTTGGGGCTCAGGAGAGTCAAGCCTCAGTGGAAGTGGGATTATTCTTCACAAGCTTCCTCTCTCCCAGCTGCATAGCTACATCTTGCAGCCATCAACAGTGTAAGCTAGAGCTGCTCTGATTTACAACAGCTCTGACTTGAAGAACCATTCTTTAGCTGTGAATAGGCCTAACAGAGCTCTCAGTCTTCCACCATACCTGCTATTGGGGTAGGAAGTGAGTTCAGCCAGTCTTACCTCAGGTGAGAACTCCCTTCCACTGGGAAAAATTTTCAAAATGACAGGTATGGACAAAAGTAGGCTCTTTTGTACTGCTTAGGTGGTGGAAAAAATAGCCACAAAGAAAACTAGATGATCTGGTCCAATGAATGGAAAAATGAGAAATTCAGATCATCTTAACTGCAAACGCTCTGAAGTGCCAGAAGTCTGGATTAGCCTTGCAGAGAAAAATGAAAGCTAAGCCATGCAGTGACTTGTCAGTACATGTGAGATAAAAATATTCAAGATCCTTTCCTGTTGTTAAATTCCCTTTCTCCTGCTGGAGTGACACAAAGGAGACTTAAAGCTGCTTTAATAAGGCAGCTGAGGATACAGGCACTTTGGGGAATCCTCAGAAGGCTGGGAGCCAGAGCAGAATACATTCCACTACTTCAGGGCTAGCAAAACATGTCTGACAGAACAAATTTATAACAGTGTGTGGATGCGCAAATTTGCACCAGAGATGGGTTCAACCCTACTCCCAGTTGCCCCATTATCTGGGAAAGAAGGGTGCAATGGAGCCATCTGTGCTTCTAATTCACCGAGCTGTGCATTTCATGAGCTTGGACCAGCCCAGGAGGTAGTCCATAAAGTGGTGTGAGGTGTCTCTGAAAATCAGTGGGTGTGTTTACATGTGCCATTAGGAGGCAGCAATAAACTGTGGAGTTTGTTGCTCCTGGGAAGATCCTGGGCATGTGTCTGTCTGTGTGCTCAAAGTGCAGCACGTTGAGCTGAGTTGCAGCAACCCCAGCTGGCATAGGACCTGGGAGGTCAGCCAGCCAGATCAAGGCTGCCCTCTGAGGGGGCTCAGTGTCCCACAAAGGGGATCGCTGGGAGATGAGGGTGCTTCAATGCAGGGCTAGTTGACAGGCAGCCCTGGCACTGAAGCACCCTTGTGCCCCAGCAAGCTGGTCAGTGTTTATATGTGTGCTGCTGTGCATGAAAAAACTCAGCAGCAGGGTAGGACTTGTGTTTAGATACTGAGACATTTAATGTTCAGTTAATTAAGCAACTGTATGGTAAACATCTTGTGTAGATGCACCCAGTAGTTGCAACATATTGTCACTGGATTCTATAAGCTTTTCTTTGCAGGTGGGCCTTTGGGCCACAACAGGCCCAATACAAAGTCAAGCCTTTATTAAGGTACCTGACCTTAAAGCAGAGTTTAAAGCACCTTAGGCTTTTTTAATAATGGCTTTTGGAATGGAAGTCCTAAGGAAAAGAAAAATAATTACACTCCTTATGGTTTATATTTTATTATGGAAACACACCCACGCATACTTTGGCTCTGACTTCCACCAGCTTATCTCATGTAGTTACAGCAGGAAGAGAGTAAAACATGTTACTTCAAGAAAACTTACCCTCTTTTGCATCAGCGTTAGTGTTTGGCACTGCTTCCCTCTCCTCTCCCCTGTTTGTACAAGTAACTATACCAGGTGCATTGCAGTAAATAATCAGCCCCTAAGCTGTTGTAAATCAGGGCAGCTGAATTGATTTAGGGCCTTGTAACACAGTAGTTTTGGGCAGTTCCTGGACTGTCTGCACGTTAACACCTTAAAGTGGCTTAAAGCACTTGTTATGAGGCTCCAAGTTGCACCACTCCAGGGCAGGGTTATCATTCTGCACAGTTCAGCTCCCGTTCCATTCGGTTGTGGCCACTCCCCACAGATGTGCTGCTAAAGGTGAAGTTTTTCAATATCCCAGGATGTAATGGTTCTTCCATCCTGTCAGGGTGGCTGGAAGTAGCTGTAGTTTTCTTTTCAGCAGCTCAAAGCAGCTTCTCCTCCCCTTCCCCCCAACCCCAAAACCAGTCTAGTGACCTCATATCCCCTAGCATGACATCACTTTAGCCTTCTCCAGTCAGGAAGCACCACATTTCAGTCTCTCTCTCAACCAATCTGCCTGGAGAAGCTTCTGCTCCTCCTGGCCAATCGGATACAAAGCCCCAGCTTTCCATGTGCAGAACACATGGCCAGAACAACAGGGGCCATCTTGTCCACATGACCAAACTGCTGTTTTCTCCTGAAAGCAAATGGCCAGAGAACAAAAGTGGGGCAGGGGAGAGGGTAGGAGTAAATACTGAAAAAACCCACATTACACATTAACCAAAGGCATGGGTGACTGGTGCTTCCTGAGTCGGTGGGGGCACCAGCATAGCATGACTAGGGGTGGTCTCCCAGTGGTCAGCCGAGTGACCGGGGGCAGAGGGGCCCCCCAGTGGCCAGTTGCCAAGCACATCAGTGCCATGGCAGCAATGAAAGTGCCGGCACTTCCACTGCCGACATGCCACCGGCAGAGCCAATTTCACAGGGGGCACTAGTGCTCTCTGTGCCCCACTACAAGCCAGAGTGCTCACTGTCAGGAGGGGCACCAGTGCTCTCAGGAGGGCATGTGCCCCTCCATGGCCCCCCTATGTGTTTCCTATGACCAAAGGCACACACATTGCCATACACAGCACAAGTGTAGGTGGGTATTACATACAGATGTATAGCTATAAATTTCACATTGAAGCTCCCAGGCTACCTAGTTCCATGGACTACCAAAGAGCTGGGAATACCTAGTTACCTAGCTTTGGCTGTTTCCAGGCATCACTGTCCCCTGTGAAGAGGGGCAAAGTTCAATGCCACAACTTGCTTTTTCTCTCCCCTGTTAGGCAAATTGCTCCAGAAGCCCCATGCTCCATGTACCTAATCCACACACAACACAGCAAGAGATAGTGGGGGCTGCTGTGGGATTGATGGAAGCCTGTTGCTGGAAAACCTGCTGTTGTGAGGCAGGGCAGTTGCAAGTGGGTCAAAACGGCGGGCATGGGGCTCTGCTGCTTGTCAGAGCTGAATGGTTTAACAGGTGCCTTGGCACAGCTGTGTTAGGCACATTGTGAGTCCCCGGTGCAGGGATTTTCCCTGTAAGGCGGGAAAAGTCCTTAGTGCAAAATCAGAGCCCACCAAAAGTTTGCAGCTACACCAGCGAGTGCATGCTCATGCTTGGCTTAATGTAAATTATGCACGTGTGGCAGTCAGCAATTGGCTTGCTGGCCATATAAAAGGCTTGGGCGATGCCCGCCCAAATTGGAGGAGTGCTCGAACACGCATAGGGAGAGATCCCCTCGTGTACTTTGGAGCCACGGAGGAGGCCTGATCACCCACCATTGACTCCCCATCATGGCGCCATGATGTATCCCATCCCCGCGTGAGTGTGTGAGCATCGGTGTGCCTGTCCACAGTTCTGTTTGTCTGTCTACGGATTGTGCCTACACTGCATACCTTGTGTATACAGCTTGTAAGCAAAGTTTTTTTGTTTCAACACTGTACGGGAGAGTAAGGTGCCAGTGCTAGTTAATTGGAACATATTGTTACTGGAGTTGGGAGAGTTGGAGCTTTTGGAGCTCCGTGGAGAAGTGGAGCCGGAGGGAGACTCCACGGTGGAAGGGACCGGCACAGAGTAAAGGAAGGGGAAAATGCTGCAAGTAATGTTCCATACAGTCACATCCCTGATGCGGGAAAGGACTGAGTTGGAAGCCCGATTGTGTGCCGTTCATGTGGTCAAGCGGGTTGCAGCTACGGAGGAGAGCTGGGGTCCCCCGTCATCACAAGATGGCAGTGAAACGGAAGGGAGCCGCCACGGAAGGGTCGAGAAGGAGGGTGGAGTTACCCACGGGAAGGTGGAGGAGTAGAGGAGCCACCATGGAATTACGGAAGAGAAGGGGAGCCGCCATGGAAAGGTAGAAGAGTAGGGCAGAGCTATCGGCAGGGGGGCAGGCAGAAGTAGCAACTCCACCCCCCGAGATCCCCATGAGCCCACCTCCAGGCCATGATCGGGAGGCGGAAGGAGCCAAACTGCAACTGAGTTTCTCATCAGGTGCAGCAAGGGTTCGGGTAGCCATGCACCTTGTGGCAATGAGGAGTCAAGTGATGAGTGCATCTTGCACTACTGCCAGCACTTACCAAGGTAGAACCTGGACTGAATTACAGGCTTTATGTAAGAGGTCCAAGATAAGGTCAGCAGAAACCCTAGCTATGTGGATGGGATGCATGGTCGTGGACTTTGGATCTGACCTGGTGGACCAGCATGAGGTGAATTCTCTCACCAGACGAGCCTCGTGGAGTGGAGGACACGCTGCTGACATCAGCATGGTAATGTACAATGTTTATTGGCCTATTTTGCTTCCAGCACTTGTTGCAGGTCAGGCCATCCAGAGAGCATATGCTTGGCATGAAGGTGGACCATCGAGAGTCAGTGTGGAACAGATTTTGCAAGTGATCATCGGGATTTTGTACTGAACATGGAATCCTAGATGACATGCACTGGGACTGTCATCATCCCAGCAGCAGGAACTGTGGCCTCACCGTTACCTGCAAGATCCTGGAGCTGTTCCAGTCACGCTGATGAGTATCAATGCTTGTGTTGAAGTGTACGGGGGAAGATCTGCCATTGTTCTCTGAATTTTGCTAAACCCACTAGCCGGAGAGCCAGCAAGTGATTTCTTGCAGCAACTTCTGCGACTGCAAGCTCTTGTAAAACTGAGTCAGAGAGAGTTCAGCGACCCAGAGGAGCATCGAGTGCACGAGTCTAGCCTATGACGATTTTAGCTGACACAGAACGCCAGAGGAACGAGAGATGTTCAGGTTCCTGATGCGTTACTCTAGACTCACGAAGCAGCAATTGAGAGTTTTGGGCGATGAGGGTCAATGGAACCTAGCATACGAGCTGGGATTCCAATGCCAAGATGAGCCAGATGATAAATCATCTTGTAATAATGAGTGATTAAATTTTTCTGTGAGACATACTAATTAATTTTTCTGAGAGTTTCTTTCTCTACAGGTCAGCCGGAGTGTGTGCAGACCAGATTGGAGAGAGAGAAACAGTGTTTTGAGAAAGCAGACTATTTCTGCAGGTTCGCTGAAACGTGTGTGACTGGACCAGAGAGAGAGAATATTTTGAAAGAGGGAGTGCCTCGAAAGACCAGGACGCGATGACACCCACTGAAGTCCTGAGAGTTGAACTGTTTATCACCAACTTGTTAATGTGTAGTTGTGTGTTGATGGGCTACTGTTTGATCAGATCCCTGGAAAATGAGATTGCTTCGTTGCCCATTTTTGTTTATACCTGTCTGCGATATGAACCCCTTGGGCAACACGATGATTTAGCCTACTCGAATGTGCCCTGGCTACAACTGTGCCTTCGGTAAGGGGGCATGTCATATCTGAATGGTTAAACAGGTGCCTTGGCACAGCTGTGTTAGGCACATTGCGAGTCCCCGGTGCAGGGATTTTCCCTGTAAGGTGAGAAAAATCCTTGGTGCAAGATCAGAGCCCGCCAAAAGATTGCAGCTGCACCAGCAAGTGCTCATGATTGGCTTAGTATAAATTATGCACATGTGGCGGTCAGCAATTGGCTCTCTGGCCGTATAAAAGGCTTGGGCGATGCCCGCCCAAATTGGAGGAGTGCTTGAACACGCGGAAGGAGAGATCCCCATGTGTACTTCAGAGCCACGCTGTTTGTCTGTCTATGGATTGTGCCTACACTGTCTACCTCGTGTATACAGCTTGTAAGTAAAGTTTTTTTGTTTCAACCACTGCTGCCTCTTGTCCAACCAAATCCGCTCTATCAGCGGCCCCATTCCGCTGGCATTTCTCGGCCCCCAAACTGCTGTCCACATGGACATGGGAGCCTGTCGCAGGCAATCTCTGCTCCCAGCTGTGGAGTGAAGCCAACCTAGGGGAGAGCTGGCACGCTCTGGCCAGCCCTGCTTACTAAAGCTGTGTGAAGCTTTGGTCACTGATTTGATTTGGCCCAATTTGGTGGCTGAATCTCTGACTCCAAGCTGAATCAGGAGACCCTTTAATCTCTTCAAATTGAATCGGAACCCTCTGAATCAATTCAGAGAGATTCAGCAATTTGGACATAGACACAACTTTAAATGTTTTTTCTACATACCTGGTGGTTCATCAGCACTGTGATGGTGGGGCAGATGGAATATTCCACAGGAGTGGGGGTGGCTCCCCTATACCCCACCAACTCAGCAACTTGTGCCTTGTGGGTCTTGGGGGGCACCCAGGGTCCACACATAGCCAACTGCTGAGCCATGGAGGTGCGGGGGGGAAGACCTGTGTGCCCTTCGGCAGACTCAGAAGTGGACTGGAAGTAGTTCAGTACTGTGCATGCAGCCTGCTGGTGTCCCCCATCCCCCATGTTCTTCTGGGACACTCCATCCACCCCACCATCTCAGCATTCAGGCGCCATGCCTGGTACCTCCAGGTATGTAGCAAAAACATTTAAAGCTTTGTCTATGGCCAAATTGCTGATTCTCTGAATCTGCATAAATATTCAGATTCAGATTTGACCAAATCCAGTCGGGGACAGTGATCAGAATCAAGGAATCAAATCACTGTCCCCAATTTGGGCCAAATCCAAATCAAATACATCCCATTTTGCACACCCCTACTGATTACCTCTGCAGTGCTCCCTGCTCCTTCTCTTTCTCCACACTGGAGCAAGCATAGCTACCTGCCAGCAAACTACAGACCAGATCTGGATCATGGGACCAGCCAACACTAAGGGAAGCTGAGAAAAGCTCAGCCTTCCTGCTGGGCCCCCTCAGTGCAGCCAGCATCAAGCCTCAGCCCCATGGAAATGATCCCAGGGGCCACCTGCTAACTTGGTTTTCATAGGAATTGCTTTGGTTTTTACCTCCATCAGCTTCCCAACCACTCTGCAGCAAGTTCAGGCTCCGCGTGCTAGCTCAGGCACCCTCCCTCTCAGCCTTAGCCTTAGAAGCATAGAGCATTATAGAGAAATAGGGCTAGAAGGGACCTCCCTGCTCACCAGGCCTCTAGTGGCAATTCACAGCTGTGCAGGTGGGGGACAGTCAGAAAAGGTTTCTAAACTAAAGTTGATAGCTCCAAGCTAGCATTGAGCTTATCAACATTTGTGTGGCTTAAGCATAAGGTGTAACAAGGCCCTGAGTTACCATTCAAACTGTAAAAGTACTTTGCATTCTCCTCACAATTGGGAGTATAATAGTTTGTCAGTATTCTCTGATTAGAGCAATATTTTGGATGAAAAGGTACTCTTCAGTTACAAAGTTCCACTGAGAGGCTTATTTTCCTTGTGTGGGGTCAAAAGAGGAGGTGGGAAAGGGGAACTCACTTTTTTCTGGGTATATTTCACACATTGTTACACTAAGGGGAAAAAACAGGCACATTTTGAGTGGGGCAAGTAAGTGCAGAATCTGTCCCATTATGGGTGGAAGGTGTCTGGAAAATTACTGAATCCTTGCAGTAAGTCAAAGACTACAGGTAATATGCCTCTGCTGTTGTGCTTTTGAGCCAAGCTTGTGTTTCAGTGAGATAATTGTCAAAGACTTCTGGTATACAATACCCAGTAGACTTGTACATTTTTCTTCTATTTGTCTAATGCCTTCATCCTGAGTTATCTACTTGCTTCTGCTTGTTTAATACAAACATGTACAGTCTCTTTAAATGTTTTTTGGTTCAAACTATTGGTTTTTTGGAGGCAGCCAGCTTGCTGCCTGCAGCCAAAAGATATTGGCCTCTGGAGATGGGCCTCAGCTAAACATGAATTTGTGAGTAATCCAGACCTTCAGTCTGGTATATCAAGAGTAGTTTTATGTCTCTGTTTTCTTTGTGAGTATAAAATATTGAGACTGTAGTGATAGAAGCTCTAAATTAGAGATGCTCCCTAGTATGAAAGACGTGTGCCCCTGGAGGCTGGGGAGACATGGCAACTACCTGCAGGCAGCGGCAGTGGTGTCAGCAGTGGGAGCCTGGTAGCAGCAAGTGGGGATCACCTGCAGGTGGCTGTGGTAACGTCAGTGGTGAAGGCAAGCTGAGTGGGCATCACCCGCAGGTGACCACAGCAGTCTTGGCAGCACAAGGGTGGGTGGTGAGTAAGGACCACCCACAGCCCCTAGCAAGGGTGGGGGAGGGTGGTGACTGCCTGCAAAGCCAGTGGCAGCTTTGGCAGTGGCCAATCTTGACGGTAGAGGGAGCATATGCCCTGCCAATGTGTTGCCTGTGCTCCCTAGCAGGAGAATGAAAGAGTTTGGAATTAGGAGTTGGCCCCTGAATTACTCTGGTCAGTTAGAGCCAAAGGGTCTTCAGATGCTCATCTACTGCTCCACAAATTAAAGTTGTTATTATTAGTTCTCATTCAATGTATGCCTATGTTTGACCCTGGTGATCAGTAACAGTAGAGCTGCCTTGCCTAGGTAGGGTCCAGTTTGCCTTTCTATTCAGCGTGGGCTAAATACCGCACACTTTCCTCAGAATGAGTCCCATTTAAATCACTGGGGCTGCTGGACAACTTAAAGTGAGCAGGATTTGGTCATATTTCATAGATTTCACAGACATTAGGGCTGGAAGGGACCTCAGAAGATCGAGTTCAGCCCCCTGCCTGAGGGGCAGGAAGTCAGCTGGGGTCATAGGATCCCAGCAAGATAAACATCCAAATTTCTCTTGAAGGTATTTGATGTAGGTGGTTGAACCATCTCTGGTGGCAGACTGTTCCAGACCTTGGGGGCTTGAACAGTGAAGAAATTCTTCCTTATGCTCAGCCTGATATGGTCTTGCTGGAGTTTATAACCGTTGTCATCCCTTGGGGCACTCTGGTGAACAATTGTTTCCTCAGATCCTAGTGAACATAACTTTAACTTTTGCGTTTATCCCAGATAAAGTCCTTTGTTTACACAAAATAGCAGAAAACAGACACCTGATATCAGTATCGATAGCTCTTCCTAAAACATTATGCTTTATCAAGTGATAGAAACGTTCAAACTATGGGTGCTGACAGAAGTGTTGCTTTGTTGTGTGATCAGCCCCATGAAGCACTCTATAGGTGTACCCTAACAGAAGTGCATGGCTACAGAGCACTTTAAAAATGCCCAATTGTGCAACAACCTGAACCTTCATTATATGAGGGTTCAAATGAAGTCACTCCAAAGTGGAGCATCTTCATTGACTTCTGTTAGTCCCTGCCAGAATCAGGGCTGGGATGATGCAGCTGAGTCCTACCCTGGTAAAGAGGACATCTTGGTTTTCTGCTACTCTGTCCTGTATTGAAACCCAATGCCTTTATGTCCTCTATTTTTCTCTCAGAGCTAGAACAGGGGAGGTGGAGCTAGGGGAGAGCAACTACAAACATGTAGCCATTCCAAACTGGAGTTCAATCCCCAACCACCTGGACCCAACAGTGAATGTCTGCTGGGTCAGAGGGATTTCTGTAACTCATGGTATTTCCTGTGAAGCACCATGAGTTACTGAAGGGAGCTGCATATATTTCAGTGCCCTGTGTAGTCTGTAGTTTAGTTCTCTTTTTGTACCCATTGTTTTCAGCCTTGTTAAGTATACAGGTTTAGATTTGAAGAAGCAAGGTAACTAGGTTTCAGGAAATGCTGTCAATTGATATTGTAACTACCATGGTATGAAAAAAAACCCTAAAAAACAAAGGAAGTAGAGAGCAGGGTGATGAGGGATTATTTTGTACTAAAAGTTCATCCTTGATGTTTCAAAAATTCCCATCCACCTTTCAGAGAATACACTTCTGATTAGGCAGCAGCAGAGTGCAATTGGGTATTCCCTTTTCAGGCATCTAGCATCTGTCCCTGAATGTTTTGAAGAAGCCTTTTCCTAATATATTGTGTTCTTTTTTCCATCATGCTTGATACAACCAAAACATCTTAGAAGCAAACTAAAATGCCTACTCTGACAGGATTCCATTTCATGAAACACTTTGTTCAAGAGAAATTGATATATTGAAAATGGGGGTAGAGTTTAGATTTTTGCAGGTAGACAAGGGATAGCGTGACAGGAAGTAGCCTATTTCTGTATTCTCTAACATGTGGGCTAGGGACAGACATTCAAAAAGTCTGAGCCTGAATTGATTCAACTTTTACAGGTTAGTAAAACCTGGTTAGTTAAAACCTAACCTTAACAGGTTAGTTAAAACCTAACCTGGTTAGGCTGTAGTGATTTGTAACTGCACAGACAGCCCAGACATGCAGGTATATGCTCAGGCTAGTAGCTGGTGGGCACTAGAGCAGCCCTCCCTTTCCTTCTACAGTACTGAGCTGGGTGGCCAGGCCCAATCAGGACACTTTGATTAGCCCAGTAGGGTATTGATAACAGTGTTTATCACCCTTAACTCAGTGTTTATCACCCCATGAAGAAAACAATACAGGGACATTATCAATTGCCTGTTGATTCTGCCTGTTGATCCAGCTAGGACCATAGCCAGCATGTAGTCTGCTAGTTAATACACAGACACCTCCTCAGCAAGTCAGAGGGGAGGGCGGAATTCCTGTTTAGCAGGGAATGGTGAAAGGGAGGTGGTGAGCAGCACACAGTCTATGCTGGAGCTCCAGCCAGGGAGCAGAGGGAAGGGCAAGCCCTCCTGTGGAACAGAGATTCCTGCCCAACCCAGAGAGCGTGCTGGGATGCTGAGGGTGTCCGGTTTATATTAAACCAGGAAGGGATCTGGAACAGACATTGCATAACCTGGCTGAGTGAAATCAGCCAAGTCTGAGAAACCTGGTTGAATGTAGTAAATCTCAAAGCAGTTTGGGCCATTTTCCAACCGGTTTATTTGCACTGAATATCTGTTTTGTTGCAGGTTTAAACCAGTTTCTGATCACTGAAACCAGTTTATATGTAATGTCCATCCCTAGCCATGGGAATGCATTCAAACTTGGTGTGAATAGGCATATTGCTAATGACATCAAAAAGGGTAATTTGTTTTTGTGTTGTGTTAACTGCCTTTGACCAATGGACTTTCAACTACTTTGTTTTTAAGTCTCACTTTAGATCCATATCATAGTTGAAAAAGTTGTTGAACGTGGATCTATTGACCTGTATAATAATTCCAGCAAGATTAAAGTAGTTTTGTATGCACACACTAACATTTTAAAGTGCGTTTCTGCTTAACCTCTTTTGAAGTGGTTTTGTAATTTTAACAGTACTGCTTCTCATTAAGCAAATTATGGCATTTGCTAATCAAGTTAAACACAAGCTGTATTAAAATGTTTGTTATATTGTGATTGCCATTACACATCCTCAGTCAGAAACTAATTTTCAGGCATTGTAAAAACTCGGAACAAGCCAAGAATGAGAATAATTTTTTTATTTGAACACAGCAGAGGTTTTTAAATAATGGAATTTTTTTTAGTTTAGCAATGTTAATATGAGAGAATATCAACTCTAGATGTTCAGCAAATGAGACATCTATCAGGAAGGAGCATTTTCTGACTCTTTTGTCATAATGATCAAGTGAATGCATAAATATTTCCAAAATGTGTTGAGTTCAGCTGGTATTAACACTATAAATTATGATGTCAATAATACAGAATACAAGTATGGGTATTTATTACATGCAAGTAAGTGGAAGATAATCTTGAACTCCAGAACTCCAGCTATGACTTTAAATGCTCCAAAATCTGGGACCTTTAGATTCATAGGCTTTGGTTTTCACTCTTCACGGCGCATCCACCAGGGAGGGTCGTGATCTCCCTGAGGTCCCTCGCACCATGTCAAGGCCGGCTCAAGGGCACCTTCTTATTCTCGCCCACCACGTCTTTGCTGGTAAATATAGTTGGGAGGCTGCCTTACACCTCCTTGGGCACGGCTACTTGGGACCTGTGTACCCGCAGTTTTCCCGGACTCCTTGTGATCTCCCCATGTGATGGGTGCTTCTCAGTCACCCTAGCCTTATGGGCTACTCATGGCTCCTACCAACCCCTGATACCACGCCCCAAGCCTCGCAGATGTATTAGACATTGGTCTGTCAAGATACACGCCTGCTCTCTTGGGCCTCCTCTGTAATCTAGTCTTGCCCTTTCTTTAGGGCTCCCAGGCTCCCTTCGGGCCTTCTTAGTACTATCGCCCCCTCCTGGGGCTCTCAATGAGACCACCCCTCCCTTGGGGTCTTGATGGCCGCTCTGGGCCTCTTCTGAAGTATCACCCCTCTCTGGGGTCTTGATGCCCTTTCTGGGCCTTCCCTAAAAATGTTGTTCCGCTCAGGGACCCTTGTCCACTCTGGGACTCTATATTGAGCCCCCGGTCCTTCAGGCCCACCACACTGCTTCCCCCTTTGCTGGACACTGTACTGCTATCCCCTTTTCCTGGGGACCACTGCAGCACCCTGTCCTTCTCCTGGGATGCTGTACTACTAACCCCTTTCTCAGGGTCCACCACAGCACCCTGCCCCTCTCGTGGGTTTTTCTGCAGTGCTAGCCTGCTGCTGGGCTCGCTACACCCATCTTGGGCTTCTAAAATATAGCCCCTCTTGGGCTTCTCCAATGTTGCCCCTCTTGGGCTCCTCACATATTGCCCCTCTCTAGGGCTCCTTAAAATACTGCCCCCTGTCTGGGGCTCACCGTGCCCATGCCTGGACTCTTCAAATGCCCCTCTCTGGGGTGGGGTCTACGTACCCCGTGCTGCTGCACCCTCCCTGGCACTAGACTGCACCTTCACTGGTGCTAAATCATGCCCTCCTGGGTGCTCGATTATGCCTTCCCTGGTGCTAAGGCCCCACACCCTGTAGGCCCCTATGAGGCTTCCTCCAACCCCTACTGGCCACACCCAAACCACTGGTGTAAGACAAACACTAACACAACAAAACATGAGCCTCCTGGCTATAACTAAACATAAGGCACCTGGCCATACCAACATAAGCCTCCTGGCTACAACTCGACATCACTGCTCCAGCCTTTGGCGCTCTCATGAGCTGCACTCACACTCTATCTCCCGGAGCTCCTGCCCCTCCGGCTGCTGGCAGGGAACTGCCAGCCTGGCCTTGGCTCTGGGATTTATAAGAGCTAGGCCCTGCCCCTTAGGATCAGCTGACTCTCATTAGTTGGCCTGGCAATTTGCAGCTGTGCCCCTTCTCCGCGCTAGGGCTTTTGCCCCGCAGCTTTCCCCCTCTCTAGGAGCAGGGCAGCGAGGTGCTCTATGACAGTACCATTTTATTTGGTACAGTTTATGAAATTTGAATTTTGCCTGGGGTTTGATTTTTCTTGTCTCTCTCTCCTTGCAAACTTTAGTGTTTTAGTCCATTTCTAAATTGAGTGGAAGCTCTTCCAACTGCCATATTTCTCATCAAGTTGGTGATAGGAAGAACAACTGACCAAAAGGAGAAAAATGTTATTTGTTCAAATGTAGAAACCAGTTAGATAGCTCATACATGTGTGCTGTACTACTGACAGTAGACAAGGAAAGATCATTTTAAGCAAGAGTTATTGTACTAGACTATTCCTGAACCAAAGGCTAACACGTCAATTTCAGCCTATGAAAGAGGAAGACTAATGGTCAATGTAGTAAGAAGAGACCCCTTCAAATGTCAAAAAAGTCCCCTGTGAAAGCTTTGCTTAATATTTCTGTCAGAGAAATTACAGGAGATATTGCCTTTAAAGTGATTCATAAAGACCACTATCCTGCCTTGGAGGAGAACTGTTCTTGAATGATGGGCAAATGAACTAAATTTGCTGGACGCTGAGGAAATACTATAGATCTTTGAAAGCAATGATGGCAAATGGAACTGGGATTCTGCTCTAAAAAGTGTGCATTCTTTGGTAAAATTGGCTGTGAAAATGGACTGTTTTGTGTTAAAAACTTTGAATTCCAAAACATTTTTTGTTTCATTTTTTGCCTCTAACCTACCCAGTTTTAAGTTCATAAAATAGATGCCTGTCCAGTTCCAATTCTGCATTGTGCATCTTGGGAAAGATCACACAAATGGGTAGAGTATATGGTCTCTGTTCAAGAAAGTTTCAGAATAGGGAGGAAAAAAATCAAACAGGGCTTATGGACTCTTGTGGAGCACTCTTTTAAATCCTCTCCCCAGAATTTGGGTACTAAATCAATCACTCACTTTCACCAACTTAATTCAATTGCATTTAAATGCTACACTTACCAAGTTGTCATATGCACTACAACTTAACAAGCTGTCATATTACTGAGGTGTTCGTTAATCATCCCCACCCCTGCAAAAAACAAAAAAACCAGCAAAAAGCAACTGAAGTAAATAGTAGTTTGCTGCTACTAATAAGCAAAATCTTTTCTCAACCATGAAATGAGAAAGTAGCCATACCTAATAGCATTCCAGTGGTCATATGTACCCAGTTCAATGAACTCTGCTGTAGACTTCTTGAAAAGATTTTAATGCACACTTTTCAGCCAAGGGGAAATACTAACTGCAGAAAATTTGGGGGCATTTCTGTACTATTTTGTAGTTCATGCATCGCTCATATAAGTATCAGAAATGGGGAACAGACTCCCTTGATTCAGTCATATGTCAACATGGAGATGAATCTTTTAGGCTGATGTCCAAGTTTGTTGCTGAAACTTCAGGCTTATAATTACAAAAGGAATATTCAGCTTTGAGGAAAGCTCTTAGAGATTTGTTAAATAGTCCATGGGTTTAAACGTCTTATCAGATTTGTTGATTGTCTGTTCTTCTTTTTCTATGTGTATAGCAATTGATTGCAATTCTCAACTCTAATGGAGTTTTCAGTGATCTCTGACATGGCACGAAACCTGGTGTTTGATATGTGAAGGTACATCTTAATCCCTGTTTTCTCTTCAACCTTTACCGTTTGTCTTGTGGTCAGTCCTGGACTGTTAGCAAGGGTTCCTGATCTGAAAGCGATATGTTAAGACGTTTTGGAATTCATAATAGATAAACAAGTCTAGGTTTGTTTCATCAATTGATATTCCTATTACTAGCCCCCTCACCCTTTTTTTAGAGTAAAATGTGCATGACAACGGCATGCTAGACAGCGAGTGTTTGAATTCAGCACTCCTGTAAGGATACTCATAGCAGCATGTCAATGGGTTTGCAGAGCATGTCACCTGTCTGTACATGGGCAGATCCGGGATTCAGAAAAAAAAGGGAGGTATGGTTGCTACATGGGTTGCTGCAGCTCTGCTCCCACTTTCCTGAGTGCTCCTGTCCTGCCCCATGTGCAGTTCCTTCTTCCTGCTGCTGCTGTGGAACACCAGAGGGTGGACTGGGCAAGGAGGAGGAACGCACCCACCACCATTGCTGTCACTGCTGAACCCAGCTCCATGCAAGCCAGCTAGAGTGGGGCAGCAGCAGCTCTGGAGCTCTTCCCCAGTCCCTGGGTCAATAAGAGATAGCAGCAATCTCAGCTGTTGTTCCTCAGCTTTCCTTTGCAGTGGTCTTCATAGATGTTAGAGATATTCATGTTTAAGATCCAGAATCACTCTGAGATATTAGGAAGTAATTGTGCCTAAGCTCAGTACAGCACAAGACAGCTCATTCAGTTCAATGCTAGTCTGTTCTGGGTGGTAACAACTTTTCCATACTTGCTATCCTGGAATGCAGCATCATTTTTTAATTTTTTTGTTTCTTTGTTTGCTAAATGAGTTTCTTGTAGATTGAGGGAATTTATCTTCTTTTCATGTAACGCCATTGTCAGGCTTTCTAAATTGAGATGGCTTATATCTACATGCCTGCTAGTGTTTCTCATTTACTGTTGACCACTTTGCTTAAACTCATTGCTGAAGTTACTTTTTCAGACCACAAAGCCGTCAGGTCAGTTTCTTGTTGCCACAGTGGCATTGGTCACGTCAAAGCACTTAACTTGGAGGGCCACATAAAAAGTACCATCTTTAACCCTGGCAAACTGAAGAAAGAGGAGCATTTAAATGGCTGGTGAAACAGAAGGAAATCTCTTATGCTTCAGTGGACACAATCACTTATAGAAAGGCAGATCCAGGGGGGTGCACCAGCTTCCCATCCCTTGATTTCTGCTTCACCCAAACTTTAAAACCAATTGCCTGACAGAGGAAGTGGCACTTCTATTCAGGCATCACTGACGGTGGTGACTGACTTCATGACTCATAATCTACCTAATTCCTGCTAATCTCTCTTCACTTCACAGGGGTTAATAGCCTTCCATTTAATTTTGCTGTGTGTTAGCCAGTCTTGGTAATGTCTCTCATTTCACCGCTCCATAAAATGTTTTTTTAGCTTGAACTAGAAACCATAACTTGGGTATGGTAATATTAACTTGGGTGTGGAAATCACAGAGTGAAGTACTGGATGCACTGCTATGACACTCAAGCATTACGTTTCATGAATCTGGATAGGAAGTGTGAATTTAATTATACTGACTGTAGGACTAATGAAACAATATCTTTTGACCACGTTTTGATTAGTTTGTGTCGTTAAACAATATATAATCTACTAACTTTTAAATGTTATTGAAATTTATACTTGTTTTCACTTGATCTAACACTGAAAAATATAGAATCCAGCTATATTTTTCAGTGGAGTTGAATATGAGGCTCCAGGATATTAGTGAAGGAGGCTCCTTTTTGAGGCTCCAGCATTTTAGTGAAGCTTTTAGTTTTTCTTTAACTGGCGAAAAAATTATTGTTTATATATGAAATGATGCACTATATCCACTTTACAAAATGCTAGATAGACTCATGAGCGCAAATGGGGCATTTTTAGCTCTGCACTCACCTCTAACACAGGAGCTTTTAATCATCAGCAAACAATCATTTCTAAATGTATCGGATTATCGTTTTAAATTTCACATTGTCTATGTATGATCCATCGTCTCTATCATTCCAGCATTCTATTATTGACAACTTGCACGCTTCTATTCTGGATATAGCAAGGGGATGTAAGTATTGTTGCATTTAAGAAAAGAAATACTTCTGAAAAATTTTCCAATTCAATTAGACTAAGTATAATTTCTTTTGTTAATGCCACTGTTTTATTATGAAAGGTTCATAATTATAAAGTGGTCAAACATACTGGTTTTTAGAAAACACACTTTCTGAATGATGAACTCTAAATTGGAATGTATTAGCTCATTTGCTGAGTTGTTAGAAAGTTAAGACCCAAGTGATGCAGTTTTCTGAGAAATTGCCTGATGTTTGCTGTTTAAAAGCAATGTCACTGTAAATTTTATTAATATACTGATAATGCATTTATTTTGGAAATTTGAGAGATGGAGTCAGTGTGATCATATACCTCTTGTACTAATTACACTACTTCATTTAAAGCATGGTGAGACTGACAATATGATGATATTTCACTTTTTAAACGTGCCACTGTTTTGAGCTTATGAATCTGGTCTTCAATTCTATGATCATTGGATGATGATTTAAGCATCCAAGTACACAGCAATTTATCTAGAATAAAATACAGATGCTCACACCTTAACAATGCAGAGGCAACATCCATAACAGGGATACTCTGTAGTAGAACCTTATTTCCAACTTTAAAATAAGCAGATATGACTAGGTAGATGTAAGGAACATATTTTTTGAGTAAGGAAAAATCATCGTTTTATAGCTTTATCATGAAAAGTGACAACTTTTGACAGTCTGCATTGCTTTTAAAATATTGTAGCCACCTGTACTAAATGAAAGAATTGACAATATTCATACTGAAACATAAATTCTGTAAAATGGTAATGTCAGAAAATTTACCTGTAAATCTATGAAGAGGTATTAATTCAAAATATTAATAACTTATAAAACTGAGATTTATAATGGCTGGACAAGGCCCAGTGGAATAATTTTATATAGTGCTTTCAATATCGAGATATGAAGAGACACAACTCCCAGTTTGATTACAATCAGTGTCCCTCTGCCTTATTGTTTGCCTTTTCCCTGTGGAAGAATCACATTTAGAGAGGGTTAGTAATTACTTAAGAAGATCCTTGTCCATCTGATGGCTAGATTTACTGTAGGCCTTTTTTCATAGAATATTTTAGAACACTATCATCTGTTATGTTTTTGGGCAAGCCACTTGGCATTTGCTGGGGGTGGGAGAGGTGAATGCCATGGGGAGATTCCCTGTCCATAGCCATTCGGGAGCTAGGCATGATACAGAAGTAATCTCCCTAAAGGATTAGCTGTGTGGCTTGTTTCCATGTGTGGATGCCCTCCATATCCTGTAGGCCACCTGGCCTCACATTGATTTACTCCTACAAACACCTGGCCACTCCAATCAAGAAAGGTACCAGCTCTTAACCCCACAACTGCCTGCCCCTTGCTGCAGGTTCCCTAAGTTTGTACAGCTAGAATGCTTCATAGGACATCGGTTAATTTGATGCAGATGCACCATCAACCCAACCGTTAGAAAGGACAGCTTGTGCCCATTTATTTACTCATCTATGGCCCTAGGTCAGTGATTCTCAACCAGGAAGCCACAAAATCCTTTTAAGGGTGCCTCAGAGTACCACACATTTTGCATTATTAGATGTGTAAACATGATTCATAAAACAGATCCAGAGATTTCAAACAAGAATGCATAGTCTCAAATATGTACAGCTGCTTTCTTGCTCTGTCCCAGATTCTCCACCTGGAAGTTCCTTCTTCATTTTTTTCTCTAGCCCTCTGATTCCATCATCAAGTCACCTGGTCAGCCCCTTCTTTTAATCCCTTGGCTGTCAACTTCCTTGGTCCATCTGGGGTGACCAGTGGGATGCCCCAAGGCTCTGTCCTTGGACCCATATTGTTCAACATCTTCCTTAATGATGTGGACACTGGAGTCAGAAGTGGGTTGGCCAAGTTCGCCGACGACACCAAACTTTGGGGCAAAGCATCCATGCCAGAAGACAGGCGGATGATCCAGGCTGACCTGGACAGGCTCAGCAAGTAAGCGGATGAGAATCTGATGGTGTTAAACGCCCAAAAATGCAAGGTTGTCCACCTTGGGAAGAAAAACCCGCAGCATCCTTATAGGCTTGGCAGTGCTATGCTGGCTAGCACTAAGGAAGAAAGAGACTTGAGGGTCATCATTGACCACAAGATGAACGTGAGCCTGCAGTGCGATGCTGCAGCTAGTAAAGCGACCAAAACGCTGGCTTGTATCCATACATGCTTCTCAAGCAAATCCCGGGATGCCATTCTCCCCTTGTACTCGGCCTTAGTGAGGCTGCAGCTGGAGTACTGCATCCAGTTTTGGGCTCCACAATTCAAAAGGATGTGGAGAAGCTTAAAAGAGTCCAGAGAAGAACCACGCACATGATCAGAGGTCAGGGAAGCAGACCCTACGATGACAAGCTGAGAGCCTTGGGGCTCTTTAGTCTAGAAAAGTGCAGGCTCAGGGGTGATCTGATGGCCACCTATAAATTTATCAGGGGTGACCACCAGTATCTGGGGGAACGTTTGTTCACCAGAGCGCCCCAAGGGATGACG
>JAGPOW010000261.1:208596604-208614360 GCA_030014935.1 Caiman crocodilus | reverse complement strand
ATTTATCAGGGGTGACCACCAGTATCTGGGGGAACGTTTGTTCACCAGAGCGCCCCAAGGGATGACGACTAGGTCGAATGGTCATAAACTACTACAAGATCGTTTCAGGCTGGACATAAGGAAGAATTTCTTTATTGTCCGAGCCTCCAAGGTCTGGAACGGCCTGCCACCGGAGGTGGTTGAAGCGCCTACATTGAATACCTTCAAGAGCAAACTGGATGCTCATCTTGCTGGGATCCTATGACCCCAGATGACTTCCTGCCCTTTGGGCAGGGGGCTGGACTTCCGAGGTCCCTTCCAGCCCTAATGTCTATGAAAATCTGTGAAATCTAGTTCTACCTGTCAGGCTTAGGTGAAGCCATAAGCCAAATACTGCTGCTTGCCTCCTGCCCCTAGCCTTCACCAGACTGCCATCCCCAGTTCCTCAGCATGGCAAAGCCAACAAGTCGACTTTCCTCCCACTCAAGCCTCCTCTAGCCCTGCTTGCCTCAGGAAAGCCCAAAAGCATGCCCCTCAGCTGCTCTCTCAGCAGGTCTCAGCTAGCTACTGTCTTTGGGAGTTTCTGCATAGTCCTACCAGGTACCAGCTAGCTGCTTTCTCCTTCAGCCAACCTTCTTCTCTCTGTTTAGCTGTGGGTCTCATGCTACCTTCTAATTGGGTCCATCTGTCCAAATAGACTTTGGGCAGTGAACCTATGATGTACAGTGTGTCTGAATGTGCTGTTTTATATTTTTATAATAGGTTCTTCATTATCTAACTGAAAATGTTCCCAAGGTTTCTTTACTTCATAACATGGAGCCCCACCTTGCCTTCTGCCTGTGTTCAGACTAACACTGAAATTACTGTGCTTCTTTCTGCCCCCTCCATCCTGATTTTTGAGGATTCTAATGCCCTGGTCCAATTCTAGCTGAATTATGGGGGTACTGGATGGAAAAAAAAGATAGTATGTGCTACAGATTTAGACAAATTCTATTGAAATTGTGATAATGTCAGCTATATGCCATATGCAGTTAAAAAAAAAAAGAAACATTTATTTCTATTTAACTTCATGCCTCAAAATAAAAACTTAAATTTTACACTTTGGCCAAATTACCCTCAAATAGAATTTGCAGAGCGCAGTCAGTTGCTAATTTAAACTTCACAGCCTACTAAGAATCCAGCTGTGCAGGTATAGCAGCCAAGCAGAAAGGAGGGCTAGGCATGTGACATCAGCTAGTTCTAGCAAAATACACAAGGAACATGCTGAAAGAGAAATAAATAAAGGTAAAAGGCATGGAATAGAAGCATTTTAATTGAGAGTGCTAAATACATTTCTAGCAGTAGGTGCATCAGCAGGGAAAAAATTGATATCAAGTTATTACATTTTGTGAGAAATGCATCAAATCACAAGTCAAATACATTTTAACTGTAACACTTTTAACTATTTAATAATGCACTGGTTGACTGCATAATTTTTAAATGTGCGAGTGGTACTACTTTTTCATGAGCTGAACTCTGTTATTGCACTCAAAAGTACAATTAACCAGATAATTTCCCTAAATGCTCTAGAGACCTGTTCTGACTGATATAAAATGAGGCTGCTTTAAGTGTCAATGGACAAATTTTCCATTTAGGAACTAATTGTCCCATTGGCTTTGGATCAGTTTCTCTCCTTGTGCAGTGAATATTACGGCCATGTTGCACATTACACGGACTTGTTAACTTCATTTAAAACATCTATGCATTCAAGCAGTAAACTAAATGCAATTGCATTGCAGCAAATTTACAACTTTTTTGTGGGAGGAGTATCTTCGGATCATACTGAGGAACACATGTTCATCTGTCATCTGACTGTTCCACAGAGATAAAGAGTTCAAAACTTTCACAGTGTGGGGCTGGAACTGATAATTAGCTGATTGTCAGCCCAGCCTCAGCACTGCACTGGAACTGGTTCAAGTCTGCTAGTGGTAAAGACCTAACTCAATCTGCAGAGCCAGCAGCAGGAGCAGCACCTTTTCCCAGATTCAGTTGTATTTCCCTTTGCCAATTGGCTGGTGGCAGAGACCTCTGGCATTATCTCAGGTGTGCCATGGACTAAAATGCCTGAGCTGGGCAGTGCTGGGCATGTGGCAGGGAGGGCAAAGGATGCAGTCATAGGGATTGTACATCGTCATGGGCAGATGTGTGAGCTGTAGTGCCTGATGTTTTGGGGGTGGACCACAGCCCTATCCAGAGCAAGTTGAGATAATAATAAGCATTACTATGTGACTGATTAGACACATTCTAACTTTTTTACAGTAATGCTTACTAGGATCTAAATCAGTGGTTACCAGCTAGTCAATCCCGATTGACTTGTTGATTGTGGAACCTTTGAAAGTCTACCTCAGTCTGTAGGGGGCTGAGATCGATTGTTAGTGGCTCTGTGATTGGGAGTGGCAGGAGGCATGTGTGAAGTGGCCAGGGCAGAACAGCAGTGGGATGCATGTGCCTGGGCTGAGTTGCATCCCCTGCTACTGGAGCTGGGCTGGATGAGTGGGGCAATCCCTCTCTGTGCTCTATGGTGAGGGAGGGAATAGGGCAGGGGCACAGGTGAGTGAGGTTTTTGGCCAGGATGGGGGAGGGTCAGAGCCTGGGCAGCTTGTCCAGGAGTGCCAGGGGGCTCCCATGTTGCATACACTTCAGCGCAGGCCCAGGGGCCACATACCCTCCAGATGTGCATGCAGGGTAGAGAACCTTTAGATCTGCATGACTGAAGATTTCCATGGCTTGTGACCTGTCTGTAATAATACCTATAGGTTCAATTAAATAGTAGTGGCACTTGGGCAGGCTAAATTCCATATAGCAATAGGACTGCTATATTAAGGTTATAATGCATTGCTCTCTTTAATAAAGCTATGCTGTTTGTGAGCATTATGTGTACCTAAACTGTTTCCATTTGCTGCAGAAAGATTGAAGCTAGAACACAGAATTGTTAGGATTCTTTGAAATAGGAAGTGGTTTTATATTTATACATAATATTTGAATAGAATGGATTAAGGAGTGTACAGGGCCAACTTCAAAATACAGTGCCTTGTATTTTCCGTTAGCAACCTCTAGGACTAGACACAACCATCAAAAAAGCCTGAGCCTGAATTGATTTAATCTTTGCAGGTTAGTTTAAACTGGCTAAGCTAAACCAGTTTGTAACTGTACAGACACCCCCTCTGGACTCCTGCAGTGGCTTAGGCTAGAAGCCCAGGAGGAGGCACTAGAGCAGCCCTCCCTTCCCTTTCATAATACTGCGTGAAAGGGGAGCTGGGCATAGCCAGGCATCAGCAGCACTTTCCCCTGCCCCCCCCAAGCAACCCAGCAGGGAGTTGATGACATACACAGTGCTTATCAACCCTAACTCAGTGATTATCAGACCATTAAGAAAACAACAGCCTCTCTCCATTAGTTCAAGCTGTTCTTAAACTGCTTTTCCAAGGAAGAAACAGAAAGACATTACCAGGTACCCGCTGATTAGCTCCAAAAAGCCCTAAGCTAACAGTTCTAGTTGCCTTTGTCCCGTCTCTGGTTTGAGCCAAATCAGTTATGTCTGATATTATATTCAGTAATAAACCATGTTTATCTCAAAACAGTTTCAGCCATTTTCAAACTGGTTTATGTGCACTGAACATCTGTTCTGTTACAGGTTTAAACCCGTTTCTGATCACTTGAATCAGTTTATGTATATTGTCTATCCCTAGCCTAGATGCTTCCAGCTCTGTGCCTAGATATTCCTATTTCCCCTTGGAGGTGCCTAGCTCTTCATTATTCAGTCTATATGGAGCCTAGGGGGCCTAATAAAATCTTTTAAAGACCATTTTCATGGGGTAAGATGCCTATTTTGTAGGTGTCCCAAAATCTGAGCACTGACAAAATCTTTTTGGATCTTGCTTTATATTCATTGTGGTAAATAGGTCTTCTCCCTGCTCTCATTTTCAGTTTACACAACTTTGCAGCCTCTTGTCCAAGTGAAGGAAAAGTACAGTGTTTCATGTAAACTTGATTCCAAAGTATCATTTGCAATAGGAGCTTAGAGTCTGCTAATGAGGATCTAGAAACCCTTTAATGATATCTATGTGACATCAATATATTAAAAAAATATATTATTAATTTAAATTACACTGCTGTTAATGTGTTGCATATCCAGGCTCTCCGTCCTGTGGACAAATGCTCTGCATTTTTTAATTGGTCCTTCCTAAAGGTTTACTAGTTTCAACAAATATAGTTCAAACCCTTAATTAAAAGTGTCATATGAGAGACACAATTAAATGGTGCTTGTGGAAAGTATGAAGAAGCAGGAAAAAAAGAAATCCCTCCTGTAGACATTTACTGCAAAATGTTCTTTGTAAATGAGCACATTTTCATGGCATTTTAAGTCACATCTCTCTGAGGAAGAAATATGTTTCTATTGAAGCTACTTTGTACCAATCATACTGAAGTGCTTTAACTATTCGGACTTGATTGATTTTCAACTGTTCAGGGTCCAATTGGCCAAAAATATTGTGTTTGAGGAGGATGACGTTTTGAAAATGAGCTGACTAAATATAGAACTGCTGATTCCACAATGGTTGTTATTTTATACTTGGGCTTTATGTCTAACTAAGCAGCAGTACTTACTGAGGTGCTGCTATAATAACATTGTTGAAAATGCTTGTCTATTGCAATCGCATCACTTCTGCATCACAAATACAAATTCTGGCATTGAGCGCTGCATTTCCTGAACTAAATACCATTTCAGGGATGAAATGGATCAGTGATGATCCCTCCTTTCACATGCTTTAAATAAAATCTATGTACACTAAATACATATGGTTCTATATGTACAGTAAAAAAATACTTCCAATTTATTTTTTTTAAAGGAGGAGAGGGAGTTATTCAGTCCCATTTAAAGTGTCCTTGTTTTCATGATTAGGGGATGTGAGGGGAGGAAGTGTTGCTGTTTTGAATATATTTTGTGTTACATTCTGGTATCTTCCACAGACTAGGCTCAGAAGTCCATAGTCATAAATCATATATGCTACCAGATACCCTTGGGCACAATCACTTACAATTCAAATGGTAGACATTGCTAAATGCTGCAAGGGTCCCAGTTACCCAGCTGAGGTGAGATTTCACCATCTGCTTCAAAACAATAACAACAGACAAAACCTAATGTAGCTGACACACAATCCTCTCAAGGAGAAAAGAAGCCTTTGGCTGCTAAATGTCAGAACCACTTACTTCTCAACTTATCCAAGTGCAGAGTCAGCTGTGTAGTCTGAAGATGAATGGCCCAATAAGTCTAAACACAACTGCATTGGCAATTCTCAATGCTTGAAACAAGGCTATTTTAATCTATTATATTGCTGCTTTTATCAAACTCATAACACTATCTGGAGCCTAATAGCTTCATTTCTAAATCAGCATCACAAACCTCCAAGCAACAAAGAATAGTTATAAAATGTTGACAAGCTCTGAACTGCCCTTCATTTTCAGCTGATGTATAGCTGACCAGATGTTGAGGTATTCCTGTGGAAACAAACCTGAATGTCTGCTTCTCTTCTTATAAAATTACTGTCACAATGGTATGCAAATAAAAAGCACTAATTCTTTCACTGTCTTGTTTCTTCTGTTTACTCAGCATAGTTTGAAATGTGAACTGGTTATTGAAATATACTTAGATTGGTTTTGTAAACAGCTATTACATATGAGCCCAAACTAGAAAATGGCTTAATTTATACTCCCAGTTTCCATGCATCAGTTGAAACTGGACCTCTTGATTTATAATTATTGGTTTTGATTTTTACAAAAAAGGAAACCGAGTCTTATAAAATTTTGCAGTCTCAGTTTGCTTTACCTCAGTTAGACAATCACAACTACATATCCAAATTCCCCTGATAAAAGGGAGTGTTGTTTTAAAAAATCTCAGATTTTGCCATCTCTACCTGCCATTGCTTTAATCTATTGCTTTAATATTCATAATGATGGTGGTCTAGAATATTAATGCTTAGATAATTTGAACAAAATCTAGTCTGGATCTTTGATCAATGTATTCCTTTACCACGTTAAAGAGAAAGTAAGAATCAGTATATAACATTCTTTATAAAAGCATATTTGAAATACACTGTACAAACTGCTTGGAAGAGAAAAATAGAGGAGTAGATACATGAAAATGTTGAGATGATTCTCCATAAGGACAAAGGTTCAAGAGGTTGGACATTATTTGGCCAGATGCATTCCAAATGTTCTATATTTCTTTCTTTACCTGGTAAGCCTGTTCTACTGACCTATTTTACTCGCTCTGAACTTTCAGCTCCCCTTATACTAAGAAATCTTGCCCAACTATAACCTAAATAACATGTGGAATCAGTCATTTTACAAGATTATTTTTATTTAATACTTGCTATTATGAAGCTTGTATTTATTCATGTATTGTAGCATTCATGGCATTAGATGTTGTATATAAAACACCCAGTTTCCATATGGGTGCCTTATGTTTGCTTCCTCATTACACGTTTAAAAAAAAAATCAGGGTTGAAAACTTCATATTCATGTTCTCAGCTGAGAAGTGCATCTGCGTGTGTAAAATTTAAAGAAAATCCACCTACGCTTAAGTTGCACAAGAAAGAGAAAAATATTGAAAAACACAAATCTCAGTGATCCTTTACAAATATAAATAAAATTTTTCCAGCACAGCAATGAGATTGGTAAGATGTATTTAGAGATCAGAAAAGGAACCAATTTGAGTTGATACCAACTGGTTGTTGAACCTTCCATGAAAAATCTGGTGTGACTTGTGTACATGGCATTGAATACTAGTGGATGTGGTATCGCCATGCCAATGTAATATAAATATTTAACTGTGAAATAATCATCCAAAAGAAGGAGAAGCAAGAGCTATGCAAAAATGTTCAAACTGAATGCAAACCTCCAAAATAAGGCCCATTTCAAGTTCAAATTCAATGAACTATAAATAAGTAATTATAAGATTTATTGTGTTTTTTTTTTCACTGGTTTTACTCTCTTTGAATATCCTAGACTGTAAGGGTGCTGTTCACTGATGAATCCTAAGTCTTGGTTTGTTTTTTTCAGGGCAAAATTTGTGCTACTCAGAGTTCCAATATTCTTTGCTTCCAATGAAATTGCTTGAATCCACCAAACCAACACTTTGTGAAGAACCCTTTTAACCTTTGAAGAAACTTCATGTTAAAAACCAAATTCCGGATCTGTAACATCCTTAGAACTGATTCTTATATTTTAAAACTTATGACTATCTATTCCTCTACACAGTCTGTGGAAACATTGGGTCAAACTCCCTTCACCAGTGAGGGTCACATTTCCATACACTGTGACTCAAGTTAGTCAGAATAATGCCAGTGTGGATGACACCCTTTGATTTAACTCAGGATCTCCTCACTTAGAACATAGAGAATGGATAGCTAAGGTCACTCTTGTGTTGTTCTGCATCTTTGTCTCTGAACCTAAAGGCTAATAATGAATAACTAACCTGCCCCATGGTGAGTCTTCTACATTGTATAGCTCTTCCTATTCAATCAATATATGTATCCAATATTTTGGCATAGCAAGCATACTAAGTTTATGACTGTTTTATCTGGAGAATGTGGATACATATTGTCTAATTAAGGTAAAGCTACATGTTACATTTAGACCATACTAAATCTGTAGAATATTAAGTTGTGTTAAAGTTAAAATGTGTTGTGAGAAGTCGTATGTTAAGAGTTAATACTGTCTCTTGGCTGCACGGTTCTGACTTGCCACTAGAGAACTGGCAAGCAGGGGTGTACCTAGGAGTCAGGGCACCTGGGTTCTATCTCCATTCTGGAAATGGTGCATCCTAGGAAGCTGGAGGACTGCAGATTGCTTGTTTAATCTCACTGGAGCTGACTGAAGTAACCTTAACATGAGCTAGGTGGCACCACCCAGAGTTAACCCTTTCTTGCCTAAAGTGGCCTAACTTTGAGGTACTCAGAGGGCACTTAACATGAATTAACAATCCAAACAGTTGCAAAGCTTCCTCATGTACATGGATGAGCTCTACTGACTCAAGGAGTCTACGGGCCAACAAGAGGCAAAGTGCTGCTTGATCTGGTACTGGCAACCAGGTACAACCTAATCAGTGACCTAATGATCAAAGGGAAGTTGGGTGACAGTGACCATGAGCTGATCACCTTCACCATCTGCCTAAAAGCTGTCAAGTCAGTCAGCAGCACAGAGGTCCTCGACTTCAGGAGGACTGACTTTGACAAGCTCAGGAGACTTGTTGGTGAGGCCCTAAGGGACCATGACCTCAAAGGGAGGGGAGTCCAGGAAGAGTGGTTGCTCCTCAAGGGAGTGATCCTAGATGCACAAGCTAAGGCTATTCCATCTCAGAGGAAAGGCAGCAAGAGGGTACAGCAGCCCCCTTGGCTCAACAAGGAACTGGCAGACCTCCTGTGTCTAAAAAGACAGTCCTACAAAGGATGGAGGACAGGATCCATCTCCAAGGAGGAATACTCTGCTCTGGTCCGGACCTGCAGAAAGCAAACCAGGAAAGCCAAGGCTGCGATGGAACTCCAATTGGCTACAAGTATCAAGGACAATAAAAAGTCTTTTTTAGATATGTGGGGAGCTGGAGGAAAAGCAAGGACAACATTGGACTCTGCTAAACCAGAAGGGTGAACTCATGACCAATGCTCAGGAAAAAGCCAACCTGCTAAATGGGTACTTTGTGTCAGTCTTTCACAAGTCCCATGGGATGCCCCTACCTATTACGGGACAGGGAAGCCTAAGTGAGGGTTGTTCCTTGCCCTCCATCAATGCTGACACCGTGAAGGAACAGTTTGAGAGGCTGGACACCTTCAACTCAGCCGGTCCTGACAATTTACACCCCAGAGTACTCAAAGAGCTGGCTAGCATCATAGCTCAGCCCCTGGCACAGATCTTCAAGAGCTCCTGGCACACTGGTGAAGTGTCGGATGATTGGAAGAAGGCCAATGTGATGCCTATCTTCAAGAAAGGGAGGAAAGTAGATCCGGCAAACTACAGGCCCATCAGCTTGACCTGTATCCTGAGGAAGGTCTTAGAAAAAATCATCTAATAGGCCATTCTTAATGGACTGGCCAATGGCAATGACCTGAGGGATACCCAGCACAGGTTTGCTGTGGGCTGGCCGTGCTTGACCAATCTCATTTCCTTTTATGACCAGGTGACCTATCACCTGGACAAGGGGGAAGAGATTGATGTCATATATCTTGACTTTAAAAAAGCCTTCGATCTGGTATCCCATGATTATCTTTTGGCAAAACTGGCCAACTGTGGCCTCAGGTCCACCATGATCTGCTGGCTGGGAAATTGGCTCTGTAAGCAGACCCAGAGGGTGGTGGTTGATAGAAGTCAATCATCATGGTACCCTGTGACCAGTGGGGTCCTTCAAGGCTCTGTCCTTGGACCTATTTTGTTCATCCTCTTTATTAATGATGTGAACAATGGAGTCAGAAGTGGATTGGCCAAGTTTGCTGATGATACCAAACTTTGGGGTAAAGCATCCACACCTGAGGACAGGGGGGTAATACAGGCTGACCTTGACAGGCTCAGTAAATGGGAGGATGAGAACCTGATGGTGTTTAACACCAAAAAATGCAAAGTTCTCCACCTTGGGAGGAAAAACCTGCAGCATGTCTATAGACTCAGCAGTGCTATGCTGACTAGCACTACAGACAAGAGGGACTTGGGGGTCAGGATTGACCACAAGATGAACATGAGCCTACAATGTGATGCTGCAGCCAGTAAAGCTAGCAAAACCCTGGCTTGCATCCATAGCTGCTTCTCAAGCAAATCCCAGGACATCATTTTCCCATTGCACTCAGCCTTGGTGAGACCACAGCTGGAGTACTGCGTCCAGTTTTGGACTCCACAATTCAAAAAGGATGTGGAGAAGCTTGAGAGTCCAGAGGAGAGCCACATGCATAATCAGAGATCAAGAAAACAGACCTTATGATGACAGGCTGAGAGCCATGGGACTCTTCAGCCTGGAAAAGCACAGGTTCAGGGTCAATCTGATGGACACCTACAAGTTTATAAGGGGTGTTCACCAGGACATTTGTTTACCAGAGTGCCCCAAGGGATTACTAGGTCAAATGGTTATAAACTCCTGCAAGACCATTTCAGACTGGACATAAGGAAGAGCTTCTTTACTGTCCGAGCCTCCGAAGTCCAGAACAGCCTGCTGCTGGAGGTGGTTCTAGCACCTACTTTGAAGGCCTTCAAGAGAAACCTGGATGTTTTTCTTGCTGAGATCCTATGACCCCAGCTGACTTCCTGCCCCTGAGGCAGGGGGCTGAACTTAATGATCTTCTGAGGTCCCTTCCAGCCCTAATGTCTATGAAATCTATGAAACATGCTTTAACATGCAGACACTTGTGTTTTAAGTACCCTTAACACAGTCTAAGTGTAATGTATAACTTTACATTAAAAGAAATTTCTGCTAGTGTAGGAGCTATTAACTAGCTCCTATCTGAGATCCAGCCCAGACAAGACTATGTAAATGCTTGCATGTTAGGGAATTCATTATGACTTAGGTTGGCAGTTTGGAGGTTATAGTAACTTATTATTTGCTTCTGGTTTCATAGATAGCAACTGTATCTAGTTCTTGTTTTGTTTATTATTTTCCTTAGAAAAACTTGATCCAGAAAAGAAAATATCCTGTCCACTTTTAGTGGCTACTATCATTCTGTGTTGGCATTACAGAGTGATTTTCTTTGTCAAGGGATATCACTTACAGTAAAAAAGCTCTAACAGAACCGTTGACAGAGAGCACTGGAATTAGATGCCTTAATGAATAAAGATTTATTTGGAATTCAAGGTTCTAAAGTACCACTTAGCTCAAACTGTGTGCAAAAGGCTCTCCTTCAATGTAAGCAAGGGCTCTGTTCCATGAATGAGATATGACTATAATCTTCTTAAAAAGGTTAGCTGCTTGACAGACTGCTGCCCCTTGCAGAGGAAAATGAGATGTTTATCAACTTGGTTCCTCAGACAATTGCTTGAATCAAGATAATTCATCTCAAAGGGAAATGTAATATTTTTGGATGCTGTCAGAAATCTACTTTACTATTTTGTTAATTTTCCTCTTTTTAAGTCTGTAGGTTACAACAAATTTTTGGCATGTTTGAAAATAATATTCACTTGTGATATTAAACTTCTTAGACCAAAGTTTTCTACCTGTCTTGTCTAACAAATTCCTAAATTTGGAATGGTATTTTTTTGCATTAACTCCATTAATACATATGATCTCACTTTGACTTCTATTCTTGTCTCAAGACTGTGGCTTCACTGCTTGTTCAGTCTTCATTCTGTTCCTTCCTAATTCAGCTACTTAAATGGCCTTGAATCTTGGACCATTCTTTGTCTGCTTCAAACTGTGTCACAGCAAAAAGAGGTTTGAAAGCCACAGCCGCCTGATACATCATGAGGGGAAGTGTTGCTTCTCTTGTTGTTGCCATTACAATGGTCAAGTCTGTAGGGGAGGAGCATGATCCAGACATCCCTACACTGTAGTAATTCCCAGTTATTATGTCAACAGTTAGCAGGTGGCACAAATTAGAGCAACTTTCAGGCTGTTCTTATTGATAAGGAGAATCTGCCTGACATGCAGGTTTTCTGCCATTAGCTTCTCATTATTACTGTGCTACTTGCTTTGTGTTGCAATAATTTCTGCTTTATAGCTAGAACTGAACCAAAATGAGCATCTTGAAAATACTTACTTTATATTCATCTAGTTAGCAAGAAAAATACTTCCCATTGCTCTTTTTCCCAATCATCTGGTAAATTATGGTTATGGGGGAGTAGTTCCTCTGGTTTTATATTTTTTACCATAGGGTTTTTCTTTCACCCACCACTATTTAAAGGATATACAAATATGTAAGCCATATGGACAAAGTTCTTACATCTAGGATATTTTACATGTAAATAAGATAACTCACCATTATGGATGAGATCTGTATATTAAAATTTGAAGCTAATTTCCAGAGGAGGAACGGATTTCCTCTTCATAGGAAATGACCTTGTAAGGACAGAACTTTCTTCAGTGTGACTGACTAAAAATGAATTTACATTGCCATTTTTACCAGAATAAGGCAGGGATTTAATTCTAAAGTTTAACCATGTGAATGATGCTGAGATTGGATAAAACAATTAAAAAAAAAGAATTTTGTTGCTTCCTGTTGTCAGTAATATAAGAGATCCTGTCATAATTCTTTGCAAAACTTAAGAATTTCCCAGTAAAACCATGTCACTGGAGAGGAATTATCTTGAGATAATTAGATATTGATTGTGTATGGTAATCACATTACTCTAGTACTATTTGACCTTTTTCCCACCCTGGCAAAATTATACTGATTTTTAGATCTATTGGAGATAAATCTTTGGGCAGTCTGCATTCATTTGGAGTTGTTACTGGAAGCCTCTGTTTCCAACTGTTAACAAACATTGGTTTCCATCTGGAAACACAAATACATATTACTACTGGAGCATCTAGGCAGAAGCATCTCTTTCTTCCTTCTTGAATCCTATGGGAAAGGATACTTACATTTTTGGTGCACCTATGCACAAATTCCATATGTGTTGAAATGAAGTCCTTACATTTTGACTAGCTATCCAAACAATCAAGAGGCCGAAGTACAGATGAGAATGTACATTTATTGCCCACAATATTTTGTATAATCAAGATATGCTAGTCATTACTTTGTCAATGTTACTGTTATGTTGTTATCAAGGACTGTCCAATTGGTGGCCTGAAGGTTGCATGCAGCCCTTAAGAAGTTAATTTGCAGCCCCAGGCTCCCATCCAGCCTCTGCTCCCCTACATTGTTTCAGTTGCAGCAGCAGCCAGAATCTTTCAGCTCCCCCGTCTTCCTCCGGCTTCTGCTTCTCTCTTCCTAGACATGGGCACCTAATAAGGGCAGTCCAATTCCTGTGCCTCCTGGGGTATAGGGCAGCATAGTTGGTTGGCTCAGGGAAGCACACAGCTTACATGGTTTGGTGCACTGGAGGAGCCTATAGGACCTGTGATGCTGTGCAGTGTGTAGCCCCTGCTGCTGTAGCCTGGGTGGCCCCTGGCTACTTAAAGCTGGACAGTCCTGTTGTATATCTTGGGTAGGAAGTGGTTTTATATTTATACATAATATTTGAATAGAATGGTTTGATTACAAATCTTTCTCTTCTAGTTTAAAAGTTCTTCTACCACCCACTTATCAGCATATAATTGCCTCACAGTTCTTTAATCTGTTTATCTTCAAAAAATTCCTGTGTTGTAGGAACATACTACTATCCCAATTTCTCAGATGGAGCTGAGACAAAGAGGCTAAGGGATAGATCTAAAAGGGATGTAAGCACCTTAGTTCCACTTAACTGCCCCTCTAGGTGTCCAAATCTAGAATTTAGATCTTCAAAATTTCCAGTCCCCTGTTAGCTACTGAAGAAGACAAATATAAATCCTTAGACACCTCAGTCTTCATCAGTAAAGTTATTTAGGGGCACAGGGTCTAGTTCTGGGCATACTTGGAACTGCCTAAAACTTCACATTCTCCTTTATTTTATGAGAAGGAGCTGGTGTGGGTGTTTAATTTTCAATGGGTGTTTGGGTTGGTGAATTTCAATAGGATGTAGTCACTGCCTTGCAACTTGGAGTGAGCTGACTTAACACTTCTTATAGCCTATCTTAGGCAGCTCCCCATGTATTTAACATTAGGGATCCTGTTTCTAGATGCCTATCTTTCTGTCTGCATCTATATTGTGGACAAAGCTCAGGCACCTAACTCCAGACTTGGGTCCCAGACTAAGCATCAAGATCCTCAAAGTGCAACCATCTGCATCACAATGCAAAAATCCATTTGTGCATCTAGCTTTAAGTGACTTGTCCTCGGGCTAGGGTCAGGAGGGACCTGAACAGATCATCTAGCCTGACCCCCTGCCACAGGCAGGAATGAATGCTGGGTTCACAAGACCCCAGACAGGTGATCATTTAACCTCCTTTTTAATTTACCCAAGGTAGGAGCGTGGATTAGTTCCCTAGGAAGTTGGTTCAAGATTCTGGCCACCCTAACTGTAAAATATTGATTCCTGATCTCTAACCTAAACCTGTTTTCCATCAGCTTATTACTATTGTTCCTCAACACCCTAGGGCTCTTCCTATTTGCTGTTGATCCCCTTTGATGAGCTTGTAGGCAGCCATCATGTCCCCCTTCAGCCTCCTCTTACTAAGGCTGAACAGGTTCAGGTCCCTCTGTCTCTCCTCATAGGGCCAGTCCTGTTGCCCTCCCACCAAACAGGTGCCCCTCCTCTGAACTCTCTCCAGGCTGGCCACATCCTTTTTAAAGTACTGAACCCAGTACTGAACACTGAACACACAGTACTCCAATTAAGACCTGACCAATGTTGCATAGAGTGGGAGTATCACCTCTCTGGATCAGCTTGAGATGCATCTTTGGATGCATGACAAGGTAAGGCTGGCTTTACTGGCTACAGTCTGGCACTAGTGTATGTATGCTGTGGATTCCTTCTCCCAAGGTGCAGCACCCTGCATTTATCTACGTTGAACCCCATCCTATTCTCATCTGCCCACTTTTGTAGTCTGTTTAAATCTAGTTGTAGCCTCTCTCTCCCTTCAAGTGTGCCCACCTTGCCCCACATATTAGTGTTCAGCAAACTTGGACAATGTGCTTTCAACCCCCTTGTCCAAGTCACCGATGAAGATGTTAAACAGTGCGGGTATGAGGACTGAGTCCTGGGGGACCCCACTGCTCACATCTTGCCAGGTTGAGTATGACCCATCCACCACTACTCTCTGGGTACGCCCCATCAGCCAGTTTTTTACCCATCCAATGATGTAGGCATCAATGCAACATTTGCTTAATTTAATAATGAGCATGGGGTGAGAGAGTGTCAAAGGCCTTCTTAAAATATAGAAAGACTACATCCACAGTGGCACCATCATCCAATGATTTAGTTAAATGGTCATAAAAGGCAATCAGGTTGGTCAGTCAGGACCTGCCTTTGATGAACCCATGTTGATTGCCCCTGAGCATGATCTCCCCTACTGGCCCCTCACAGATGTGCTCCTTGATGATTTTCTCCAAGATCTTCCCAAGGACCGAGGTAAGGCTTACAGACTTATAGTTATTTGGGTCCTCCTTCTTCCCTTTCTTAAAGATGGGGACCAGATTAACTAGTTTTCAATCCCCCGGCACCTGGCCAGATGACCATGAATGCTCATACAGCCGGGCCAAAGGTGCCGCAATGACCCCTGCCAGCTCCCTCAACACCCTTGACTGGAGGGCATCTGGACCTGAAGATTTAAAAATATCTAGCCCTTTCAGAAGATCCCTAACTACCTCTGCACTGACCCAAGGACTGTCAGAGCTATCCCTGAGATTGTACCTACCTCTGGCAGGAGGGATGCCCCAGTCCCTGTTCAAGAAACAGAGGCAAAGAAACTGTTAAAAATATCGGCTTTCTCATCTGGCATAGCCGCAAGGTTACCATTTGAGTCTTGCAGGGGCCCTACATTGCGTGATGCCCTCTTCTTGTTCCCAATGTACTTGAAAAAGGACTTTTTGTTGTTATTAATCCTGGACACTAGCCTGAGTTCCATCTCTGCCTTGGCCTTCCAAATAGCCCTCCTACACTCACGGGCCAAGGAGGAGTACTTCTCCCTGGTGATAGCCCCTCCCTTCTGCTGGTTGTATGCCACCTTTTTAGTTCACAGGCATTCCTGAATACCTTTGCTGAGCCATGTGGGTTTCTGAGCACTCTTACCCCCCTTGCTTTTCTCAGGGACTGTTACCCTTTGGGGCTGGAGAATCGCCCCCTTAAGGTACAACCATCCCTCATGGACTCCCATCTCCTCTACCTTCTGAGCCCTCAGTGCCTCCCCTCTTCAAGAACCTGTCTTCTTATTACAGCTTCTAGCCCATTGTGGATACTCCTGCAACTAAGAACAATAATTGCACCAATGTTTTGTAAGTTTAGCAGCATAAAGAAGGTGGCATACTTTAAGTCCATGTGCACAATGACAAGATATTAGAAGTACTGCACAATCACCCCACAAAGTTAGGGAAAATGCTTGATTTTTTTTTCTCCATCATTTTCTATGTGTTAACCACAGTCTCTGCTAGGATAGTGAAGTATTTCATCTCTCCCTCCATTCTATTGTGATTTCCCACATTGCAATAAATAGCTCTGTTTTCATAAACCCCTGAAACACCACAATTTATTCCTAGTCTCATTTTGATCTCTGGTTTTTACACATATTTTGGTCCCTGGCCAAAGTTTACCTTAGGGCAATGTGACACTTCCAGTTTAGAATCCTAGATTGAGTGTATAACAGGGAACTAGTATTGGGCCTAGTATAACAGGGAAGAAACAACAGCAAGATAATTACTCATGATGGATGCATGGCCTGCAGCACCTCCTGATGATGTCATCCCACAGCAGGAAGATTCAAAGCAGTCTGGAGGTACCTGTGCAAGAAGCAACACTGAGTGGTGAAGCCATCTGGAGCATCCTATCAAAGAAGTAATGCTGGTTAATGTCCCCAGAAAGGGGACCACCAGGAATGGAATGAGTTGTGAACAGTTTGTACAGAGGCATATGGACTAAAGTAAATTGAAATCTATGGCAGCAAAGACAACACAACCACAAGAGATATCCAGATCTCTGATAGTGAGGTACCGGGAATAGGGCAACTGAAGGAAAGGGGCACGAGGATGGAAAAGAGGCCCTTTCAACCCCTGCTACAAAGGGACTCTGATAGTGGGGAGGGACACTGACAACTGGGGGACAAGAATCCCCTAAGGATTACTGAAGACCCAGTTTGGGGTCACTCCGTGACACAAGAGTTGGACTGTTTTCCCACTGAGGTCACAGACAGCTGACAGCAGACCAAACCTGCTGAGTCTGCAAGCAGAGTGAAGTGTTCACAGCTGCCAGAAGACCAAAATATCCAAGACATCAGTTGGTCAGGCCTGGACAGGGTATGAGGGGTGGTGCAGGGGTGATGAGTGCCCCTGCAACAAAGGCCAACACACCAGGTGTCCATTGTCATATATGAGTCACCCATCCCCCTTTGGTATATTCTTTTCTTTTTTTTCTCTCATCAAGGTATGGTAGGAGAGTCCAAAAGGGATGTTGGCTCATGAAACCAAGAAGGGGACCAGGAAGGTGCCCTGTAACAGTGAGGAACACATCAGGTATCTACACAGACTGAAATACCAAAGTGTGATCCATTTCTACCCTGAGTCCCTGAAAAATACACTAATTAACTCTTGTATTACTCTGTCATCTTGGCTTAAAACAATAGTACAAAAAAGCACCAAAAGAAGAGGAACCTTGCACCTTTTAGAATAGCTTTTCAGGGGCTTAAGCAGGGTCAAATAGGAGCACAACTTAGGTACCAAAGTGGACTTAGGCACCTAACAGGTTGAGTAGGATCTGGCCCTAGGTTGTTTGGGGTAGGACTGTGCTGTTGTTCTCTTTGTACAGTGCTTGGTAACATAGGGTCCTGCTCCATGACTGGTCTCCCATGTGTTGCTGTAAAAGAAGTATATTAGGGATGAGAAGAGAACTAATCTTAAATACCAAGCCCCTTCCCTGTTATATGCGTGATGTATCCTCCGTGCCCAAGGGGCGACCATTCCTACCCGATACAAGAGGGGCAAAGGTGCCCGGAAGCCCCTGTGGCTAAATAGGGATATTCGGGGGGCCCTGAGGGCAAA
>JAGPOW010000261.1:208551192-208583954 GCA_030014935.1 Caiman crocodilus | reverse complement strand
ATAAATAAATAAATAAATAAATATATTATAATTTATTAGTTGGTCTATTAAAAGTAACCAGGATTTCTAGATTTCTTTCTGTTTCAGGTCAACAAGGCTACCCAATAAATCCCTGGAATGCAGGGACGCTCTCATTTTGTACCTTAGAGCTCCCTAGTGCTGAATGCTGCCCCGCACACTCTCTTGGGCACTAAAACTGTGAATCTGAAGGAGAATTGAGCCAATTTATTTTCCTTTTTCTAAGGTGTGAATGGTTTCTGGGTTATGCTGTCTCTTTGCAACATGATTTCAGGTTCTCTCTCACATGGAATACAACACTGTTCCTCCCAAAATGGCAGGTTTTGTAGCTTCAGTGGTCTCTACAACCTTATCTCCTTAGTGATTTCCTGTCTTGCTCCAAAATCTTGCAGATCTGATAGGAAATGTGGCATTTCAATTCAAAATCTTCTTTTATGGTGTGTGGGGAAAGTATTTCTTTAAGAAGCTCTTCGCCAATAATGTAGATGGAATTTGAGATGCTGAATGAAACAACTCTGGCTGGGACTCTGGATTAAAGTGATTCCTGAACATCATATGGTACCAGGAATAAAAAAATAAAATAAAATAAAATAAAAAAGACTCTGAATAGAAGAATGGAACAATTTGAAGTCCCACCACAACTGAAAAAGAAAACTATTTTCAAACAGTGGATTCCAGTTCAAGAGAATGTTGTAGCCATGATGGTCCAGGAATTATGTGGGAGGCAAGGATTATTTTTTGGATGATATCTCATATTGGACCAGCTGCAGTTTAACTGGGCTAGTAAAAGATAACATAACCCTGCCCCTAAATCCGTGCTTCTCTCAGTAAAAAGGAAAAGAGTCAGGAGCCAGTATTATTTTTGGCAATTAATTGGTCAGAAGTACTTGACACATTGAATAATTTTCAGTTCACTCAGGTTTACTAGTTAGCTGAAAAGCATACACGTTTTGAGGATTAGTGCATTACACATAGAACTGAAACATGAGCAATGAGAGACTCTTTTAATTGGTGAATATAAAAACAAGGTAAAACTATAGAGGAGTTTGTGGCTAGGAGGCAGATTGGGGGCATGCAGTCTGGTGTTTTGCTTTAAAAAGTCTCAGACCGAGTAATTGTAGTGAGTTATGCAAATGAGCTCCCACTTTCAGATTTACCACTAGTTGGTACTACCAGTTGCATTACTATTTCATGAGACACTTGGCCTCAGAGACTGATTGAATATTGTTGGTAAATGGAGCTAATAATTTGGTTATCTGTGTTTGGAATTCTCCATTTATGTAAATATTGACTGTTCATTATAATTGTGAAGCTTTGCTGGGAGAAGAAGGTAAGGGTTGCTATTCTGGAATCTTGTTATGCAGCACACACAATCTGTTAGAATTTTGACTCAGTAAACTGGATCTTTCTCAAAAACCTTTTAGAGTCTTCACCAAATGCCATTTTTCTCCTGCTCCTCCTTTCTGGTATTCTCTCTTCCCTTTTGATTCTTTTTTTCATGTTGGTATATTTTAGAAATCCTGGCCTCTTCTTGTACTCTTTTCTCCCTTTTTTTCCTCTTATCTACTACCTTTGTTTTTTAAACACTTCTTTCAACCGGGTGGTCACTGAGTTTATGATTCTCTCTCTCTCATAAGGAATAAATAAAATGTGGATGACAATTAACAGTAGCATGCAACAAGATGGCTAACACCAACTGAATGCTGTCTTGATAAAGAATTAGTAGTTGTGGGAAGAGATGTAGGATTAAAAGTATTCTAATGCCTTCCATTGAATTGAAATACTGCAAATTCCAAATATCCCTCTCTTTTTCTTTTCTTTTCTTTTTTTAACTGGAATTTTCATGCAATTTTTCTTTATAGGCAACACTTCCAGTTTCCAATTGGCTCTCTTTTTGTCTTGTCATGTGGTTTCCTGTTTTTTTACTGAGTTAAGTTATAGACATAAGGAGAAGAGATACAAATTAGTTGACATGATGTAAGTTATTGTATTGTACAAAGCATTTTTCTAGCATGCTTAAATTAGTAGTTGCTTATTTTATAATGTAAGCTAGAGGTCCATCCGTGATAATGATCACTTTGTGCTAATTTTACAATTTATAAAAGACTTGGGCATAGGCAAGCCCCAGAATCCACATACAGCCCAATTAAATCGACAGGGTCCGCTTGATTGGATATTTGTGCAGGATTAAGGCCTAAACAGTACAAAAAGGTGAAGGGTGAGAGAAGAAGTTTTTTCTTTATTTTTCAGATGGGGAAGTAAAGCACATAAAAGTGAAGTGGTTAGCTGAAAGCTACACAAAGAGGTTGTGGTAACATTGGGAGCTGATTGCCGATCTTTTGACTCCAAGCTCAGTTTTAGCCCCCCCCCCCCCACACACACACACACGTGCACACATTCTTCTCAGACCCACCTTCTCTAGCAAGTCAGATACTAATCATTTCACCACACCTAGTCTCCCTCAACCAGTCTGAGTTTCAAAAGCAATTGGAATGTTTTGGCACATCCCCTTAATGCTAAAGTACTTCAAGAGGTCACTGGACAAATAAAAAATTTACTTGTCAGTTTAAAACAATTGCATTTTTGTAGTGAGATGAATTATTAATGTGAATGGATAATTGGGTGAATGAAATACTGCCAGTTAAAGTTTAACCTTTATTTGTAAGTACATTAAGTTTATATATGAGGTTCCAATAAGCTGAACTAAGAGTTTAATACTATAGCTACCAGAGAAGCTTAAATTAACAAAGATCCAAAGACTTCTCTCAACAAAATGGTATCCTAAATCTTGTGAAGAATGAAATGAAAACTGATAAATGAAAAACAAATTCTAGGCTAACTAATCAGTGTAACTCTGATTTCAGTATCGGTCATATATGCCAGTATCTCTAAATGCTTCTGATGGGGAAGAGGGAACTATAAATCATAGGAAAGAGAATGCTTCAGGGTAAATTCTCTGATTGCTAGACTTAAGAATCTGAAAGGAATATTATAATTTAATATATCTTAAGTTTCCTCTCTCTAAAAAAATCAGTTTCTGATTGAATGGCATTTAAATCAAATGTCCTGAATATTTTAATTGAAAAAAAATCATTACTTTTTTTTTTTTACTGTTCTGTACAGGTTTGTTTACCAACGTATAAATTTGCAAACACATACACATCCTTAATTTGGCTCCTGTGAAAAAGCACATCTTCTGTTTTCAGGCTCAGGGTGTACCTTATTAATTAGGTTAAAGTATTTTTGTAAAATATTCTTCAATGCCCAGAGATTAAAAAAACTGAATAAGTAATGAAAGTTCTATATTATTTTTACTTGTAATCTTGGGTCTTGATCATTCTTAGTAGAGTGGATTAAGGAAAATGTAGCCCCCCCCCCATTTCTCCCATGATGCTTAGTAGTCTTCCTCTCTGAAGAAGTCATATGATAGTTGACTGAATTGTATAGCTGCAATGTATGATGGGATATAAGCCTTTGCCTTATAAGGCTCTGTAACAGGGGACCTTCTTGGGCCAATTTAACCGTGACCTGCCTATCTGTTTATGGGCTAACTACCTGCCTTCTCACCCACCACGCCTTGTTGTTAATTAATAGATGTCAATGAAGCAGGAGGCTGCCCATTTCCTGCCCCAAGGTTAGGGGGTGCTATTGGAGGCTCCATTCCTCCCCTACCACAGCCCAAGCTTCACAGATGGCATCTCAATGTTATCATTATCACCGGCCCCCACACTGGGCCCTAAAGTCCTTGTAGTTGAACCCCACCTGGACTCCATTCCTCAGGCAGTCTATTCCACCTTCATCCTGGGCAGCATAGCTCCCTGAACCACTTCCCTTTTGGGTGTGTACCCCGGGGACCTTTGGCCCACTAGCCCTGGCCCACCTCTGGGCCAGTTGGGACCCCAGGCGTGCAGCTCTTGGGCATGCCTCAGAGTGGCCCCCGGCCCTTCTATCCTTCTGGTCCTGGCCCCAGCATGGACCAGTCAGGGGAAGTCCAGACAGGCCTGAGTCTATGGCCTTTTCTCTCTCTCCACCTTCTAGGCCCTCCAAACAAGGGCTAGCCCATCCAGTCATGGAGGCTAGGGGTTAAGGCACCCCAACCTGCCTTTCACCGGGATGGTAACTGACCTGGCATTTCCTGGGGGCTCCTATGCCACTCCCGGCAGGGTACAGTTTTAGGTCATACCCAGGACCAGGAGCCTCCTGACCGTTCCCTACAGCTCCTCCCTCACCTCCAGATGACACCAGCAGCCCTCCCTCAGCAGAACTGCCCTGTTCATATGGGCAGCCCCAGATTCAAAATGGCTGCTCTCATCAGGCACCTGGCAGCTGCAGCTCCAGGCCCTTAAAGTGGCAGGCACACACAGTGCTCTGCCACAGGCTCCTAGACTAAGTGCTAATAAACTGTATATTTTAGGGGTAGCTATTGGCTACAACATAGGTAGAAGGAAAATAAGGTTATTTGCTTGTGTTATGACTGCTATGCCTGAATGGGGGAAGCACTCTGATTTTTTTCCCCAGTTGTCTTGGGAAAGCTGCAGTAGGTGAATTTCTCACCTCTTAAAGCAAAAGTTAGGCCTAGGAGTAACTGCCTCCTGGGTGCTCCCTAAATAGTCCAGTTGTTTTACCCAGACCTAAATGCAAATGGCACAATCTAGTGCTTTTTTTGTGGAAAGGCATATAACAAGTTATTTAAATGTGTGCATCAAGTATGTCAAGCATACTCAAAAGCTTATATTTACGCATAGAAATTGGAGGTATGTTTGCAAATGCACTTGTCCCTTCCCCATCTATAAGCATAGGCTCAAATACCCCTGAGTTGAATTAACATGTTGTTTCTTGAAATGACGTGAAAATGACAGTGGTTGCTTTTTCTAATTTCAACCTGATTACAGAAAGGAGCTGCTACAACTTAACCTGCATTATGTTCACTTAATTACTCCAGTTGCTGATACTCAGATTTACAGCATATTAATGTGGTAATTAATTTTGTTCAACGTTGTAGGCAGACAGGCCTTTTTAGGTTGATTAACTATATTAATAACTGGTAGTTCTCTCTAATCTTTCTATTGTCTTTTACATCTATGTTTCATTACAGATATAAATGTCTGTTATTTTTCCCCACATTGAAAATATTATTTTTACTAAACAGATCAACTGGAGGTTAAATAATATTTTCACATGATTCTTATATTTATTAAGAAAAGTCCTGATGCTAAATTCTTCAATCCACTATAGTATACTGCCTTTTGAAAGTGGCAGGGGAAGGGGGGAGGCTTAAACCTAGATGGTTCTACCTAGTTAACTTCTAACCATCATCTTTCATGATAACAGTAATGACCCACTCTGTTAAAAATAATACAAGAGTATATTTTGTCCCACTTTTGATTCTGTGACATTTTTCATTCACCCTTTCTGTGTTTGCCTTGTCTACTCAATCCTGAGGTCAGACTGCAAAGACTAGGCAGTGTAGACTTCAAAAAATTAAAAATCATTAGTCAGTTCCCTTTCCCTCCAAAAATTACAATAAAAAGCTTTCATAATTTCTGATTGAAGGTTTATATTGTATTTTTTTACTTTGTCCTTTGCATGCACACACACACATGCACACACACACTAAATCCTAGGGTATGAGAGTGAAAATGTGTGTTCACCCTCCCAAATGCATTTAGAATGAAGTGACTTGGGCTCTTTGCTGTAGGAGCTCTCAGCCTTGCATCTTCTAATCTTCTACCTAGCAATTAATTTGCTTCAACCTCCAAATCAGTCCTGTTTCCCAATCCCTATGGCAGTTCTGCCCATCCCTACTGCCCATGCTGCCTCACCAGTTCAGTATCTTAGTCACAGTCCCCACCCCACTGTCAACTCTGTTCTCTCATTCTCACCTCCTTGCCCCTGCTGCAGTTCTTTAGTCCCCTCTCACAGGCTGGACCAAAGGATTCAAAGAAGGGGAGGGGAAAACATTGGATTGAGCTTCAGAGGAGCTACTCCACTGTTCTTGGAATAGGAAGGAGAAGAAGAAACAGGACTACCAGAATCTTGCTGTGCTCTTCCTACTTCTTCCTGCTTCCTACTTTCTTCATGAGAAAGGCATAAGGTTGCTGAGGGAGAAATGAAGATATTAACTTAAGTAGCCCTGAGCAGCTGCTTTTACCACAGAAGATAGAAAACTGAGGCAGCCAGCCAATCAAAGGTGGTTTGTACCAGACAGAGGATTGGCATTTTTGTATTGTTTTGTACTAGTCCCTAGCTAAAATCCCATCAACTGGAGTTAGAATCTGATACAGCTAGCAACCCTGATAGCTGTATAGCACCTTGTACAAGGTGCCCTAAGCTATGATCTGGGTGCCACTGTATTCCAAATAAAAACAACAAACCTCATCATACTATTAAAGCATGTCATACATTTTATGACAGCGGTACTTACTACAGAACATTTCATATCTCTATGGGTACAGCGTAATTTTGACTTTTCACTTGCATAAGGGAATAAGGTATATAAGCAGCCCGGGAAAATCCTGCATAGCAGCAGAATTGGGGAAGAAGAACCTCTGAAGGGTAGCTACTCCCTCTCTCATGCAGACAGGCAAGGAAATAGATAAATCATTTACTCCTCTGTGCCCAAATGCATCTGCTTGATATTTTAATTCTCTAGTTCCCACTCACAGTGGAGTGGGAAGGAAGGAACAATTCAGTGAGGTATCCAATTCTTGCTCAGGTCCAAGTTCTTGCCTAACCTATGGCAAAGCTACAGCTGAACCTCCACGGTCAAATTATTACACTGTAAGAAAACTACTGAACTAGGTGAATAAACCACTGCCCAAATGTATACCTCCTGAGGTGATGTCCTTAACTGTAGAAGAATGACTAGGTTGCAGTGGAGCTTGCCATGGTGGTAACACTCCTTTCCTATAGTTTCACAGATTTATAGAGTCATAGATTGTTAGGGGCTGGAAAGAACCTCACAGATCATCAGGTTCAGCCCCCTACTTCCTCGTCCCCGCCCCTAGCCGCCTCGGAGATCTGACCATAGGGTATAATGGGGAATCAATAAAATAGCTAGTTCTTTGTTGGTTTTTGTCCAATTTGGATGAAACTTGCAGGGATGGTAGTCTCTGCCGAGAACATGAAATCTGCCAAGTTTCAAGAAAATCAGTGCAGGGTTTTGAAGGGAACTACCCCAAATTCTTGAAAGCCAAACTCATGTCACGGCTGTGTGTTACGCCACAGGGGGGTCAAAACTGCAGGGCTGGTAGCTCTGACTGAGCCTGCCAAGTTTCAAGGAGATCAGAGTACGGGTTTGGGGGGAACTGCCCCTCAAGCTGCGGACAAGCACAACTGGTGCCATGGGTGACCCTGCGTGTGTTAAGGCGCAGCAGGCTGACAGCTGCAGGGATGGTGGCCCCTGCTGTGATGCCTGCCAGCTGTGGAGGAGATCGGTGCAGGGGGGGCTGTGGGGCCATGCACGCCTAGCTGCTGACAGGCAAAACTCGTGCCAAGACTGTCTGTCCTGGGGCAGTTGATTGTCTGTATTGATTCTTTCCTCTCCTTAGCCTGGTTTTGTAGGTGCTAATTGATGATCGTTAAGTTGTTATGTAGTAGCTAGGTCCTGTGTATTGAGCTGGTCCCTGAGTCCCTGGTCTCTGAATCATGATTGATTGATTGGCAATTGGTAACACAGTAGATTAGCAGTGAGGCCTGCAGCAGTGACTCCCCTCCTTCCCCGCCCCAAGCCAGACACAGTCAGTCCCACGGCGCCCATGACACGAGTTGTGCTTGTCTGAATTTGAGGGGCAGTTTCCCCCAAACCCCTACACTCATCATCTTGAAATTGGCAGGCTTTGTGGCCTCAGTAAGAGCTACCACCCCTGCAGCTTTGACCCCCTGTGTTTAACACATAGACGGGACAGGAGTTTTGCTTTCAAGAATTTTGGGTACAATTGCCCCAAAACCCCTGCACTCATCTTCTTGAAACTTGGCAGACTTTGTAGTCTCAGCATAAGCTACTACTCCTGCAGTTTTCACCGCGCTATGTTGTAACGCCTAGATGTGACATGAGTTTTGCTTTCAAGAATTTGGGGTGCTGTTCCTCCCAAACCCCTGTACTGATCTTGAAACTTGGTAGGCTTCATCTTCTCTGCAGACTCTACCACCCCTGAATATGTCATTCAAATTAGACAAAAAACAGCAAAGGTATAGGTATTTTATTGTTTCCCCATTATACCCTATAGCCGGATCTCAGAGGTGGCTCTGAGGCAGCTCCAAACCGCTTCGGGAAGCCATACAAGGCCAGCGCTTTGACCTGGATGTGCTGCTTTGGACCCCAAAGCGTCCGAAGTTCTGTCCAAAGCCTTGCACAACCCTAATGTCCAGGTCCACCTGTATATACAGCCTACATTCTGGTGTGTCCACACTGCCCTGTAACTTGGTGTCATCCATGAACTTGGCCAGCTAGCTTTTCACTCCCCCATCCAAATCATTGATAAAGATGTTGAAAAGCACTGGTCCAAGCACAGACCCCTGTGGGATACCACTGGCCACTTCATGCCAGTTGTAGTCCTTCAGCATATCTGTCATTTCCCTTGGCTGTAGCAGTATTTATTTTGTTAGTATTTTTTTCCTATTATGCGTCTCACTCCTGGTAAGTGTTTTGCAATCAATTCATCTCTGGTGTCTCTCACACATATTCATTTTCCACCCATCAGGATGTTAGGTATTTTTGGAATTACTCAGTGTTTGCTTTTCTGACATTCAGCCTCATATTTTTTTCCTCTCTCCCTCATCGCAACCTGATTTCCTTCCTGTGAATCCTGTAAATGTCTATATAGAAAATACAATACATCTAATGCATGATACTGTAGAAACTCAGATAAATGATTTGGCATCTGATGTATATGGAGCTGCCAAGTTACTGTCCAGGTAGCTACAGTCTCATCCTGACAACACTGGCTGAATTCACTTGTTGCTCACATGAACTCAAGAGCTATAGTGGGTCAGATAAAACAAAAAACAAAAAACTAACAGTCCCTTAAAAGAAGATGTAGGCAGACTTGAGATAGGGGACGGATTTAGGAAGACTTAAGAGCTGAGCAGAGACCAGGTCACTAACAAAACATGGAGCCATGGGACTGAGATTGGATTAGAAACCTGGGGAGGCTGACTGAGAACTAATGTGGGGTAAGGGGAAAGGAGGCTGGATGAAGAGCTGGAATGTAGAAATGGGAGATGGGAATAGATATGAGGAGCAGGAGAGGATAGGACCTGGGAGGAGGTCAGGTGTTAGACAGTAAGCCTGTTGGCGGTGGGGGAGTGCATTATAGGCCATTACAGGCCAAATTCTACACCACCTATTGGGCATCAAAATGGATGTATGTGCATAAATGACAACCATCCTATCCTACACTATTCAATTCCCTGAAAATCCATTAATGCATCTACTTTTGTAATATGCTCTTTTGCAATGTACCATTTTACCATTACCTTCCAGAAAAGCAGTGAGGAGGATGGTCCACCCATCTTTTGTATTACATTTTTTTAGAGAGTAAAGCAGAGTGAAATAGGATCACACTTGGGTGCCTAGATTCATTTATGTGCCTAATAGCTGAAATCGAATCTTCTCTAGGATTTTCTGAGGAAGGACATGAGAATTGTATGATAGGCCCTGATGAGAAGAAAAAGGGATGGGTTAAGCAAAATGAATGGAACTGAGGTAAGGAACCAGAGATGGAGAAGAAATAGGAAAGGGCCAGATTAGAAGAGGTCAAAACTTGGAGGAAAGGGACAGGTGGGTTTGTGTCACTCAAGAACACATTACTTCAGAGCCAGAAATATAATTCTGCATTCTCTAAACATTCAATATTTTCAGTTAATATCTGTGAAGTTTTCCAGCAAAGTGTGTATCTGGTTCACAGTGAGGATGGCAACCTAGCTAGCTAGGGCTACTCTATTGTCTCAAGTGGCAAAGGTCTGCACTTGGATCCTAAGGTTCAAATCCCAGTAATGAAGTAACCTTGCAGCCAAAGGATGATTTTTTAAAAACAATCTGCTTGAAAAAAAACTCTTAAAACACCGAGAAAATATTCCCAAGAACTGTTCTGTGCAACACTTATTTCATCTCCATTGCACAGATGCTTTGTGATACCAGTTTTAATTAGAAGATCACAGGCCATTTTTTCCACAGGTCTTTTGCCTCATTCAGTGTCCAAGATTTATCTATTGTAGGGAAAACTCAAGGTTGAATAATAGAGACTGTTGTGTCAAGAGGAGCCCTGCTTTATTTGTGGCAAAAGAAGTTGTGTAGTGAATCAAACAGAGAATTGCATGTTGAGGGATGGATTTGCCATAGCTATGGAGGTAGAATGCTGCCCTGGAATATCTGTTTTTAATCATGAATCTTCCAGAGTTTGTGTGGGGTGCAAGTTATTCACCAAGCAATTAACTTAAACTGAATATTTCTCAGGAGCCACTAACTGTGCACATCTCATTTTATAACTGCCAACTTGCCCGACTTGCAGAAGTTCCTAACACTTACAGCTGTACCTGAAGACAATGGGGCCTGTGCTTTGAATATATGAAGTGCAGTATAATGCTAAATACTCTAAAAAAATCAAGTCTCATATTGATCACCCTAACTGCCTGGATGCTTTTCAGCATCACCTCTGTCTCTCAATTGCCTAAATTGCAAATCTGGGTAATCATGCCCCTACATCTCTCCAGAGTTTTATCAAATAAATCCACTAATGTTTCTGAAACTGTAAGCAATTAAAATGATGAACACCATAAAAAAGCCCATGAGGAAATTAATAATTCTGTCTTCAGCAGAAAGTCTGAGTAATTTGCAGTAAACAAATCCTAGAACCATACATTGAATAATGCAGTGAAAGCAAAATAATGAATAGTGGTTCATTAAATGATCTCTGGCTACTTTGTGCACAGAAGGAAGCAGGGGTATTGTGGAAAAAATCATATGCAATCACATAATTAAAAACAGTCTAATAAGACTGGGGACAGGGGTACAGGGGACTGAGCTATTGTGAAGTGAGCAACCTTAATAGTAGCATTTCATAACTTTCAGGTGCTTAGGTTGTAGCCCTCATTAAGTTATTTTAATGTAGGTTTCTGTGTGAAATATAAATAAGTTTATGAATAAATGTATAAAACAATACTGTATACACACACACATATATTTCTATATATAGAGAGAAATTCTGTATTTACTTATTGAGCTGTTTCTTCCATTGCACTTTTCAGAAATCTAAACTTCTTAATTTGGTAATAGCATTTGCTGTAGTTATGCTGACTGTTCAGTCTCATTATCCCAATGAATAACAACCTGTAATATAATCAGAGCAGAAAAAGTGTTATATGGTACAAATCATTAGCATAATCAGATTGGAGCATTTCAAGTGCATTAGAAATGGAATCTGACTCAAAGTAATACGAGATCTCCTGAGCAAGATGTCCTGATTCCTCTGTGTTTTTTGGTAGCAACTCTTTGGCAAGAAGACTGAGCCTATTTATCTGAATCCGTGCTCAGACGTGTTCCAATACCTTCCCCCTGTGGGCTGAGTTTGGATTTTCTTCTCTTTGGAATATTCCACTAGTGGGTATTCTCACTTACAGCCAAGTCAACTGGTTTCAGTAGGGCAGGAGTTATTTAGGACAGGAGACTGAGAAAATCAATTAATTCAAATAAAAGATAAACTGAGTAAATGTACCTATGCAAAGCCCAGCTAGACAGAATAAATCCTATAGGTAAAATCTGTTAATTAAACAGGATTAAAAATTGCACATCGCAGCAAGAGATAAGAGATACAAGTCAGATCATCAGCTTGTGTAATTAAGTGTAACTCATATGACATCAATAAAATTACAATTTACACTGCACTTTTATTACATCCTGAATAGAGACACTGGGAGAGGTTCACTGGGGAAATGCAATATATAGTCACACAGGTGTTGCCTCTTCAAGAGTGAGGGGCTGGCAGGTAGCAAACATGGTGTTAAAAGAATAATGCTGTGCTGAAGGGGATAGGAGGCTCTTATCTGGAGCTCTCAAAAGAAATAAATGCAATGCTCACTGGGGATGGATGGTGGCAGAAGCACTGTTTGCTTTCTGGTTGAGGTGAAATGTTCTCTCTTCTATTCACATAATCCAATAGGTCAGATTAGTGGTGGAGCAGATGAGACTAATTCAGGAAAAACTAAAAGCTTCTTGACATAAGATAATTTACTATAGAGATGCTTACTGTAGATAAATATGATGCTCTGTCTTATGTCCAGCTCCTTCTATCTTCCTTTTCAGTAGCCAAATGGTGGTCAGTAAGTACTAATGAATACACACTGAAGAATCCCGGCAAAAAATTAAAGCTTCTTCCAGATTTAGCTTCCTTTGTTAAAAGAAATGGAATTGAGCCTCTTCTGACTCTCTCAGTGCTGTAATACTGTAGTGATGCTATTCTTGTTGCTATGAGGACAAATGACACATGTGTATGCATAAGAATCAGGTGATTCTCCTGGAAAAAAATGACAATATCAGCCATTATTGGTAACAAAAAAGACACCTTGTGCAAGCCACATTTTTCTAAAGGAGCTGCACAGTAAATTCAAAGTAGTAGTCAGGTTATGCATATCATTCATCAAGAGATACAAATAATGCACATAGAGCGCAACAGTGTGAGGTTTGTTATCAGACAGATGTACTGATATGAATGGCCAACATGATGCAAGGAACAGTGGAAATATTATATATTATATATCTTTATTATGTTTAATATTCAGTATTTATTGTAAGCAGTGTTTTGTACTGCTATAGAGTTTTCATTAGAGAAGTCAAAGCTGCGATGAGTACCATTTCTGAGTTAGTTGAATTACTGATTTTATAGGAAGATAAATTGAGGTTCAATGAGATTGAATGGCCAGTAAGGGGTTCTGTAGTATGCCAGTGGGAAAAAAGAGTCAAATCCACCAGGCTTCCTGACTTGAGTAGCTGTTAATACTAGATAACTATTATATTCCTGAAAATCTCTGTAATTATTTTAAGAGGCTTGTAGCAGGACACTAAGGTGCCTGCTCCTCTTAGAGCAGACACAAAAACTCAGGTGCAGGTTGCCAGGATAACCGGTTAATGAAGGAATTGGCTGCACCTGGGCAGCTGGCCAGAGGAGGCAGCGCCCTAGGCCTATATAAACCCCAGGGCTAGGGCTAGGCAGTTAGTCCCTTACTGGTAGCCAAAAGGGAAGGACTCTTTAGAAGAAGGATGGGCCCAGAGAGGTGGTAGCTGGCAGATATGCTATCCTTAGAACAAAGGGGATGCCAGGAGCCCATAAGGTATGACTGCCTACTAGGCACTAAGCCTCAGAGGGGGAGTTGTACTCTTTTAAAGTGGCAGAGCATGATGTGAGTTCTGTGTTGTTACAGCTGAGGGACTCATGGTGGTTGACAGTTGAGTGTGTGGGGTCTGATAACTGGTGGCTTGGGAGAGACTATTGGGGAAGGAGGAGGCCTCATAGGGGCCCACTGCAGTATGGAGAAATTGGCATCAGAGAGGGTGCAGTATTTGGGGGGGAAGGGGACACAGCTCAGTGCCAGGGATGACATGGCACTTGAAACAGGGCTGCAGAGAGCCCAGTGTGGACAAGGGGCTGAATTGTAATGAGGCATAGGCAAGACAAGGTCAATACTATCTGCAAAGCTTGGGGCATGGTAAAGGACTGGTTAGAGCCATGCACATGGCCCATAAGGCTAGGAGACTCAGGAACTATCCATAGTGAAGCAGGACATAACAGGGGGAAAGGAATAACAGGGTTAATAGGATCTAGCCCAACCATGTCCAAAACTAAAGCTCAAGGGCAGCCTCCCTATATTTATCATACCAACAAGACATGGTGGGTGAGAACAAGGGTGCTTATGGGCACAGCTAAGAACCTGGGGGTAACACAGCCACCCCTAAGTATCCCATCTTGCTATAAGGCTCACTACATTAAATACCTCACACTTTTTTTCTTTTTTTTCCCCCTGAGTTCTCAATCCCTAAAGTGCTTTTTAATAAATTCTCTATATCCCTTGTTATAGATTATGAGTTCCTAAAATGTTTCCTTCCTTTTATATAGAGTAATTTTTGCAGCCATTCTTGTATATCATGACCCTAAAGTTACAAAGCAGTTTTTTCAAAAGAATTGCAAAACCAAGCCCTGAACCAGTGTTCAACAGAATGCTGAAGTTGATGGAAAACTCCAATTTAATGCCAATAGGTACTGGATTTGATTCCTAAAGAATCAAGCGAACTCTGATACTTAAAGGATTTGCTAACTTGCCCATGACCTTGCTAATCAATAATATCTCGAGTGCAAAATCAGAAGTTCTTACTCATCTTAGCCTTAATTAATTACAGTATTATCCTTGCTTATAGACTAGTTTTAAACATTGTTTTCAGTTTATAGCCCTTAAAAATTAACCAAGCCCCCCTACTTTTTTTTTTTTTAAATTTCTTGTTTAAATATGAGGCTGACAAAGGAAATCCAAGATAATACATTCAAGAATGACAGTATGTCAAAAAGAAAACTGTCTGTATCAGTGTCAGGCTGAACACACAATACTAATTTAGTTATATGGCACATCCAATGTACTGTATTTTATGGGATACATGTTATGTATTTATTTGATTTATGTGCTGCCCTTCCTAACAAGACTTGGGGTGGCTTACAATGAAAGAATTAGAATACTTGTAAGACAGGAGAATGACAAAACAGCTTAAATGGGTACAAGTATACCATAAGACAGAGATCCTCTAAATATATTTATAGCAGAATTAGTAAATTCAAATTTTTATTAAGCAAAATAAAGAAAAATGTTTGTTTGTTTTTTGGGGTTTTTTTCTAGCTAAACCCAACAATATTGTAGAAGCAAACCTAGCGTTTGAATTGTATTCTGTTTAGGTTCCTGTACCATTTTCATTACTATGGCATCCAGAACTTCCTGCCTTCTTATTTCTTAGTGTTAAAGTTTTTAAACACTTAATCCAATGGACTTTGTACAGAAAAACAATCTCTAGGAGCTTCTTGGCTTGCTGACTTTACATTAATAGAAGCCCCAACTCATCTGCTTAAATGTGCTAATGCAGTTATCTGTTAAAATATCTGCTTGGACTCTGGGCAGGCTTGGATATGTGAACTGATGAGATTTTATCAGTCAGAGCTAGCAGAATGTATCGCCTATTCTTTTTTTAAAGAACAGATTTTAGAATTCCTATGGCTGAGCTATTTGACTTTGCAAAGTAGTAAGAACCTTTACCAAAGTAACCTCAATTTGCTAATCTTTAGCTGAAGCATTTTCTGTGGAAAGAGTAAATCTTCTATTTAGAGCCCCTACCAATGACAAGTTCACTTCTGTTAAATCAAACACTATTTTAAATCCTTTTCTGATGTTTATTAACTTTGGAAAATTACTATGAGCTGCTTTAGATTCCACACACTCTCTAATCATCATTGAAGTAGTCTTTGTAATTTTTTTTTTTAACAAGAAGAAGTGCTTGATTTTTTTTTTTTTTAAATGGTATACTTGTAGAATAAATGACCTTATGCCAAATAAGGGGCTAATACTCCAAGGATTACTTCCTCCTTATTTCAATTTTCACATGCATTCATATGATCACATTTGTATCTCATATCAAGTTTAATAACATCACCATGTAGTCTTGAAATGACACTTGTGAAGCTCCTTGTATATATTACCAAGTTTTCACTCTTAATTGTCTATTGAAGCCTACTATTCCTCAATGGGATTGGAATCTTATTATGTTTTTAATCAAACAACAGATTATACAGTATAACAAAACAGTATTTAAAAGCTCTCACTGAGAGATGTTCTTTGCAAAGTAGTATTGCTCAAGGTCCACAGATAAAATCTATATTTTACTAATTATTCAGAAGAAACTTGTGGTCCCAGGGAGACTTGGCAAGGAGAAATCAATGTTTATAGTCCTAATAAGTGTTGGCCTTCAGTGTTTAGTTGCATGTAAAAATACTTGTTTATGTTAATCATAGAAGTATTCAAAATATTAGCTCATAGGTTGTCCCACTTGACACCAAATAATCTACATTAAGGGAGCTTTTTCCTGAATGACAATTACAAAGGGGATGAAGATGGGCTTTCCTCTATGGCCACAGGATCAGGACTAGGAACAATAGCCTCAAGCTGCAGCAGAGGAAACCGTATATTGAAGATTAGAAGAACTTTCTGACTGTGAGGGTGGTCAAGAACTGGAACCTAGAGAAGTTGTGAAATCTCCATCCTCGGAAGTTTTCACGAACAGGTTAGATTAAATGCTTGGCTTGGATCATTTAGTTAGGGGTGATTCTGCCTTGAGCAGGTGGCTGGACTAATAACCTTGTGACGTCTTTTCTGGCCCTATTTTCTTATGATGCTATTTACAATGGAGAGACTGGGACAAGATTGAGCCACAGCCCAAGCAAAGAGTTTAGAGTCTGAGAGGATATAAAGAGTTTACATTTAAATGGAAGCTGTGTCTAAATCATCTTGGCTACTTTGAAAAAAGTTTACTCTCTGTGATGTAGCAGAATTCCACAGCAATATTAATTTAATTGATATTTTTTAATATCTGCCAATAATTAAAATGTTCTTTTATCAGTAATAATGCTCATGGCTTGGGTCCCCAGCCCAGGAAGAACTTAACAACATGCTCAGTGTCTGTTTTTGTTAGTGTGTATAGGCTATTCTTCAAAGAAACAAAGCTAGTTTGCTAACCAAAGCAGAGACCAGAGACTTTTTTTTTTGTATTTCTTCACTTGTCCAGTTCCAGGCAAGCTTGACTTTTTTTTTTTTTTTTTCTTTTTTGCCTTGAGTTCTCTTCCCCAGCTGGTACAATTGTTAGCTTTTATAGTCAAGTGACTGTAACAATACAATTAGAGGTGAGGTGCAGCTTAAATCACTGTGTAGGGCCAGCACCTGCAATAGAGGCATAGCTTCTTTTCCTTTAAATGATTGTACAATACGTATATAAACCTTTGCTAGTATTTTTCGTGTATGTGTGTTAGGGCTGGAAGGGACCTTGAAGATAATCAAATCCAGGACCCTGCCCCAGGGGCAGAAAGTCATCTAGGATCAAAGGATCCCAGCAAGATAAGCATCCAAGTGCTTCTTGACTGAGTCCAGAGTAGATGCTTTCACCATTTCTGGAGGGAGTCTATTCCAGGTCTTGGGGGCTCAAATAGTAAAGACTTTTTTTCTAATGTCCAGCCTAAACCAGTATTGGAGGAGTTTATAATGGTTGGTCCTTGTTTTTCCTTGGGGTGCTCTGGTGATAGGTTTTCTCTCAGACCCTGATGCACACCCATTATGTACTTATAGGCAGCCACTAGGTCCCCCCTGAGCCTGCGCTTTTCCAGGCTGAAGAATTCCATGGCTCTCAGCCTCTCTTCATAAGGCCTGTTCTCTTGCCTTCTGATCATGTGCATGGTTCTCCTCTGGACTTTCTCAAGCTTCTTGACATTTTTCTTGAATTGTGGAGCCCAGAACTGGATGCAGTACTCCAGCTGCGGCCTCACCAAAGCCAAGTACAGTGGAAGGATGACATCCTGAGATTTACTTGAGAAGCATCTATGGATGCGAGCCAGAGTTTGGTTTGCTTTACCAACTGTGACATCGCATTGGTGGCTTAGGTTCATCTTGTGGTCAGTCACGACCCCCAAGTTTCTTCCAGCAGTGGTGCTAGCAAGTGTAGCACTGATGAGCCAATAAGCAGGCTGCAGGGTATTTTTTTTTTCCCCCCAAAGTGGAGTACCTTACATTTATTAGTGTTGAACGTAATCAGGTTTGTATCTGCCCACTTACTAAGTTTATCCAAGTCAGCCTGGACCACTAGCCTGTCCTCAGGTGTGGAGGGTATGCCCTAAAGTTCAGTGTCATCAGTGAACTTAGCCAGTGCGCTTCTGACACCAATGTCCACATCATTGATAATGTTGAAGAGAACTGGTACCAGGACAGAGCCAGAACCACTAGTCACAGAGCATGTTAATGATTCACTACCATCGACCACTACTCTCTGGGTCTGACCTCAGAGTCAGTTTCCCAGCCATCGGACTGTGGTGTAGCCAAGGACACAGTTTGCCAATTTTTCCATGGGGAAATTTCTGTGCATGTGTGTGATCCAGCTTAAAAACATTTTTTTTTTCACCCTGATTTTTGTATTTGGGTGGGTAGGAGAGTTTTGAAAGGTTTTTGAAATGTTCACTCAAGATAGTGAAAGTGTTCTCTTCAACCCTGCTTGCCTACTTACTGCTCCTTCATAAAGTAATTATAATGTAAAATGCTCCTTAAAATGCACTTGCAAAGAAGTGATCTATTTATTCTAATGCTACAGGCCACTTGAACTGAATGTATATATGTATGTATTTTTACACCTAAAAAAAATCACTTCTAACAGACATTGCCCATCTATTGGTTGGGGGGGGGGACCTTTTTGAGTACTACCAGATGCGTCTACACGTGCAATGAATGTGCCCGAATGTTACTGCTCATTGAATTCAGTCATATTATACTTTGGCCAAGAATATGTCTACATGTTCCCTTTTGGGTGTGGATTTTTGACCAATAGGAACAATCAGGTCCAGGACTGCTCCTGCCCTGCTCTGTCTCCCTTCAATATCCCAGGTGAGCTCCAGGCTCCAATAACCTCAGGCTGGCAAGGCTGCAGGGGCAGCCCCAGGCTTTCAGGGGACATTCTCCTGGGAGCCAGTGGCAGGAGTACCATGGACACTCCTTGCCATTCCTTGATAGTGGTGTCCAAGGACTGTCTGTGAGGTGTTTGCTGACCACTTTGTCCAGCCCCTGCATGTTTTTGGGGGACATTCTCTTGGGGTCCAGCCTGGGTGGCTGCCCTTGTATCCTGGGACCCCAAGAACATGTACACTAGAGTCTACAGGCTTCTCCTCCACAGTGACCAGCTTGTCCAGAAGCAGGGCCCAGCCCTGGGTTTGGTGCTGGCAGTGGTGGTGCATGCAGAGGGTGCTGGCTGATAGTGGAAGATAGCAGCCGCATATCTGCTGGTAGCTGGTAGTTTTCCTCTGCGTGCAGCTTCTCATCTTTGCTCTGCAGGTCTGAGCAGCTCTTTGTGCAAGTTTGAAACATTTCAGAGATAACATGCACTGTACCAAGGGGCTGTACATTACTTGGCCTTGTTTCCAGGGTTGTGTGTGCATTGGTGCTGTGGAGCCATGGCAAGGTGGCCAGGCACAGGCCCTTTCACAGGCAGCAACTGACTGAACTCTCCAACCCTGCCTCCTCTGTGGGAGTAGGTGGGCCGCTTGCCACAGGCTGCCTGTCTTCCCTGTCCCCTACCCAGGCTGGGCCAAGGCTGGCTCCTGCTAGCAGCTGCCATGGTGGCTCTGCACTAAATCCCTCCTGTCTCCTTATAGGTCAGGCAGTTTTGTTTTCATGACATTGAGCCTGTGGCACTGGGGTTCTGGGAGTGAGGGGCTTCTGCTCAGCTTGAATGTGAAGTTGGTAATGCTCCCTGCGGGGGGAACCCCCTTCCCCCAGCAGGCCTGTCCAGAGCTCCCACCATGCATAAACTGTCCCGCAAGTGTGATCCTGGTCAGTCACCCAGGCATGCCACGATGTGTTGTTTGAGTGCACAGAGGGTTGCCCAACCCATTATGCCCTGCTGCTGCTGATTACCATGGCACCCCAGGCACATCTATGAACTCTGAGTTCCAAGTGTCCCAGGCAAGTCCACGCTTTCCCCTAATATGCACTGCCAGCTGGAGGGACATCTCTGCCAACACTACAAGTGCTTGACCCCCACAGCTGAGGAGATCACCACTGAGATCAACAAATTTCTTTGCATGTGATAGGGCCCTGGCTGGCTAGCTGGGAGCCCACTGTCCACTCAGTCCCAAACTGCCTCCCTCCTTCCTATGTGTTGTGGGGGAGGGAAAACTCCAGCATGCATAGGGAGAACTCCACCAGCAAGGGTAGGGAACAGGGGAGGTGTGGGGGCACCCCCTGTGTGGAGCCTCTGGATCCAGGTGTGCAGTCTGGGGACAGGTAGATAAATTGGCATGTGTAGACAGTGATGCTTTACTATGCATTAAATTAGTCTAATAAACATGAAAGGGTTTCATGTAGATGTACCCACTGTGATCCTTTTTCCCTTCCAGATCAACTGCTCTGCTTTCTGCTCCCTACCTTATGCCCCTTGTCTGATCTGCTGGTTTACTTTCTGCTTTGAGCTCCTGCCCAGTCTGCTGCTCTGTTTTCTGCTCCCTGCTTTATATGCCCCTGTGCTGCCTAGCCCTTCACTAGTCTGCCACATGCTACATACAGAGACTGCCTGTGCCACATGTGGCATTCTTGCTATAGGTTGCTCACTCACCCCTGCTCTATATATTTCACTGAAATATAAATTCCAGGCTCCACTTTTTGCCTCGAAGTTTGATATTAAGCTGTAGCAATCTGTGGTTTTAGTTGTTGAGATCACCCACTTAGTATAATCCCCAGTCAAAATGATGGTTATTATATGAAACGTTAACCTCATCATCTGTGTCCTATGTAAATATTATTTTTCCCTCTGATTTAGTGTTAGTGGACTATTTCTATAGGTCTGTTCAGTTTTTGTTTTGTCGTTTTATCAAAGCAGAATATTTAAAAATAGAATATTTTTGCTTGGTTTCTAATATGCTAGAAGAGACAAAGTAGCTGACTTTTATTACAGGAATATTTGCTATGATGCAAACAGCTTTACTTATGACCTTTCTTTAGGACTTTTCTTCAGGATATGAAGCAGTGGGTAAAAAGTAAATTCAATATATCAATTCAAAAATATTTTGGGAGTCCAAATTGTGTCTGTAAAGAGGTTTGGATGTCCATGTTAGAGATGAGTGGGGTTTTTTGTTTGTTTCTTTTCTAAATTGTTGAACTTGGCATTTGTGAAATTAAGGGATACTTGGGTTTAAAGGTGTTCAATTGCCATAGATCTTTTATTTCTAGCCCTTTTATATATTATCTGGCTTGTACTATGTGTTGTGATATTTCTGGACAATAATATATAATATGTAAAAGCCTGAAGTCTCATTGTAGAGCTCTCTCTCTCTTTGCAGAAGTGACTTAAATGTCTTTCCGTGGGCCAGGCTCTTAACAATCATGCATTTACACACAATTCAACTGAATAACTGATTAAAAACTGGCCTGTGTATGCATGTAAAGAGCTAGCTTCATTTATAATCTATTTGTTTCTAAATTAAGTACTTTGTTTGAATTAAGCTTTTCTTTTCTCCTGAGAGAAAGTAGAATTTACAATATTCGTATGTAAACATTGGTTTGGGTCCCTTCCTAGCCTTTAAACTATAATGAACAGCAAATTGGCCAGGTTTTGAAAAACTTCCCTCTGTTTTAAGACACTCAACTTTTTAATACTGTGGACTAAGTTCCCAGTTATGTAAGACTGCTCAGTGTAGCTGAAAAGAGGAAGGAGCACAAAAGTAGGTTTTCACTGACTTGGAAGCCTTGATTATGTAACAGACTTTAAGGCTAGGGACAGAAATTACACAAACCAGCTTAAGTGATCAGAAACTGGTTTAAATCTGTAACAGAACAGATGTTCAGTGCACATAAACCAGTTTGAAAATGGCTGACACCAGTTTGAGATTAACCTGGTTGAATGTAACTTATCAGACTTAACTAATTTGACTCAAACCTGTTTATGCAATGTCTGCCCCGGAGCCCATGCTGGTTTAAGTTAAATCAGATGTCCTCCAGCATCCCATCATGTTCTCTGGGCTGGGCAGAGCTCTCTGCTCCACAACAGAGCTGGCCCCTCTCCTCTGCTTCCTGGCCAGAGTGCTGGCAGAGACTTTCAGGCACATCTGAGTCTGCTGGCTTCCCTGTGCCCCCCTCACCTCTTGCTGCTTAAGCATGGATCCTTTCCTCCTTTCTATCACAGCACAGACCATAGCCAGCATGTGGTATGCTAGCTAATGCTGTGTAAGGCTCCAGCAGAGACTACAGAAACAGCAGGGTCTGCCTGACTTCTGCCTGCCCTAGCCCCACTTTGCTGCTCAAGCAGGAAATCCCCCTCTGCCATCTCCCACAGCACATACCCCAGCCCCACTGACCCTAGGCATGTGGTACACTAGCTAATGCTGAGAGGTGTCTGTATATGTGTCTCTTTCCAATTTCACAGGGGCAGGCAGACAGAATAGAGACTACCTTCAAATAGCCTTAAGCAATTAATAGGTCACCTGGCTGTTTAAAGTAACAGAGAGATCTGTTTTGCTAATCAGGTGATAAAGACTGTTATCACTATTGGCTCCAAGCTGGCTTGCTTGCCTTTCAGTTTGCTGCAGACAGTATGACAAATCAGGGAGGAAGGATTGAAAGGCTCTGTATCACCAACAGATGCATGTAATGCACCCCCCACGCACCCCCACTTTGCCTCGGAGTGTTAGCCTGGGGGGCTGGGAGCTGGGGACTGGCAACACTCTGGCCCCTTGAGCAGCTAGTAGGGAAAAGCCCGGGACTGCAGGCAGACCTCCCTGATTCTCGAGAGAGTCCTGCTGGGGCCTTGCCATGCTGCCCTCAGCTCAGCTCCCTGCAGAAGGGAAGGGATGACTGCTCTAGTACCCCCTGGCTACTAGCCTGAGCCACTGCAGGCAAGTGCCTGAATTTCTGAAGTCCAGAGAGAATGTCTGTCTGATTTCAAACCAGTTCAGTCTAGCCATGTTAGACTATCCTGCAAAGATTGAACCCATTCAGGCTCAGGCTTTTTGAATGTCTGTCCCTAGCCTAAGGGTATTTCACACTGATATTTATGGTCACCCTTAATCAGCCCTGACGTGAGAGCTATCCATTCCTATTAGCCTATGTTTATGGCCCACACCACAGTTCTCTGTAGTGAAATTCTTATTTCTTGAGCATGGCACTAACAGGTATAACATATTCCCTTGCAGAACACTTAGGTCTGCAGATACCTTGTTTGCAAAGAGAAAGTGATGTGCAGGAGGGGCTGGAATTCAGGCATTCTGAAGTGTGAGTTGCTGTTAGCTGACTTTCTGGGTTAAAGATATGTACTGCTGTATAATTTTTAAGTTCTCTGAAGAAAAGGTAATCTGGCAGGGGAGTTTGGCAGGGCTGGCCTTATACTAAAAATGGGGTAGATCTTCCAGAGTTGGATTTGGCTACCATGTGAGATGAGTTAAGGAACTTGCATTATAGTTTGTTAGTGGATTTACTATAGGCATAGCCTAAGGCTAGAGACAGACATTAAAAAAGCCTGAGTCTGAATTGATTCAATTTTTGCAGGTTAGCCTAACCTGGCTAGGTTGAACCAGTTTGCAATTTTACAGACATTCCCTCTGGACTGAGGAAATGCAGGCACATGCCTGGAGTGTCTCAGGCTGGAAACCAGGGGGTACTACAGCAGCCCTCCCTTCCCTTCCAAAGTGTTGAGCTGAGAGCAGGGGCATGGTCAGGCCCCAGCAGGACCTCTGATAAGGGAGGGGAAACCCTGACCCTGCCTGAATCATCCCAGGCTCTTCCCTACTCGCTGCTCAAGGGATGGGAGTGTTGCCAGCCCCCAGCTAGCATTCTGAGGCAAAGTGGGTGTGTGCAGTGCATGCATCGGATGATACTGAGCTTTTCGATCTCCCTCTCCCTGCTTTTTATACCATCTGCAAACCTGCTAAGGGAGGGAACCAACAGAGTGCTGAAAACACAGTGTTTATCAGGCCATCAACAAAACAAAAGCCTCTTGTATTAGTTCAAGTTCTCCTTAAAAAGCTTTTTCCAAGGAAGGAACAGGGATATTGCCAGCTGACCAGTTTGATTAGCTCCTAAAAGTCCTAAGTGGACACTGTTTTGTCTGCCTGTCCCAGTAAAATTGAAGATGCACACAGAGATGCCTCTCAGCATTAGCTAGCATACCAGATGCCTAGGGTCTATGGGGCTAGGGTCTGTGCTGTGGGAGGGAAGGGGAATCCCTGTTTGAGCAGTGAGGTGGGGATGGGGCAGGGGAAAGCAAGGCACACCCTGCTTTGTCTGCAGACTCTGCCAAAGCTCTGGCTAGGGAGCAGAGGATTGGGGCCAGCCCTGTTCTCTCTAGCAGGCAGCCCAGGGCTGCAAAGCATCTGGGATGCTAAAGAACTCTGGTTTAACTTAAACAAGGAAGGGGGCTGGGACAGACATTGCACAAACTGGTTTAACCCAAATCAGTTAAGTCTACGTTCAACTAGGTTTATCTTAAACCAGTTTGGGCCATTTTGAAACTGGTTTATGTGCATTGAATTTATATTCTGTTACAGATTAGGGATTTGCTGAAGCACAAGTGCCTATGATGTTCTCTGCATTGACTCACGGCAGATGTGGTTAGGAAGTTCCCAAGTATCCAGTTTACGTGTAATTAAGCTTTGAGTGCTTTGTTTAATTGGATGGACTATATAGACTAGCAAGCTGCAGTAGAGGTTTTATGTTTCTAGGATGTGTTTTTTGGATGAGTTGCATACTATAAGCCCAGATGAAGTTAATGGGGACCACAGGTGCTCAGCACTGGCACTGATCATAGTTCAGAATGTCATATCAATGTGACTTTGACATTTCAGCGTTGGTTTCCCTTCAGATTTAGAACCCTAGAAAATGCTTTTCGAAATTTCCCATTAAACAGAACCTCTGGGAACTCCTGACTTTCAGAATATTTTCTCAAAATTCTTGTTCCATATAGATTTTGTACTTTATAGATATTGTTTTGTGATGTGATGCTATTGTACTATTGATGCATCATAATGTAATGTAATATGATAGGTGACATTTCATATTAGTGTTCATTTTTAAAAATAAGGAGGAGGAGTTAAGGGGTTCATGGGATCAGTTGTCAAATATTTGAAAGGATGCTAGAAAGGATAGAGAGCGAGAACTTGCCATAGGGGGAGGACTTAAAGTAGCGATCTGAAACAGAGGAGCATCAGATCTGAGTCTCAGGAAAAATTGCCCAACTGTAGCATCGTAGAACAAACTGCCCAAGGATGTTCTCAAAACTCCTTAATTAGAGGCTTTCAAAAAGAGACTGTATCAGAATTTCTCTGGGGTAGTTTAGGAATAGCATAACGTGAATTTGTGCAGGAAGTTAGGATTCTTGAGGTCCATTTTAACTCTAGAATATTAAGAGCAGTTTCTCCTTAATGCTGATCAAAATATCATCTTTTCTAGATCAAAGTCTCTTTTATTTATCAGCATTTCTTTAAAATAAAAATAGGAGATACTTTGGTCAACATGCCAAACGGTTTTATTACAACCAAAAGACTATGCACCACTACTACTGGCTTAAAATAAAAATAACTAATGAACTAAAAGCACAAGTGATTAAAAGCTATCAAGAAGTCTTGGCAGACAAAGTTTGTTGCGTAACTCTGATATTTTTTTATTACACCAACTAAAATATTGGATTTACCCAAAAAAAGTGTCTGCCTATATCCTTAAATCAACACAGCTATAACCTACATCCCTGAAATCAAGTAGACTTGCAATTCCAGAACTTTTCAAAACAAAAATGTGATGAAAAATACCTGTTTTAGTGTCTTTCATTTTTATTTTTTTTTTCTCCCATGGGCACTTTTTATCAAAATGGAAATGTCTAATTTAAATCAAAACTGAATTAAAAACATCATGTGTTAGCTAAGGGGGGAAATTAAGAAATTCCCAACCAACTCTATTCAGCAACCTTGAAAATGTCCTTTATTTTCAATGGTACCAGGATTCCTAAACATCTCAGATTAATCGTATTTGAAAAGTTGGCCCTAATTCAGTCAGATCAGTTATCCAGTGACTACAAATTTATACTGCTTTCTCATGCCTTTTTCTATGCTTGCAGTTTTAGCAGTTTATTCCTCACCACTTAAACCTTACTATAGATCTGTAAGAACTATGTTTCTCTTGATAGTATGTAATGAAATGGAAGTAATAGCCTCAGAATTCATAAACTTTCAGAAAGAACACTATTTAATTTAATTTGAACTAATTACTCCTGAGGAAATCAACTGTACTGGTTTTATGGAAATATAAATAGGCTCTGTCTATACTCTGGTTTGTAGCATTGGGATGAATTAACTGCCTCTTCCTGGGTGCATCTACACACGCTATTAGCACAAAGCAAAAAACTCCAACATGTATTGCACCAGGGTTTATTGCTTCTGAGTTTTCAAGTGTGCTCAGGACTGCAGCACACTGAGCCAGGTCAGAGCAGCCCCAGCTAGCAGAGGTTTCATGGGGTCAGCCTGGGGCTGCTCTGACCTGGCTCAGTGTACTTCAGAGGGGCTGGCTGTGGCACAAGGGTTTTCCAGTGTGGAGCTAAACAGCAGGTAGCCCATGCACTGAAGCACTCTCATGCCCTAGCTAGGCTGGTCAGTGTCTACACATGCATTGCTACACAGTAAATAGTACTTGTATTTACAAGTAATAATTTTTGGTGGTGTTTATTAGTCTACTGAGACTTAATAGGGCTGAAAGTGTACATGCTGAGTCTTTACTGCAGAGCTAATTCAGAGAATCATAGCAAATGAGGGTTGAAAGGGACCGCAGGAGGTCATCTAGTCCAACTCGCTGCTCAAAGCAGAACCATGCCCAACTATATCACCCCAACTAAGGCTTTGTCTATGTCTATCTGGACCTTTAAAACCTTCAAGGATGGAGTTTCCACAACTACCCTGGGTAACCTGTTCCAGTCTTTTACTACCTTCCTAGTAAGAGAGTTTTTTCCTACTATCTAACCTAAACTTCCCTTGCCGCAACTTGAGACTGTTGCTCCTTATTCTGTCATCTGCCACCACTGAGAACAGCCTAGCTCAGAGACCAGAAAACTCCTGCCTGAGGGCTGGACCAGTGGGCTCTGAACTCCATTTCCCAGACATCCCTACTCTAACAGCTTGGGCCAGTCTCCATGGAGACCCCAGCCACACCTGTCTAGGAAAGCTCAGGCTGGGATTACTATGGGGCAGAGCAGTGCAGGGGGCTATTCTGGAGCTGCTGGAAATTTGGGATGGGAGCAGCTTGCTCTGGACCCAGGGCAGAGCCACAATCTGTAGCTTGCATGTTCCAGGTAAGGGCATGCAGGCATGGGACAGTGGCTCTGCCCTGGTTCCAGACCAGGCAGTCACCGCTGCAAGGAGCCAGGGCACAGCTGGCATCCCCTGCCTGGAGCATGCAAGCTACAGATCATGGCTGTGCCCTGGCTCTGAAGCAAGCTGCCCCATCCCAAGTTCCCAGTGCCTCCAGAGCAGCCCCTCTGCCACCCTGCTGCATGTGCTGCCATGGCAACCCAGCCTGAGCTTTCCTGCATGGGTGTTGCTATGATCTCCATGGAGACTGGCCTAAGCCAGAAAGGCCAGGGGTAGCTAGAAAAGGGATTTTGGCTGCTGGCCAAATCAGCCATTTTGCCCACCCCAGTCTAGCTCCATCCTCTTTGGGATCACCTTTCAGTTAATTAAAAGCTGTTATTAAGTCCCTTCTCAGCCTTTTCTTCTCTAGGCTAAACAAGCCCAGCTTCCTCAGCCTGTCCTCAGAAGTCATATGCCCTAGCCCCTGAACCACTTTTGTTGCTCTTCACTGGACTGTCCACCTCCTTTGTAGCGGGGGGCCAAAAACTGAACATAGTGTTCCAGATGTGGCCTCGCCAATGCTGACTAGAGGGGAATAACCACTTCCCTTGATCTGCTGGCAATGCTACTACCAATGCAGTTCAGTATGCCACTAGTCGTCTTGGCAACAAGGGCACACTGCTGGCCCATATTCAAATTATTGTCCATTGTAACCCCCAGGTCCTTTTCTGCAGAGCTGCTGCCTAGCCAGTCAGCCCCCAGCCCTACCAGTGCATAGGATTCTTCCATCCTAATTTCAAGACTGCACTTGTTCTTGCCGAGTCTCCTGAGATTTCTTTTGGCCCAGTTCTCCAATTAGTCTAGGTCACTCTGAATCCTAGCCCTACCCTCCAATCTACTACCCCCAGCTTGGTGTCATCATCAGACTTGCTGAGGGTACACTCTCTGCCATCTTCCAGGTTGTTGATGAAGACATTGAACAAAACTGGCCCCCAGGACCAACCCATGGGGCATTCTACTTGATACAAGTTGCCAACTAGACATTGAGCCATTGATTACAGCCCTCTGAGCCCAATGCTCCAGCCAGTTTTCTATTCACCTTACAGCATTCATCCAGCCCACACTTTCATAGCTTGCCTAAAAGAATGTTATGGGAGACTGTATCAAAAGCCTTGCTAAAAATCAAGGTATACCACATCCACTGGACTCGCTGTGTCTAAGGAGTCAGCCATCTCTTCATAGAAGGCAATCAGGTTGGTCAAGCATGACTTGCCCTGGGAACAGTCAGCATGAATTCACCCAATCACCACCTTCTTCTCCAAGTGCATAGAAATGGATTCCTTGATGATCTGCCCCATGATTTTTCCAGGGACTGAAGTGAGGCTGACTGGTCTACAGTTCCCCGGATCCTCCTTTTTTTCCTTTCTTAAACATGGGCACTATGTTTGCCCTTTTCCAATCATTTAGGACCTCTCCTGATAGCCACGAGTTTTCAAAGATGATGGCCAATGGCTCTGCTATCACATTAGCCAACTCCCTCAGAACCCTCAGGTGCATCCCATCCAGCCCCATGGACTTTTACACATCTGGCTTTTCTAAATGGTCCCTGACACATTCTTTCATCACTGAGGGCTACTCATCCCCCCTCCAAACTGTTGCCAGGTGCAGTAGTCTGGGAGCTGAACTTGCCTGTGAAGACTGAGGTGGAAAAAGGCATTCAGTTCTTCCATCTCTTCTGCATCCTCTGTCACTAGGTTGCCTTCCCCAGTTAGTAAGGGATCCACACTTTTTCATGGTCTTCCTCTTGTATTGACATATTTGTAGAAACCCTTCTTGTTACCCTTCGCATCTTTTGCTAGCTGCAACTCCAATTGTGCTTTGGTCTTCCTGGCTTCATCCCTGCATGCCCAAGCAATACTGTTATATCCCTCCCTAGTTATTTGTCTAAGTTTATGCTTCTTATAACCTTCCTTTTGCAGTTTAGTTTACTGAAGAGTTCCTTGCTAAGCCAAGCTGGTCTGCTGCCATACTTGTCTTCCTACATATCAGGATGGTCTGTTTCTGCACTCTCAGTAAGACTTCTTTAAACTACAGCTGACTCTCCTGGACTCCTCTCCATCTCGTGCTAGTTTCCCAGGGCATCCTGCCTATGAGTTTGCGGGGATCCTATCCATGAATCAGTCAGTTCCATAGTAAATGTCTTGTGCAGATGCAGCCCCTGAGGAGCATTTTTACTGAAATTTATAAGGTATCAGTAGATAGGGTTAAAGAGAACATCGTTGCTATCTCAAACAAGAATTTCAAAGAACTTTTAAAATTTTCCCAGCCAAAGATGAAATCAAGGGGAGGGGGGAGGAGTTTGAAGTTGGATGACCACAAAATAAAGTAAGTGATAAAGCACAAAGGCATCACAGTTAAATGGTCTGAACACAGGGCAAGGAGACTGAGTTTTCATTCTTGTCCCTATAATAACTGGCTTTGGAGCTCTGGCCAAGACTGTTCCATGGACCTGGCTATAACTTGCATTAATGCCACTTGCCACTATGGTAACCATGTAAAAGGATTTTAAAGTAAATGGAAATATAACTTATTGCATTTATACTGTCAGTGCAAAGTAAAGGGGCCTTAGTAGAAATGGAAGTCAAGCACTCTGGGTTTCACTTTCTGATCTGAAAATGGAGAGCATGCTTATCCTCCCAACCTTCCTAGGAGAGAAATAAATGATTTCTATCATGTGTGGCAAAAAGAGGTAGGGAACTTTACGTTTTGAAAAACAGTTTCAGTACTAAGGATTATGGAATGATTGTCTAGCTTTATAGAAGGATTTTATAGCCCTTTTGGTCCTGTCATTTTATATACAATGTAAGCAGAAATATTGATTGGCTAGAACTGCCACTGCACTTACAGAAAAAAAGGTTGGGTGGATTGTCATTTGTGACCTGCTTACTGGTATACTACCAGAACTTTCTGGACCAGACATTTTCTCCAGGATACTTTCCTGTTTTCTTTGGCTGGTTAATGAAATAGTTGATCCATTTTTCTGAATTAACTGTTCTTTCTGGCAGCCTGAGAAATAGTCATCTTGAGCCAGACACTCTGCCCCATACACAGTTGCACAAGCAGGTAAGGAAATGCTGTGGTTGGAAAGACAGTCAACTCCTGACCTCCTCGGTATGCCTTGCTTCAAAGCCAAAAATAACTGGAGTCCTGCCCTTCTGCAAAGCACAGATAGTGCATACATAGTGCACCTGCGGGGCCGAAGTCTTCTGCAAGGGGAAGACTGCTAAGAAAGAAAGAATGGCCTTGATGATTTGTACGGCCTTCATGATTTTATTTAATCCTGGTGCCACCATCCACCCAGAGTGAAAACAAAGGTTTCCATAATTTTATACTTCCATAAACCCCGTACAATTAATTTGAACTAGTTACTACTGGGAAAAATCAAATCACATGTTCTTTCTGGAAATTTATAAAGTCTGTTTTTAAATTTTAGTCCATGCCCCAGGCTTAATTTTAGATGCCCTTGACAGTGAGTACTTCATAATCCCACTTTACATTGGCTTCACATTGCCCATTTTAACAAAATAAATGTTCCCAAGGGGCACATCTCTGTGAGCAGGGAAAACCTGTAGGAGTTCTGGCATGGAGGCACAGGACCCAGGGAATCCCTGGTGCCCCATGCCTCTGCCAGAATCTTCATCAGCTTATTCTTCAAGTGGAAGCACAGGTAAGCATGGGTTCCAGTGTGGAGGCACAAGGTGTCAGGAAGTACTATGCTCCTATGCTGCGCTGCACCCGGATCTGAACTGACCCTATGCCTCCACATGAGGTATGAGTCAGTGCAGGACTTGACGTGGGGGGAGACAGTAACAGCCCTGGTGAATCTCTGGGCAAGGGGGACACCTCATACAAAAAAAAAAAAAAGGCATACATGCCTATTGAAAGCCAAAGGAAAAATCCTTTATCTTTACTTCCAGTGCTCAGAAAGGAAAACAGGACTTTTAAAGTGCTTCATAGGATTCAATCAGTACTTCTACTAAAGAAATCACAGGTGACTTTCTGGGCTCAATTCCTGCTCCATTTTTTTCCCCTTCTTCCTTTCAACTGGCTGACAGTCAAGGTTGGGTCACATATTTGCCAATCAAAAGAAACCGTTACTACCATTGTTTGAATGTGAGGTTGCAGGGCTTTGGCTCAATTTATGTGAAGCAATATGGTTTTGGCAGGATGAGGATGGACAGGAATGGGGGAGTGACCTGGCAGTTTGAGGGCACCCCCTCATTAGAAAAACCTTAAAAACATTTGGCTCAGGAGGTAAAAGTGTTACATGCCAGAATGAGCCTGGTGAATAAATTCGTACAAGAACAGTTTAAGTGTTTGTTCTGGTTTTTTACACATTCATCTCATTTGCGGTCACTCATCCCATAGCCAGGCCAGCTATCCCATTCCCCTGATAAACACAGTTGTTTAAATAAACACAAAAGAATCGCACAGAATAGAGAATATGGGTTTTGAATCACAATGGTGTTCTTTAAAATAGACATGGAAGAAAACCCCAAGGCAATGGAAAATGTATTTTCCCTTCTCACCCCTTTGTACTACCTTTAGGGCAGTCTACATCTGTGAGGCCCCCTCTGAATGGGTAGATTACCTGGTTAATCTTGCCTTAAGTTCTGACCCAGCTACACACGCAGGAAGGTTTCTGCCAGCCCTGGAGCCCTTGTCAGCTGTAGAGCTTGCAGAAGGGAACGCTGCCCCCTCTGCAAGCCCCAGCAGGCCTTCTCAGCTCTGGAGCTTACACTCATGGGAGAACATGCAGAGGGAGCCTGGGATGCTGACCCCAGGCTTCCCCTGCACTGGCAATAAAGCACAATAGGATTTAATGTGCAATCTGACAGTTGCACCTCCTGCCATGCACATGGCATGGCAGGAGATGGGATTGTGTCAATTGTACGTTAGATCCCACTGCACTTTCACCTGCATGTGTAGAAGGGCTCTGAGTTGGTATATGCCATTTATGTTTCTCTGTCGCATTCCACATCACGCATATAGAGAAAGAAGTCTACCCATAAATATCATGCCCAAGGAAGAGCAGTGCAAGAAGGCAGAAAGCCAAAAGGCCTGATGCATTACTTGATACCAGTGGAAGGACTCCCTGCTCTTTCCATGGAGTTTGGATCAGGCCCATTGAAACTTATTACGAACAAGCTCATTCATGGAAGGTCTCATGCAACATTCATGGGTTTTAAAAATAAATGAGGAACCAAATTAGTAACTGGTAAACCAGTAATGAGGTGGTTCTTTCAAGTATACAACACGGCATGAATGAAACATGAAAATCAGATAGGAGAGAGAAAACAGAGAACAGATACAAAAGAAGACAAGTAGGAAGAAAACAAAGCAAGAAGGTCAGCAGTTCATCTGAAATGATTAACAGAAAGCACCAGGTTGTATTTTACCTGTTAGGTGTGTAAGTGGACCTAAGTATCCAAATTAGGGAGGTTACATTGTTATGCTTCAGCCCAAGTCTGAATTCATTGCCCGGCATGCGTGAGCCAATACACGAATGCCAGTTGGAAGTTTGAAAGAAAAAAAAGTTTTTATTGCTAGCAATAAAGGTGCAAGGTAGCAAGCACACTAAACAAGATT
>JAGPOW010000261.1:208512942-208541479 GCA_030014935.1 Caiman crocodilus | reverse complement strand
CAGCAGCAGCATGGAGGAGACCCCAGCAAGCTGTGCCTTGACCACTGCCACCTGAAGAAGCGTGAGTCATTGGACCCTTGTGTCCCACAGGAGAAAGACATTTGGGATGGGAAGACCCAGAGAAGGGGCTGGGTGAGTGGACCTTTGCCCAGTCAAGGCCCTAAGGGGAGGGGTCCCTGGTGCTTCCTGGACACACTTCTCCCCCTGGGACCACACTGGAAGGAGGACTATCCTTTGCTATGGCTCATGGACTATATTAAGGAATAGATGTTTTTAAGATTGTTTATGATTGTGCCTTATATTGAAATGTTGTATTGTGTGGTGCTGTTAAAACTGTTTATTTGTGATGGGTAAATAGTGCCATCATAGTACACAGTAATTTCTGAAAAACACCTTGTTGTTTTTTCTTGACTGTTAGGTCCCCTAACTGAGTAGGGGCCCATCTAATGTCTATCATTCTGCATTAAAGAAAGAGGGAACTATTCCTCTGTAGGGGTAAGATCACATTTCCGCTGTTATATTTGCATGAACACTAATTGAGTAGGGGTTCCCTGCTGTGGGGATCATTGTGGATATATATTGGTTTCCCTGGGAGTTGTGGTTGGGAGTGATTTTTCCCGCAGTGTTATTTAGGGTCTGACCTTGGTTATTGATTAATATCCTTTATGTCAATGGATGTCTATGATATTTAGTTTTATATTTGTATATATTATGTTAATAAATCCTGTAAATAGTTAAGAGCCTGTCTCAAGTCTAATTCTATAGAGGTAGGAGGGAACCATGACTCAGTTGTGGTGACCCCTCCCACAGCACCTCACCTCTCACCACTGCCTTGTCACTGGGATCAGGGCATACCCTTCAGTGCACCCAAGATACACCAGTTTATTTTTATAGTTTCCTAATTTCATTTTCTTGTGCCTATTTAACTTAATATCAGCTGTTTGGGACAGATTTTTTTCTCATTTGTGTGGAGTGCAGCTCTGTTGCCCAAGGAAATGGGGCATGGCTAATGCTAAAAGAACTCCAGCTGGTACAAAGCCCAGTAGTCTGTCCAATACATGAGAGCAGGGCTCACTGTACATCAAATGATGCGTCTTTTCCAAGATCTTTCTTGATACTCAGAACCTTCTTGATTTGCTTAAACTGTCATAAAAACGACTTATCCCTCCTTAGCTATGATCTTGCACACCGGGTGCAGTCAGCTGAAAATGCCACTATATGAGAATAAGTTAGAGAATGCCTGAAGACAGAACTTCTACTAGAGTAGAATCTAGACAATGGAACTCACTGCCAGGAAAGTGGAGAATAGCTGTAGGCTCCACCATGTTCAGAACTAACTGCAAACCTTGTTTCTTCAAACTAGCTGTCTCTCTTTAAGTTTTATGCACAGGCACATCCAAACTAATTAAACTATTTCTTCTACAAAATTGGAAGGTGGGGGGGGGGAAATTATGTGGAGAATATCAATTGTGCTTTTAAATATTTGAAATGTTGAGAAACTAGAGACTGCTAACATCCCCTTGCACACATTTCTTAAGTACCAGAATTCAATTTCTGAAAAAGACTGCTGTTCTTTATTGGTCTTTGGGCATAGCTACTCTGGCTATAGCATAGGAAGTATGCTCAGTTCCGTGCGCTGTTTGAATAGTTTCTTACTTCAGAGAAAGCTAAGAGAACCTCTCATCTAGTATTTAACGGCTTTCAATATTGATCATACAGATCCATGCTCTTATAGACTGCTTCAGTGTTCTCTTGGCTTTGTTGCCACTGGTGGCGAGGCTGTAGTTGAAGCTTCAAAGTTAAGAGTGACAAAAGAGGTTTATACTCTTAAAGTAGGAATTCAAACTCTGTATTATACATGAGAAACAGTACTTTCCCCAAAATTACAGCAGTTACTTTCATGAATAGAAAGCTAATTGACTGGGATATTTGTTTTCCTTTAACTTAAATGTACTTTAGGGGAAGATAATACACAGCTGAAGAATATAAAAAGGGTAAATCAGTTTCCTAATATACTCCCTTGAATCTTACTTTCTCTGACAGAGGGGGCATCAGAGGTTCTACCTTGAACAACTGCCAAGTATGGTGGCCATTTTGGTTGCATTTATTAGTAAAATTGGTTGCATTTTGTTAATAAGATTCTTATTTCCTTTGTTTATGGATGGGCTTCTTCTGATGAAGACTTGTAATTGATACAGTACTGAATGGCATTCAGTAACGGAATCTCCACTTTTTAAAGAGAACCACAACTGTTAGAATTACATGTGTGCTAGTCATTTTCAGAATTTTTCTAAATTAATCATATACTCTGCTGTTCTGCAAAGTGGTAATGCATCAAAAATAAGCAGGAGAGAAACTAATGAAAAAAAATATTTTCTACTTTTTCTGGGTAAATTTAAGTTCACTGTAGTAAAAAGAGAAGATTTGCATATTGTCAAGATGAAGGTTGAATGAGAGAATCATTATGTATAAGTTCAGAATTGTACTATTAAATTTGTATTAAAATGCAAATCATGGAGTCATAAATAATAAGGGTTATCTAGTCCAACCCCCTACTCAAAGCAGGACTATCCCCAGTATATCACCCCAGCTAAGGCCTTGTCTCTCCAGGTCCAAGGATGGAGATTCCACAAGTTCTCCGAGTAGTCTGTTCCAGGGCTTTACTACCCTCCCTATAGGAGAGTTTTTCCTAATACATTATCTAACCCAAACTTCCATTGCTGCAACTTGAAACCATTGCTCCTTGTTCTGTCATCTACCACAACTGAGAACAGACTGGCTCCATCTTCTTTCGACCCCCCCTTCAGGTAGTTGAAGGCTGCTATTAGATCCCCCTTTCAGTCTTCTCCAGACTAACCAAGCCCAGTTCTTTCAGTTTTTCCTCAGAAGTCATGTACCCCAGCCCCTGAACCATTTTTGCTGCCCTTTACTGGGTTCTCCAATTTTTTCTACATCCTTTCTGTAGTGGGGGACCCAAAACTGGACCCAGGACTCCAGATGTGGTCTCACCAGTGCCAAATCAAGAGGAAGAATCACTTCACTCTATCTGCTGGCAACACTCCTAATAATAATGCAGCCCTGTTTATTCACAATAAGGGCACAGTGTAGGCTCATGTTCAGGTTATTGTCTACTGTAATACCCAGGTCCTTTCTTGCACAGCTGTTAATAAGCCAGTCAGTCCCTTGCCTGTACTGGTGCATACAATTGTTCCATCCTAAGTAAAGGACATATCACTCTTTATTGAACATCATGAGATTTCTTTTGGTTCAATCCACAAATTTATCTGGGTTTATGATCCAACCCCTACCCACCAGCATATTTACTACTCCCCCTGGCTTGGTGCCATCTACAAACTAGCGAAGGGTGCACTTCCTTTCATCTTCCAGGTTGCTGATGAAGCTATTGAATAAAGCCTACCCCAGGACTGACCCCTGGGGCACTCTACTTGATACAGGCTGCCAACTACACATTGAGCCATTGTTTACTACCCTTTGAGCTGCTGCTTCCCAGGTTGCCACTCATTTCTCTATTCCCTACCATTGGTTTCTTGTTTGTGAGCAGCAGGTAAAGAAGAACAAAAGCTTCCTGGATTTCCTGTGCAGTGCTGTATTGCTTTCCCAGCAGATGTCAGGGTGATTTGAAGTCCTACATGAGAACCAGGGCTTGTGATTGCTAAAGTTCCCCTCACTGTTTGAGAAAATCCTCATCCATCTCATCCTCCTGGTTTGGTGGTCTATAGCAGACATCCACCATGATATCATCTTGCTGTCTTCTCTGTCCCTAACCCAGAGAGAATCAACAGGCCTGTCTCCAGTTTCATACTGGATCTCTTATTAATCGCACAATTCTTTCACATAAAACACAACTCCTCCTCCTTTTCTCCACTGCCTGTCCTCCCTGAACAATTTATATCCATCCTTGACAGTGCTCCAGTCATGCAGGCTATCCCACTAAGTATGTTTGTCCAATCATGTAATAGTTAAGTGTCTCTGATTTCCAGTTCTTCTTGCTCATTTCCAAGGCACTGTGCATTTGAGTATAGACACTTGGGGTAACTAGCCAATTGCCCTACTTTCCCAGAAAGAATGAGAAGGGCTCCGCTGTTGCCCCTTCCTGCTTATGCTTCTTCCAGGTCATCTACTTCCACACTTACTTCAGGTCTTTGGTCTCCATTTCATGGCAAATCTAGTTTAAAGCCCTCCTCACTAGGTTAGCGAGTCTGCTTGCAAAGATGCTTTTTCCTCTCTTTGTCAGATGGATCCTATCTCTTGCTTGTAATTCTTCTTAGAAGAACATCTCATGATTGAAGAAGCCAAAGCCCTGGTAATACCATTTCTGCAGCCATGCATTGATTTACAGGATGCTTCTGCTCCTGCCTGGGCCCTTCCCTTTGACTGGAAGGATCAAGAACACCACCTGAGCCCCTGACCCTTTCACCTTTGTACCCAGAGCCTTGTAGTCAATTTTGATCTGCTCAGGAGCATTTCTGGCACCATCATTGGTGCCCACATGGGATAGTAGTTAGAGGGTCAGATGAGTTTGTTATCCCTCCATGACATCTTGCATCTGAGCTCCAGCAAGCAGCAGAGCTCCCAAGACAACAGGTCAGGCCAGCAGATGGATGCTTCCTTCCCCTATAGAAGGGGAGTCTCTAACCCCCATCATCCATCACTTCCTCTTGGTGGCAGTGGTCTCAGTCCTTCCAACCTTGGGGATGCCTGGCCTGGCCTCCTCCATCAATGGAACATGCTCCTTCTACTCTGTTGTTATGGCTTCATGTCTGTTCTCCAAACAAACTGCTGTAAGTGGAAATGAAGACTTCTGCTTGCTGCCAAAGGTCACAAGCTTCCAGATTCCACCTTCCTGGAAGTCCACATCCTCTTCCAACTGTAACAGTACCTCTCACAGTCCTTCCTCTGAAGTCCTAGAGGTCTCCTTCAGCATGGAATCAACAAAGTAGTCCTGGCAAAGGATGCTTTGAACCTCTGTACCTCCTCCTGTGGCTCTCTTGCCCGCTCCCTGAGGAATACTGTCAGGAGGCAGTGCTCACATTGCAGGCATTCCCCACACCTGACTGTCACTGGAAGCAACCTGCAGTCTCCACACCAGGACCTGGGTGGAAGCCTCTACAGTGAGCGGGTCTGCCTGGACAGACACCTCACAGGTACAAGCAGAGCATGGGCTGGTAGTAGCAATAGCTTTGGCATTGTGATATCCTTCAGCTATTTCTATTGGTCTCTTAATCCACTGCCTCTCTTCCTGCTCCTCTTTCCAAGCAGACTTGGCAAACTCCTTTGTAAGCTTGCCTGTTTCCTACTCCTTTGTTTCAAAAGCTTCCCTTTTTCCTGTTAACCCGCTTCCTCTTACCAACACTGCAGTGAAGGAATGTGAGAGAGTTTCTGGGTAAAACTTACTCTGGACTCTGTTTAAACAAAGGGGCTAAGTATTGGTCTAAATGCCTAATACTACAGAGTAGCTATTCATTGAAGGGGGCACAAGAATCTGATCTTTTTTTCTAGCTTTTTGTAGCAAAGAGAATGAGTCTGACTGTTCTTCTCTATTTAATGATATTTGCATAATCAACTCCACTCTTATAAATTTATCTGATTGTACAAAAGCAGCTGAAATGATATAAAAATGTGCATGGCAGATTATATGCCCTATGGTCATCTGCTTCTGGTCTTTTGGCTGAGTCATTTTATCCTGGGATAAATTGGAGTCATTCAACAGTCCATGTCCATTGTCCTGGGACAAACCCTAAAAAGGATCATGGGATAAGTGCTAATAGTTTCTCTCAGAATATTGTGAAGTGCATCTGAATGGTTGGCCTGAGGTTGCATCACTGAGTCAGTGGCAGAAAAGTGGCATTCAGAGACTCACTAGACCTTGATTGGAAGGTGTATGCACCCCATAGATGTCACTACAGAGTTTGTACTTTTTAGAGAGGCTTCCAAGTGCCTTACCCTCTGTCCTCTCCTTCCTTTCAGTGTTCTCACCTTCCATGTCTTGATGGAAACTCAATAGGGGAGGCTGTCTGGGGGATAAGATGCACTTAAAGGAATGGGCCTGTCTGGGCTGCAGGCCCATTTTTACCATTTTTACTTTAGTGGAGTCCTGTAGCTTCAGGCTCCATATTCAGAACCTCCAGCTCCTGGCTCAACTTTGGTCACACTTCATGATCCCTGGGTTCTAAAATTAATGATGTTTACCACATTACATGGTAGTAATTCCAAATCATACCCCGGTCTTTGTGCTCTGCCTACTTGGCTGAACTTCATTTTCAAGGCATCCCCATTAACTTTCTTTCTATGGCACCTGCTTCCCCTTCAGCCACAATCCGGTCCTTTGGGGGAACAGAATGAAAATCACCCAAAATTCCAACACCTGTCCTTGGGCACAGCAGTATCCCACAGGGTTTCACCTCACCCCTGTGTGGCACATTCCACACAGAAAGAAAACAAAAGAGAAAAGCTCACAGAGTACTCTGCTCACTTTCCATGCAAGTCTTTATCCTCTCTTCACTTGGTCTTCCTTCTAAGTTCCCCCTGCCACAGTCTGTGCTTCTGTCTTTGCCTTCCAGGGCAGCTTCTCTCTTCAGCAGCTCCCCCAGCCAGACTGACCCTTTTTGAACTAAGGCTTTGCCTTATGTACCAGGCTCTGGGTCACCTGACCCTTCATTTCCCTCTCTGGGGTCATCAGGCTCTGTCTGCACCTGGACTCAGTAGCCAATCCCACCTGTCTACCAGCCCCCGCACTCCTTGTCTGGCCTATGGGGATGAGTGGTTTTTAATACCTCTTCATTAATTAGTCCAACTAGCAAAGTTCATTTAGGAGTTAGATTCTCAGTTGCCTTCTGCTGTCAAGGACTACCTACTCCTCTAAAATGCTGTCAGGAGATGGCATGTCCACATGGTCTGGGTGTTCCTTGTCCTGATTATCTCAGCCTAGTGTAGTTGTTGCTGACACCCTGCCAAACAAATTGGCAGAATGCCCCCCACCTTATTTCTCTCTGGTATGGGATTTATGGGTGTAGATGGGGGCCACATGGCATAATAACTTAATGATACACTGAGATGTGCTCCTATGACATGCTATTGTCACCATTGTTTCCTATCAAAGAGGTGCAAAATATCATCTATATGAGTCAGTGGTAGCTTCTGGGACCACAGATCATACTGATGTTTGTTTGCTTCATTTTGCTTGACTTTATCTATCTTTTTGGACTTCTGCAAATCCCCAGCAAGTCTGACATTAACATCTACAGGCCTTGGTATACATCACACTGTAACTGCACAAATTATGTTAGTGCTAGCTCGAGTTAGAAGTAGTCACACATTCAGGCCAGCAGAGGACCTAAGGACTGAAAGGTAAGAATCCCACCCCCATGCCAAACTTCTCCCCTGCCCTCTGGGGCTTCCCCTTCCTGCTTACTTCTGGCTGCTCATGCAATCTGTCTAAGGGAAGTAGTTTAATCCTTGCCTGCCTGTTTGCCCAGGCACCATTGTCACTGTTGCTCTTCTCCAGGCTGAGCCTGCCCAGACAGCAATGGTGATGACGGTGGTGGCCAGGAAGGCAGGTGAAGTCTTTCCTGCCTGTTCCCCTGGAACAGACAGCATAGGCCAGCATAAGTGGGGAGGGGCTCAGGTGGGTGGGGAGACAGTGGGCCCAATCCAGGCCAACAGGGGAGGCAGGGTGGATGTGGTGTTTACACCAAGGTTTAGCCTACAGTGATTACACTTGATTTTAACATGAGCTGGGTAATACAGGTCAGGGACAATCGTGCCCTTGAGTGGCATAACTTTAAGCCTTCTAATGAGTGCTTAAAATCAGTTTCAGATGTGGACTGTCCAAATGTTCACATGTTAAGAGCTCCAGGAGGCATACAAAATTATTCTGTAACATGGCCCTTACTGTGTGGATATTCTAGTTTTAGTTTTCTGTTGATCAAAATGTTAGCAAGTGAAAACTCATTCTTCATTGGCACTGTTCCATAATTTAACTCTGCTAAATACACATCAGAGTTGAGCTCACTGGTCCTTCTGTCTCGTATATCTATTTTCTTTTTATCATTTCAGGTTTCCTATCATTCCTACGAATTCAGAGCACTGTCAGCCCTCCACAAATTCATTTTTGGACTGAGTCACTTCCTTTGCTTGGTGAATTCTAATGTGTTTGGGGATTAACCTTAGGTCTTCCATCAGTCGATCTCTCCCTCTCCCTCTTGAGTTTTTGTTCCATATTCTAATAAGGATATGATCTCTCATCAGTTAACTCTCCCCAAAACTGCAAGATTTGTTCTTTAGCCTCTTGTATAGCAAAAATTATTCTCTATGTCTATGCATAAAAGGTGGTACTCCTTAAATGTCTATGTCATAGTAAGCCTTCTCTTCCTTAGTTTAACTGAACATTTTTTAACACATTAAATATTTAAGAATGAACTGTTGTCAAAAATAAAGGTAACCTATGACACCTTACATTTTACAGCATGTCTGCACTGTGTCCTACCCTTGCAGCGGTGGCTATTTCAAAATACACCTTAACCTTGCATTTGTCAAACCTGAAAATGCAATAGTGAAGCCACTTTTGGTATGCCCTCTTCTGATGGCCAGTCTGAAGTTTCAAGGGTGACCAGATAGGTAAGGTAGTCATCCTGGGAACAACCCTATGTCCAGGTTTGGTTCACATAAGCGAGACAACAGTTGGTCAGGGAACACCTAAGATTGGGCTTCCTTGGTAGTGCCAAAGATAGATATTGTGTTATCTCTATCCTTAGTTGATACATATCACTTGTAGATAGCATGTGAAATACTAGTTGAAATTCTGTCAGTTGTTTTTCAAGTTTCAGCTCTGATCTTTTAACTGGTCCAGTTTTCTACTCAGAGTATTTTTACTTCTTGTTTCATGAGCATTTGATGCTTGCACAATCCTTCAACGACTGATTTCTTCCAAATGAGCACAACTAACAAGTACTTCACAGTACCTTGACTAGAATTTCTGTCTGAAAAGCTCAGCTTTTCAAACCAGTAGTTCCCGACACCACGTTTTATGCCCACCTGTCCTTTCAGAAAGGGATGTGGACAATCTTGAAAGATTTACCATTATTTTTGTTATGTTTGTGTTAGATTTGAAAGCCTACAAGAAGGTAGATAGCTGCTGCTTCAACTACTGGATGAAGGCGGAAGTTTAGAAGGGAAAATAAATAACTGTGCAGAGGGCTCTGAGAGTCACGTAAAACAAAGTCTAGCAGGTGGGCATAACAAAGCTTCCTTGTTTCTCAGGTTTGGCTTCATTAACAGAGAATGCAAACATATTAGATCAAAGTTGAGATCAAGTCATTTCTTGAGGATTGAAACTTTTTACCCCAGGCTTTCTTGGTCTGTAGCACTCTAGAGAACCATTCCCACCTTCCTTATATCCAATTGAAGTAATGAACCACCAGTAATGAATCTAGTTGAAGTAATGAGCCACTGCCTCAGTGAATCAGCAGAACAACACACTTATCCTTCTCCCAGTAGGACCAAAAGCTGATGAAAGGGATAGATGTTTTAGGCAAGCCTTGCTGCCCTGTTACATTTATGTTTAAAACATTTGTTTCTAAAATATGCAAAAGCGAGCATTATTTTTAGGAAAGTTTTCATTAGGAAAAGAACAGGGATATAGAGGTTACATTTTGTCTACAGGTAGCTCTGGAAAAGGTACAGACAAACCAAAAGAAGGATGCTAATAGAGCATTACATGAGGTATAAAAGGTCTTGTATAAGGATCTGGGAAAGTAATGGGATAAGGCCTAGTGTTGGTTAAGGACAGTAGGACATTAGATTAAATGTGAACTGTCCACTGCTCATATTCTCTCTGTCTTGTGGCTAGAAACTATGTGTTTCTTGCTTTCCTGGTGCCTTGAAGCTGCTCTAAATTCAAAATATTTTCATTCTTTTTTTTTTTTTTTTTAATGGGTAGCAAAGATTTCAGAGAAACCTGGTCATTAATTGAATTTCTGAGCTACCTGGATACATTTAATCAAAATATTGTAATTAGGAAAATAAGCTGATAGGATAAATAAGCTGTTCTGTCCTTTTGATTTCCTGGGAAATCTTTTTAAAGGGAGAAGGAATGCAAACTGTCACTCCAGTTCCAGTTGCAGTAAAATATTCTTCAGAGCTCAATCATAAAGTCTCCTAGACTAACATATACAATGATTAAAGAGGCAATAGTGTTTCTTGATTTTTCTGGACCTCTAAAGCTAAATTATATAAATTTCTAAGGTCAAAGAAAACAAGTGAAGAGTTCAGATATGTACCTGCTTCCTTGAATAGCATCCATAGTTTGAGTTACCCAAAGCTCTCATTGGTCCAGTGAATTTTCTTGTTAAGTTCAGCACCTTCTGCTAACTATTTTGTGATTTCACTAATTATGTTAATTCATCATCTACCCTTCTTCTGTGGGATTCTGAACATGACATAACTGTTTTCTAAAGCATTAGCTGTGAAGCTGAAAGGTGTTTTAAGGCTGTTTTTGTTTTTTGTTTAGTAGAATGTGCATCAAGAGCAGGAGTGAGTGAACTGTAGCCAGATATACCATGATTGCTTAGGATACAAAAACTGAAAATCAGTTGAAATACTACCCTCTTCCCTCCACTGCCAACTAATGGGCTAGACCACTCATCTTTTAAATTATGACTTTTTTTCTTTTCTTCTCCTAATTTCTGGTTTGGTTTCCATGGAGTTTGGTGGTACTTTGTTCTTGATTACTCTTGTAATGGTCTCTGTGCGAAGTCTATAGAACCTTGAGAGTGTGGGGGGAAAAGAGCTTTACAAATAATATTAGTATCATATTAGTCACTAGTCAGTAACATCACATAAACCTGTAGATCCTTTTCATATATTAAGTGAAGTGATTCTAATAAAAATGAGAAAAATATGATTATACAGTTTCTTTGGAATGAACCAGTAGAAGTTGGAGTGGATATTATTTAAATCAGTATCTCACCAGTGCAAGTTATATTTTATTCAACAAAATCTCTTTGGAGATCATTGAAGTGTCCTTTGTGTGTTTTGCTTAGATGCTGTTGGCTATTTGATTCCCTGATTCATTTACTATAGTGCAGACAGAAATGCTCCAAAGCAGAGTGCCTTCATTAACTTCTGTCTTTGTCAATGAAGCAGGGGACAGGGTGGGAGTAGAGGAAGCTTGTTCTGGAGTTTGCTCAGGTGGCACAGGAGGGTGAGGCAGGTGCCCCAAAGTGTGGGAGGACTCCAATCCCCCCGGGGTGGGCGGACTTCAATCCATGCTTCCCCACTCCAGTGTGGCTGGGGAAACCCTAGAACAGACTTCCCTCCCACGCCTTCTCCCCCTCCCACCCTGAGACAGTAGAAGCTGGGGGCGGTGGGGCAGAGACGCATCCTCTCACCCTGGATCAGCTCCTAATTAGAACTCAATCTCCTACCCTCCCAACCCAAAAGCTAACTTCCGTTGCGTTAGGAGGATTGGTGTAACTCATGGCACTTTCTGTGAAGCTCCATGATTTAGACCTGAGAGCTGCACATCTGTCTCTGCCTCAAAGTCCTGAAAGCACATGCTTAAATTGAATCATGTAAACATTGATTTTTGACAGCACTACCCACTTGCATAAAGATAGGCATATACTTAGGTACCTTGTTGAATTAATGTCTTTGTGTGTAAGTCTGACAAATGTTTGTATTTTCTCATATGTCTAGTAAATTTTAAGCTTCTGAAGAATGCAGGATAGACCCCCGTGGGATGCCAGATCTTTCACATGAATAGTGAATGGTACAAGTGACAGTTGAGTAGGCTCTGTGCCACCCTCAGTACGTTCCTGACAGTAAAATGGTAGCTCACTGTTCTGTCCCCATAAACCCCTTTACCACAACTGACCATTGCAAACAAGAGGTAGTTTTAGCCATAATTATTAATGTTACCAGTAATGTTAATGATGCTACCTCAAGAATTAGATACTGACTCTTATCTCACTTACGGTGGGATAAATCTAGGGTAATTCTAATAGGGTTATGCTGGTAGAAAACGACTGTAAACAGCAAGAGATTCAGGTCCATAACTTACTTGTAGAGGATATGTCTCTTAAAAGTTGCCTTCAATGGAACATATGAGGTACTTAGATTTATGAAGTTATCAAATAACTAGTTTTTTTAGGTTCTTGTCCAACTTGCAAATGAAGTTCAATGAGAATCTTATCAACTTCAGAAGGAGTCAGATTGGGCCTTAAGGGAAATTCTTTAAATAATGGCAAATTAAAGTTGAAACTTTGTTTTGTTAGTCTTTGGATTAAAGCAGTACTATATTATTAAGGAAATAATTAGATTCCTTGGAGCATCATTGGGTTGGTAATCAAAGATTGAAAATACTCTAAAAATAAGAGCTAAACTTAAAATAGAACTAAGATCATTGTGAGGCATAGATAGCTATTGTTTATGTAGTTCTGAACCTGGCCTCTATTCTTAATTTACATGAGTAAGAAACTGGTCTTTAGACACATATATTCTCAGGATCTGTTGTGTCAGAGTGAGCAATAAAATACTGTCCTTAAAATAGCCCTATACAAATCTTCCGCCAAAAGCCACGAACATGTCATGTTAGTATGCATGCAGTATAAATCTGGTCAGAGCTCGCAACATCTCCTGTGTATGGCCAGAAAAAACATTACCCTCTGTTTTCCTTTCAGTGCTAAATAAAATCATCATCCTTTACACTGAGCATTTGAAATGCATTTGAAGAGCAGCAACAAAAATCAGTACAACTTGATAATAAATGCTTTAACAAACATCTCCATTTTACATCATTCAGAGCCCATGTGGCATATTTATCCCCAAACAGTTGCCTATTCCTGCCTCTGCAGATCAAAACTGCTGTTTTAATTACCTGATTGAAAAAAATAAATAAACAGAAACTTAACAGAGGAACATAATGAGCACAAATTAATAGCACCACAGCAAAAACAGTGTTAGTTTCAACAGACAGCTGCAAGAGCAAATGAGTCCAAGAGCAAATGAGTGCATTTGTTTTGAAGTTCTTCCTGAACATTGTGAGTCATCTTCCTGATCTATTTCAGGTGCTAAAGGATGCATGTGTCTGAGGTCAAGTGAGTAACTAATCTGTGTGAGTGAAGCCATGAGGGTTGTCTAATGTAATAGACCATTGTGTAGATTCATCATGTAAAAGTAGCTCTTCCAGGGCTGTCATAAAATGAGGCAAACTTTCTATTGATTGTTGTCCAACAGGATTGAATGTTTTTATTCCAAACTGAAAACAGTTTCAACCTACTGATCTAGATCACCTTAAATCTCACCTCCTTAATCCCTCCATCTCCTGGTGAGGAAGTTGAGGAAGGTGGAAGAAAAAGAGCACAGCAAGCTCAGAAAATAACTACATTTTCTGGCATGAAATAGATTGTAATGAGAATTATAAACACTTTGAGGTAGGGAAACTTTGAGGTAGCACTTAAGGTATCCCTAAGAGCTTAAATCCATGACTATGCAGTATCTAAAAATTCAGGTCATGAGTCAGGAGAGTGCCCCTATTAAGAAAAGCAGTTAAGCACATACTAAAGAGTTTTTTTTTCCTGAATAGGGACACATTGAAATGAGTGTTTGGGCCATTTTCAGAATGAGACCACAGTATTGCTGCTGCATGCATGCAAACAAAAGGCAAAGAGGCAAAGGGCTAGTATACATTTTGTCATCTAGGCAGAGAAGCTTTTTACATGGGTCATTCAGGGAAGATGCCGAGTCTATTCTGACAGGTGCTCAGTAAAACTTTCAGCTGATCAACCTTTCTGAAATGAGTACCAATACTGGGGTGGAAGATTGAAGTGGATTATTCTAATGTTATAAAAGCCTATGTCTGTCTGTCTGTCTGTAATGCTTTATTTGCACACTGACTGGCCGATGGAAACAGCAAATCAGAGTGCTCCAAGTGTAGGGGAGCGCCACCATGATTCTGAAGCCACTCTGAGAACTGGAAAGAGGGTGGAAGAGCTCGGGTGGGACAGCATGGGGCATTAGGTGGTGGCACTCCATCCCCTCCCTCCACCCCCATCATTCTTGATGGGCAATTGGCTAGTATATGCATAAAATCCATTTTTAGGATTATCATTTGCTACTCCTGCCAATGAAGGATAGGGGCTTGCTTAGACATGTGCACACACCTTAAGTATATAGGACCCAGTCTATGATCACATGGTTTACTTTACCTCAGGAGAACTAAGAAAGATTGGGCCAGCAATTTTCTACCCCACTTAACCTCACTGAACATATGTACATATTGGTACTTAGATCAACTTAACCCTAGTTAGGTTGATCTAAGTATAACATCTGCACATACCGTGAAAGAAACTGAGATAGCCATGTTGGCTAGCCACTACTGGAGAATGTGTCCACTGTTCTAAATAAGAGAACAGCATCTCTGGGCAGATGTTCCAGACATGAAGCCCATTATATTTTATAGGTTCAGAGTTCTTTCAGGGTTTAGAATACCCCAAATACACTTATTTATGTAACTGAGGAAACCATGATATTTTGGTCCCAATTGAATGAGATATTCTGAGACTGCCTTTTTTGAACTAGTATCCCCCTCTAAAAGAAATCTTGTTGCTCTGCAGCTGTTGGGTGTTATGTAGTCAAATGCTTGTGCTTTCTAACCTAGTTATTACTAGTGATAGGTGACTGTTAAACAGTTGAAAATCTGAATAGATACACAGAAGTTTTAGATACTAATTCAAAGCATAACCTAATGATCTTGGGCTCAGACAGTTCATTTGGAAATCTCAGCATTCCAATGCTTCCTTTCTGGCTAGGAATGTTATAAAAGATAGAAAAGAAAACCTTTTTTGTGTGAAGTCAGTTGAGAGGCTTTTGATTCCAGACAAACAAGGAAAGCAGAGAGGTGCAAAAATAAAACAGTAGTCCAAAGACAAGTAACTTACTTGATTTCTCCCTCTTCCCCCACCCCAAACAAATCAAATGTGAGGAGGTGGGGTTGTTGTTTCAGTTGTCATTGTTGTTGTAACAACAAACTAGGGCAACTGTGATCAGTTAAGTGCCCTTATGAAAGGAAGCGTGTTCTTATGATTAGTACTTATACCCTGGAGTTGAGAGTTGAGCTTTGTTATAGATTGCCACTTTTTCAATTTACCTTGATTGCATAATGAGAATGATCATACTTCAAGACTGTAAATATCCCATTTATTGGTGCACATGCACAGGAGTTTGGAACAGATGCACTTATAAAAGTGATCAGAGCATCCTTTTACCTGTTTTCCCCTGTGTCTGCATTGGGGGAATCATCTTCAAACCTGACATTTATTTTATTTATTTATTTGCTCCAGCCCCCAGTGTGCGGAGCATGCAGGTCCCCAGGCAGCCCCTAGCAGGCTGGTACTCTGGAAGCCTGCAAGGGAAAACCCACATTTTCCCCCTGTTTTTCTCCATTTTTAATGTTTGATCCATTTTTAAAGTTTGTTTGCAACACTTTCATATATTCTTGCAACCTACTCTTGAGTCACCACCCACAGGTTGAGAAACACTGTTTAAGGGTCCCTTTATACCAGTCTAGCTCTTTTACTTGCTAGAAAATAGAAAGGTCAGAGCTTCTAACCCAACACAAGTTTTAAAACTATTTCTTGATATAAGTTTTTCCTAAGTAGTAGGAAAATGTGGGCTATTTTCCTGCAAAGTGCCTGATCTCTATAGGTTTGACTTAGAAGAAATATTAACTTTTTAAATAGAAGTCTTATGGTATTTGATGTTTAGCTTACTGCCCAGTCTCCTGGAGATGGGTCATTCTGTGGAAAAGTTATATTTTAGATTATAGGTTGAGTCTGTAGTGTTCCTGGCTACAGATAAAAGCTTGAAAATGTGACCTGAGTTTACTGAGGGAGGAGGTTTGAGAGAGAGCTCAAACCTGAATGTAAATAAGGGGTAATGGCATAAGAACATAAGAATTGCCATTTGCTGTGTCATACCATAGGTCGGTCTTCCCTAGTATGCTGTGGCAGAGAATGGATTCTGAAAGAGTGAACTGGGACTGGGTATAGGCAGAGTTGTTTTTTGTTTTTTTTCATTGTTCTTCTCTCACTTGCAGCCTCCAACATTTAAAGTCTAGGATGTTCTAATTCAGTGTCTGTGGGCATCTAAACACATGGTCCGGGGTGGTGGTGGTGGGGTGCTCTAATTTTTAAGGGGTTGCGTCACAGGGGGTGCCTCCAGCATCCCATGTATTTAGCAACTCATGCTTCAAAATGGCAGCAGTAGGACTTTAACTAAAGCTTATTTGAGCTTTAGGTAATACGTCCTTGTCAGCAATTTGAAGCACAGGGATGCTGAATAGATGTGACACAGAGGCTGCTGGAGCACGATTATTAACACCCTCTAGCAGACTGAATTAATCAAGTCTGCTCCAATATGTGCTGATTAGCACACATCAGAGTAGACATCCAGCACATGTATAGGTGCCCTGTATCCCTAACTCCAGTGCTCAATAGCTATTGCTGCCCCTTTCCTCCAAGAATTTGTCCAATCTGTTTTTTGGCAGTGTTTGTTGAAGTTGAAGTCAAAACTATGTTGAAGTTGGTCTCATGATGTTTGGGGATATGACACATTTTTAGCTACTTTGCTTCTCTCATACCAGAGGCCTAACAGATGGCAGTGCAGAATGTTTTAGCTAACTGAATGGGGAAACAAATTAGCCAGTAGCTGGCATATTTTGATTGCTATTGGTCCAAGGATTTTTAGACCAGATAAATCAAATTCTTTGTTCACTGAGTGCAATGGAAATTCTCATGAATTGGCCAACATGGCCAAAGGTATCCTGCCTATACTATTATCAACCGTCTTCTGTAGTTTGCATGTCTCAAGATAAGCAAAAAGAAATAGAGAAGGATAATAGAGATGGACGAAAAGGTTAAGCAAATATCAGCATTTTTTCCTAAATCATTCCACTTGGGGTGAGATTTGTCAATATGAAACCAGTGAATTCATATCTCGAAACCCCGAGGTCTGGTGTCTTACTCCACTCAGACTGACTGACTGACAGTTTGTAATAAGGTCCCTGGTATTGCTCCAAGGAAAATAGATTTTGTAAGTTACTACTGGGCATTATTGCAATAGTGTGACATGTCTTATGCAGTAGTACATATATTCACAGGATATTTTAACTTTAGGTACATCTGCCCTTTTTTAGGCATTAACTGTGAACTCTATAGATGGCCATCTGCAGCTGTCTTGGGTAGAAACAAGCATGGCCCTGACCTTTTTAGGGTATTGTTACATGTTTCATTTATCATGTGCTAACTGAATTTATAACATTAGTATCTGAGCAAGCATCCCATCCCCACATTCATCTCAGTGCACTGGAGCCTTACCAATTCAAGGGTCCATTGTAGTAAGTAAGGAGGCTGGTAGGCCAACAAGCAGCTTTGTTGGTGCTCCTTTCCCTCTCCCCACAACACCCAATGGAGCCTTGCCAGCTCAAGGCTCTGGTGTAATATAGGGGCTAGCAGTGACACTGGCATAACATGTATTGGCACTGGAGTTATGACCCAGACACCATACTGTCCATGTTCTGTCCTGTCAGCATAATCCTTTGTTTCTCAAACCCATCACATGCACACATCCTAATTTGGGCTTTACTGGTTCTCCTCTTCATTTGGTCAGTTATCCCAAAACTAGAAAGCCCAAGGGCCCTGCACTTGAGGTAAGGTGGCACCAGGTCACAGTGCCCATGTTATGGAACAGTGTAGTGTACATGCCTTCAATTTCCCAGCCTGAGTGTCTGCTCGCTGCTTGCCTGTCAGACACAGTAAGCCTTGGAGAAAACTCTCATCACAAACAGGCTTTTTAGAAATCAATTAACACTTGCTGTTTCCCTGGACCATTGTTCTAATGCATACCTAATTTATCTATAAGCCAGTTTCGAAAAACAAACCTCTAAATACCATTTTCTAGACACCAGCATGGAGCTGGTCCCAGCCTCCCCCCCGGTACCAGAGCCAGTTCACAGGCTGGAACTGGCTCCTATACCATGTCAGTGTTGGTCCCAGCCCCATGTCCCATATGAGCCTCGAACTGGATCCCAGGTGGTGTGGGGCTGTGCCTATGTTGTGCCCAATCCCATGCACAAGCACTGGGGCCTTAATTTTTTTTTATGCCCTGAAATTGTACCAGAGCTAGTTCAAGGCTTCAGTGCTGTACTATGATCTACATTTAGATCATAGTAAGCATTAATATACGATTGCCCAGGCAGCTTTCAAAGTCATATTATTGCTTACTGTGATCTGAAGATAACACATGTAAAGTGTAATGTGTAACAATACCCTTAGTGTGAAAAAGGAGCAATCTATTGTACCACCTATAGAATCTTTTATTTATTTTAATGAGATTCTCTTCATTTACAAGGAAGGATTCATATGTCAAAAAGCCTGGTGTTCCTAAACATGACTAGTGCAATAATGTGAACACACATGCTGCTACTCATTTGGTTTTGCTGATGACAAAATCTTTGGTCCTTTGTCTTGGTATAACAAATCAAATATACACCAGAGAAACTAGTCAGTAAATAGCTATTTGCTAGATCAGGAGTGGTGAACTCCCAACACCATGTCATCTGCCCCATGGAGTTCCCGCTGAGTCCATGGCGAGACCAGTGGACAGTGGTCCTCCATGTTAGATTGGGAATGCTGGGGTCGCATGGGGCTCTGAGGCCTGATCATGGTGTGTTGGTGCAACGCAGCCCACAGAATGGCCCTGCACAATTCATCTGGCCCAAAGAGCCAAAACGGTGAGCACCTCTGTGCTAGATGAAATACTTTGCTGGCAACTCACTGCCCATGATGGATGATTATAATTAACGACAATTAAGCTCTTCACTAGAAATAATGTATTCTATTGTTATGTATTGCATTTAGCACCTCTGATATGGGAAAGGAACTATAGGACTCCATAGGGCTTAATTTGTTAATAAATTGAAAATACTGTAGGCTGCCTACCTAGGAAATTTAGTTATAATTATGTGAATGTAGAGAAACAAAAGAAAACAAATTTGTGGAAGGACAGCTCATTTGGAATCACCTGCTTACTACTCTTACTAAGCTAATCAAAAAGGAGTAAGGGTGATTTAAGACTTAAAAGGGTTATTTGTCAAGTGCTTCAGCAATTGTTGTAGATAGCTGAGAAACTTTGCCTCAGCATTCTAGGTATTCTCTATGGGAAAGCTGAGGTAATAGCAAGGTAACAATATATAATTATCTAAGACAAATAAGTCATCAATTGTCAATAATTGTGTTACCACTGGATAGCTGACATTTTTGTACAGATTATACTATTTGTCTATGATATGAACAAAACAGGTGACAGTCTATAAGCCAAGAAACTGTAGAGTTCATTTTATTTAAGGCAACATCAATTTTCCCACAACTTGCCTTCCAGCCATAGTGATAGGGTACCATACCGTATAGTGAGATTATATAAATATTACTGCCAATGCTATCATGCTGCCATAACACTGAGCAACTGGTCCCTTCCTGGGAGAAACTACTGTCTAAATAAATGAGACAAAGGGTAGGAGGGAAATAGATACCAAAGTGAAGAAGAGACATGGAAAAGGTCACACAGTAGGTCTATGACAGAGACAAGAGTAGAATCAAGGTCTGAAGAGAATTAATCTAATATCCTACCCATTCACATAATGCAACTTTTCCTGGAGAAACTGTCCAGGATTGGCCTAAAGTCTCAAATTTCAGCTAATCCAAATTTTATTAAACTTCAGGGGAATTTGGTCCAGGATTCTGGATTAGGCTCATCATCTGTCTATTATATTCAATGCTGTGTGTGAATAAAGACTTGATGCGAAGCCCAATCTTTCCATAGACTTTAGTAGACTTTGATTCACCACTTTACCTTAATTTATAATCCTATACTTTTCTAGTAGTGCAATACATTTATATTTATTTAATTTGTATTTAACTTACTTTGGTGTAACTTGTGCTCTTAATTGCAATTTCTAAAGACCAATGATGAATGCTTTAACCATGCTGGAGAATGAAAGCGTTTAAAAAAAAAAAAAAAAAAAAAGTGGGACAAGATCTTGAATCCATGGAGCATTCTGATTTTTAGTATTCTTTCCCCAGACATTCAGTTTTTGTTCCACAGAACTGGAGTGAACCACTTTGGTCATGAGATGCTGTCTCATCTGTTTGCAGATGGCCATGGGTTTGTAGATGAGTTTTGGCAGCCTGTTGGGGAGGCACTGTAACTCTGGTGCTTTACACAGTGTCATGAGTTAGAGTACCATTGATCATTCACCTGTTGGGTGGGGTGGGTTTGGAGCCTGCTAGCAGGTGGGGGCACTCCAGCAACCTCCCAGGAGGCTGCCAGCCTGCCCCTCTCCCTAGCACCCCTCCCTTAACCCCTTTGCTACTGGCAACTGTCAGCAGAAGCTGGGGGTGGGAGGGAAGGATAGGGGATGGAATCACCCCATCACATCTCCTGTGTCAGACAAAAGTTAAATTTGAATGCGATCAGCCATTTTAAGTGTTCTTCAGATGTGAATGTTTGATGTGTTATGGCTACAGAGCACTTTCCGGGTCCTCATCATGCAAAAAGTTTAACATTTGTATACACCATGTGTCATAGTCAATTAAGTCAAAATGAATTCATAAGAATATCCATTCTTCCATGCACATATACTCTAATACAGCATAGGCTATACTTTCCCCCACAGTAGCTTAAAACACTCCCCACTATTATTTAGTACATACAGATACAAAAGATATTTGGGAAATTATAACCTTAAAAATGGTAGTTGAAGCAGGAAGAAAACAGACAATAGTAATGACTTGGGCATTTCCAAGGGTAGGAAATTTGTTAAATGAAGAATGTCCAGATAAGCCCAGGACATTGAGTTACATGGAATAACTAAGATTTTCAAAGGGCTTATAGCCCCACATCAAAAAAAGACAAAAGGAACCTAAGAGCTTTTGCCAATTTGTAACAGAATAATAGAAAATGAGGGTTAGAAAAGACCACAGAAGGTCATCTGTTCCAATCCCCTGCTCAAACCAGGGCCATCCCCAACTATATCAATTTGGCTAATCTGGGGAATTACTTCCATGCTCCATGTTTTGTGATTGATTTGACACTAATCATGCAAGTAAGACAAAACTGGGTGTACTGGCACACTCTGTTCAATCTCCTATCACTTAGCTTCTTAGCTAGCTTAGCTTGGCTATCACTTAGTTTCTGGTGGTTCCACAAAATGGGGTTGGTTTTCAGGGTTTGGAAAAGAGAAGCCAAGTTATGCATACCAGGTGGGAAGAATTTCCTCTTGGCCTCTGCAGCCAATCAGCTGAAGCCCTGAAGCACAAGATCAATTCATTTAAATGCAGCATAACTAAATACTTTATAAAATCCAGTGCAGCAGCTACCATAAGCAGGTCAAAAAAGCTCAGGAGGAAAGAGAATGCCATTCTGTACTTTTCCCTACAGTGAATCTTTTTTCTTATCTAACATTCTTGCTTTCTTATCTTTCCCCCTTTTTCTTTGCTCACTTCCCTTCTCTGTGGTGAATCAAGCTTGGAATCAAGAAAAAGAATTATACTTACAATCAGATGCTGTAACAGAGCTCAGCTTGGGTCTCGGGAAATGTGCTTGCTCATTCAAGTAAAGAAACTGGCCAAGAACTAAAAGGCCACCAGGAATTAGAAGATAATTACGTACTAATAGTCACAGCTAAAAGTTATAATGCTTGCTTGAACAGCACCCAGGAGTATGCATGTCTTTTGAAACACTAGCACAGATACTAACACACCAGGTGAAAAAAGAGTCTCTGAAAAAACCAAATAGGCAGAAGGAAATAGAAATTTTATATCTAGGGATACTGACCTTAAGGGGAAAATATTTTGTAAGTGAGAAAGTACATGGGAAAATTGTGTTTCAATGGGAGTGTAATTCAGTGGGCGAGGATGAGCTCATGTGGGTCATCAGAGCTCTATTCCTCCCTAAGGGGAGAACACAAATGACTGACTTTAGTTATCACTGTCACTCATGCAAGCTGAAATCATACCTCTAAGGTTTGCCTGTTAGTGGCTATTTCCAAGGCATCCAGCTAGGGAGTCAGAAATCATCTTCTCTTTTTCTTTTCCATTTTTCTCTTGCCACACCATTAATTTCATTGTAAAGCAACCAACTTATGGAGAGGAAAATCTGAACCATTGCCCTGGACGCTCCAGAGACCATGGAACCAAAAGTAGTCTACATTTCTGTTTCTTGTTTGAGTAGCTGTATTATTGGGCAGCTGTCCCTGAGCTAATTAGCTCCATCATCCAGCAGGTTGCTGCCTAGTGCTGCTGGAATATCAATGGATACAGGCCAATTTGGAACCAGTTTTCCAAATTCAACACAAAACTCCCATTTTGAGTACTTTGAGAGCACTAGGGCACAGCTCTGAAATTTTGGAGAACTCCAGAAGAGTTGAGATGCAAGTTCACTTTATTTTAATGGTGTAGGAAGGAAAATGGAGAGGGTTGAAAATGGGCCTATGCCCATTTCATAATGATTTGGAGTTGGAATTCCAGAGTCATGTAACCTTAGTTTTTCCCTCTAATGAAGTAGTGCTAATTCTAGCCAACCTTGAAGATAGGTATAAGTAGGTTTCTTGGTTAGGAACATTAACATTATGTTTTTGTTATTAGGTAAGGAGAGGTAGGCTGAACCAGAAGAAACATGTTTCCTTTACGTGGCCAGATACACAAATATCATTTGAGGAAGAGGCTGGAGCTTAACAGCCATGCACACACCCATTCACATATACATGAGCATATATACTTTGATACTGAAAGTGACTTGCAGGGCCTGAGTCACATTTTTACTGTTTTTCCATCATTTGAAATGAGTTAGTAGTAGGTCTGATTATGGAAAAAGTTTTCCAATAGTTTATAGAGTTCATGCCTATCTGTGCTAAAGTCAGATCTACCATGACAGGAATAACTGATATCTGTGGCTCACAAAAACATGACAAGCAAAAATGCCTTAGCAGAATGATAGATATCTGTTTATATCTCCATTTATGGAAAAGGGCTTACTCTTCTCAATGCTTCTATCCAAACTGAAAAATTACCATATTCAGCATCTGTAACCAAAATTCTGAATCAGTTACCCCAGTGTAAATTCACTGTATTTCTAATTATGACAGTGGAAGGGTAGTTGCATAAATTTCCAGGAAGATAATTGTGTCTTTGAAGAAAATATCTAACTGTATGATGTATGCATAAGTGCTAAAAAATATGATCTATGTTTTTAACTGTTTTCCTAGAAGACAATAGAATTGATGCCAAAATGTGGCTCTATCACTGCACTTTAAATGTATGCCAAAACATGCTGGTGCCTAGGGCCCAATCATATTGCACTCTGCAGAGATTCCTGAGAATGAAGTCCTGACAACTTGCTTCAGTTCTGCACAAGCCAGAGGCTGGCAGTTAAGTAGTATAGATGGCTTAACACAGTTTTAAGTATGTTCTCTAATGCTGCTCATTTGTCTTCTCTCCTTAGGATTGCTCTAAACCATCCATACTGCCTAAATGTAGGATTAGGGGTGTACAGTATTAGTAGGCATGGCTTAATTTTGGTGACAGATTGACCCTCATCAGTAAATCCTTAGGCAGGTGTTTAAAGGGTTTGAGGTAAGCCTGTATAAAAAAACCTCATCCTGAAATTAATAAAAGCTTCCAGGAAGAACCTTAAACTGAAGGTGACTAAAATGCAAAAAGTGTCCATGAGGACAGGAAAAGAGAACAGACCAGGACAGACCCTTAGGCAATGCCACAGCTGCCAACAAAGCTGCCATTAAAACTTATTGAGAGAGACGGTCACCAGGAAGATAATTATGCAGAGTTTGGAATCCCAAAGCTTTAGATTATTATATAAAGCAGAGGAGGGGAATGGGGCTGATGGTAACTAGCACCTCAGCATGGCATGCATCATTTTGGAAGTACATCCCTTTTCCCCTTCCGGATCCTCTTAGAAATTAATTCCAGAACTGTGTAAAATGCAAAAATCAGTGAAAATTCTTAACTGGTACCAATGTTGGACTTTTCAGTAGTCTTACATGAATAAATATACTTTTGAACTTAAAGCCAAGATCATTATATGAGGTCAAAGAGATGTTTATAGCTGTAAACCAGAGTTCTAAGTTTGTACTTTGAGATGATTTGTGTTGTATCTACATAGAATATTTTGTTGCTGTTATCTGCAATATACTGTAAATCCCTATGTTTTCAAATGACTACTTCTCAGTATAAACAATCACTCTAAGAGTAAAAACTTGGCATGCAGAGTGTCACTCAGCAGCAGCTGTATCTGGATTCTATTAAGCTGTTGATTCCATTGTTCATGACCTATACTTCCATCAGAGGTTATCCTTATGCCTCATCCTTTTGTTTGCACAATTTCATTTAATCTGAGTTCCAGCCATGTAACGTATACAACCAAGCACTGGAGACCAGATCAAAATGACACTGAAATAAACTGGGAATAATTCCATGGAGTTATACTGGCTTTTAAACCTCAATGATAGAACACTTGTAGGCTGCCAGAATATCTACTAACATACTAAGTGGAACCTCATTGCCAAGAAGGGTCTTCCTCCTCACCCTCAAACCTTAGGGTGTATCATACCTTTTGGCAATTAAAAATGACAAAAAGCAGTCTTATCAATAACACTCTTATCAAGACCTGTTATTTAAAAAACATTCTAGAAACTAAGTGTTTGTGACCATTGTATTAACTGGTGTAGATTGAATTAGGCATACAGAAAATTCCAGCATTAAAGAGCAGCATGCATGAAAGAGTTGCATTAAAAACCAAAATTCCCAGAAGCAGACAAGGTTCTTTGCATAAATCCGATATAGCCAAAGAACTTTGTCTGTCTATGTCTGTAGATGATGTCCTATCTAAGGACGTAGACAGACAAAGTTCTTTGGCTATATCGGATTTACACAAAGAACCTTGTCTGCCTACGTCCTTAGATGAACATGACTACAACCTACACCCCTGAAACAATGTCCCAGATTTGCTTTACAAGAGAGTTAAATTGATATTGTTGGTCAAGCAGGGTACTTACTGAAGCAGAGTGAGTTAATTTAGCAGCCAGGTCATGTGGCATCTGATATCACTAATGAAAGGCCCAGTGGGTGTGTCTACACATGGAATTAATTTGACACAATAAACTCCAGAGCAGTTTGCATTAGAGTTTGTGTAAATGTTGTGCCTGGGAACATGTGCCTGGGACCACGGCACGTTGAGCCAGGGTAGAGTAGCCCTGGCTGGCAGAGGGTGCTGGGGGTCAGCCTGCCGGTCCAGAGCTGCTTTGCCCTGGCTCAATGTGCTATGGAGGGTCTGATTGGGGTAAGAGAATGCTACAGTGTGAAGCTAGCTGGCAGGCTAAACTGTAGCACCCTCATGCCCCAGCCAGCTCTGGTCACTGTCTACATATGCACTGCGGTGGAGTAAATAACTCCACCATAGACTTGTACTTGTATTGGGCAGTACTATCCTACAGTGGAGTTAATCAGTTTACTCTGGCCTTATAGTACTGCACATGTATATGCTGACATTTTACTGTGGAGCTAGTTAGTCAGCTCCTAACTAAATAATTTGTGTAGATGCTCCCACTAAACAGCAAGTCTGTTTCTGAAGCACTGCAGCTAAAGCTGGTAGTTTTATATTGTCCCATAAATATATCTCCTTTGCTCAGCAACACTTTGGAAAATTCATGTATCGGTAGATGGAAAGTTTGAAAGCTTGGTTAAACCAAAAAATATGTTTTACCTAAAAACTGTGTTTCCAGGCATTTTTTGGGATGGGGGTGAAGAAGGGTCAGATTTTATTCTCTTTGGATATATGTCTATTAATAAACATTTATATTATGAGAGTGTCAAAGTGCCCCTGTGATGTATGGGGCTTCCTTTTTCTGAGCTCTGAACAAATATGGACATTACAACGCTATATGGATAATGATGTTACACAAACCATTTAAACTTAACAATGGAGCAAATGGAGATTTTCCCTTATCAGTCTAGTCCAAGTTTATGAAGGAGGTATTCTGATTCTTGCAATATGTATACATGGAAAGAGAGGAAGGAAAATGAGAAAATTTACTTGCATTGTATTGCAAATTTAGTTCAAAATACCTCAGTCCAAAAGAAATATAGATTTTTAACAGCTCTAAAGATATAATAGACATATCAATTTAATCTTTTTATATAGCATCTTTCAAGTCATTTTCATTTTATCTTTCATCACAAAACACTGTGATTCATATATACTCTTTTAAGCCAGACCAGATCGTTATGATCCTCTATTCCAGTCTCCTCTATAATGCAAACCTTATAATTTCAACTTGTGATTCTTGCACTGAGCCGAATAACTTGTGGCCACTATCATGAATCTCATAAGACTGCTATGACACAAGTAATATGAGCTGCATTTTGCAAAGGTACATGGAGGCACAGAATTTTCTGATTTGCTCAAAGCATACACAGCAAGGCAGTGGAAGAGCCAGGAAATATGCTATATGAAGCAGCAGTGTAACGAGCAGTTTCTGTACCCGAGGCATGTCTATGCAAGACATTAACTGCACAGTAGCTTAATAATACTGTGCAGTAGTGCATCACGGCACAAACTATGCTAATATACCACTGCATAGTATTATTAGGCTATAGCGAAATAGTGTCACTAAAAAGTAATTTGCTAGTGCTGCTGCACAGTAACTCCAGTTACTGTGTATTTATTTAGTACTTGATTATACAAGTAATAAATGCATAGTAACCACTGCTCAGTAGCATCTCATCTAGATGTGCCCGGTGGGCAGCAGTGACAGCTGGGGAAGTGACTGTAGCCAGGCTTCCAGGGGCAGTGGTCACTATTCTTTATTCTCTCAAAATCAGCAACCAGGCCATGTGGCTTTGTTGCCCACTCCTAGATATGCTACTGATTGGTTTAAACCATTGTTTTTTAACTAGCTTAGTGTAATGACTTATAATTTGCTTTTTTGGGGACTCAAGATGTTTTGGGTCACTGACAATTTGGCAGTGTAAATGGCTTAAAGCATTCCTAAATGTGTGGCATAGTGCCAGTCACCTGTGTCTTCTCTCCTCGGGACTCATCTAAGCCATCCATACCCCACCTAATTGTGGGGTTAGGGGTGACCAGAGTGAGTAGGCATGGCTTGATTCTTGGTGCCAGTGTGAACATGGCTGATATGTTTTGAGGTAAGGAGGAGGAATGCATTTTCTTAAATGTCCTTGGTGTGTGTTCGTGTACAATGAGGCTACTGGAATCAGAGAGACTCTCTTTCTATTGTGGTTCCACCTTTTATTTTTATGACCAATTGAAGACTTGTAAGTCAAATTATAATCTGAATGCAATACTCCTAGACAGCTAAATGTCCTCTCAAAGAAAAAAAGAAGGGTGAATTTGTGTTATGTTTGCCTTTGCAAATTGAGTGTGCTAAGGAATTGTGAAGCAAGAAGAATGGTGAATGATACAGTTAAACTGAAACATTTAAAGCTCATTGTAGCTTAACCAACAGTTAATATTCTATTCTTCTGATTTATTAATCTGAATCTGCTCGGAAGTTTCAGTTGTCCAACCTACATGTGGCTAAAAAGCTATTAATAGAGAATATGAGCCTCTAGGTTAAACATTAGATTTTCTTTCAGTTTTTTATTTTTTATTTTTATTTATTTATTTTTTGTGCAGTGATTATCTGTTATTGTGATGTGACTTATGCTGCTCAATGCAAACTGCTTCTAGTATAACTGAAACATTCTCCCACTTCTTCTGCAGGGTAAGGTGAATTCAAGTACTATGTATTAGGTGAGAAACACTAAATATATTTAATTGATTCAAGTTATACTTGCATTTAAGAGTAGGTTTTTGTGGCCATGACTACTAGCTAGATAGAACGTGTGGATTTTGGTGAATTATACCATATTCTTACAGCAAAGATTCATATGACAAAAATCTGGATATCCTTTTTAGAATTCAGTGTTGTGTTTTTTTTTCTTTTATAAAATGCTTCTTTTGCCATTACCATTATGTGGAAACATAAATTGCAACTGCAGAAAAACTTATGAATGAATCAGAAAAGTTACTCTGCTGTAAAGGCTCCAACAAAATTAGAAGAATTATGACATGCTAGGCCATTTAGTTAAGCAGAGTAACATGGGGGAAAACAAATTTTGCTCTTTGAGGGCAAGATGGATTCTGGATACTATTTAAGTTGGTAAAAAAACAAACAAACTCACTCCCATTAACTTTTGGCCCTTGAATTAGGCACAGAATATAGTATCATAGTATCATAGTAGCTAGAGTCGGAAGGGACCTGGGCAGATCATCTAGTCCGACCCCCTGACTTGGCAGGAAAGAGCACCGGGGTCAGATGACCCCAGCAAGGTGCTCATCTAACTTCCTCTTAAAAATCCCCAGGCTAGGAGCCTGCACCACTTCACCT
>JAGPOW010000261.1:208483687-208498563 GCA_030014935.1 Caiman crocodilus | reverse complement strand
TTGCTTAACATTGTAATAAATCAAGAAAAGATTATGTTCAACTGATACCTATAGCTAGATACACACACACACATATATCTATATTCATCTATAAGTGGCCTTTCATTTTAATCATGGATTTTATGGTTTTAATCAGAGAGTTTGCATTTTTTTTTACCAGCAAAAGCTAGGATCCTTGGCTATGTGTATTGCAGGGGGGTGGGTTGTTCCAGTGACGTGAGATAAGGAACAACACTGACAGCCAATGTAATTGTATAAACAAAAGGGCTTTGAATTTCTTTCAATAACTTCTAGTAACTTCACTTCCAAATATTGCTGTTCATTCAACAAATACAGTATTTTGGTTGGGCACCCTTTTTTAGACAACAGAGAAATGAGTACAACACTTCCAATCTTACCATTAATACTGTAAATTAACACTTTTAAAGTGCTTCTAAATAAAATCAGTTTAGCTTTTAATATTTGTTGTCTTAAATACTAGGCGTCATTTTAGTTGCATTAAAGCAGTTTTTTGCTAAAGCTTGATTGAAAATTTGCTGTGATATTCTTCAAAGAAAAAAATACACTGATTCCTAATTAATTTAGCCACTTTTGACAATTCCACTCCAGGTACCTACATATGCATTTAGAAACCTAAGTTAGGCTCCTATTTTCAGGCTAGATGTATCATTACAAAGAGAATGATTAATTATATTGCTAGTCTCTAATCTCTTTAAGCAGAGTACAGATATTATTATGAAGATTAATTTATTAAAATCTCCTTATCTTTCATTTAAAACTTTCTCTTCTGCTTCATTAACTGAAATATTACAGAAATGTTGTACTGCAGGCTAATGCATGTTTCTGTGTAGCTGTCGTCATACGTGTTTTGTGAGGTCAGTGATTCTCAACTTCTTTTAGACAAAAGGTGCCCCTTGGAAAATGCCAGCTCTTTTTTCACTTATATATTGACTACAGAAAGATAATTGAGCAATTCTTCTGTTGCAAAGAACTCAGAAAGATCACAAATCAGAACGTATTTGACACTGTAGATTCTACTTTGAAATCTCTGGGTTTATTTCATGAAACATGTGCGCCCATCTAACAATGCTAGCATTGGGTGGCACCCTTGAAGAGATCTTAAAGCACTCCGGGTTGCTGTGGCACCTTGGTTAGAAAGTTAAACATCAGTTTATCAAATACCTTCCAATTTACCAGACAGTGTTCTTATGCTTTCCAAAGATTCTTTGCATTTTTATTGTGGTTTCTTCACAGACAGATACAGTTTTCTGTGATCAACATAGGCATTGTCTTTCTTCACCAGTTTTTTATATACTAAAAAAAACAAACCAAAACTTATCTGAACTATTTAAATACATCACGTTATGGCTTCCTGAATTGCTTTTTTGCAGTAACACAAAATTGAATAAGAATTGAATAAGCACCCGAAGCTTGACACAGCCCTACCACATATTATCATGCCCATCTTACTCTTTCTTCAGTTGACATACTCCCTGCCCTTCTGTCTTTGCCTCCATCCAGACATCACTGTGTTGAGACATCTCAAATTGCACCCTCCCATCTTTGTCTGGCAGATTAGAAGAGAGAGCAGGAACCGGGTGTAGGAAACAGTAGGATTCTGCATAGAAGAATTCTTTAGGTGGACTCTCCACCTAGCTTAAGGTCAAAATACAACGTGTAAAATAAATTTAGTAGAGAATCTAGCCCTACATTCCCATTAACTAGATATGCATGGCAGCCTTTTGATAAGGCCTCGGGTTGGGCCCACAGGCTGAGTGTGGGAATCATTTGGGGGAGGTGAGGGACAGGGAATGGGGAAATGTTAAGGATTTTAAAAAAAGAAACAAAGTTTTTAAAAAAATAATAAAGCCTTGCTATGCTATTATGTGCTTGGAACACATATGGTTTGTAGGTTAAAAGCATCTCCTATTTTCAGCACTGCCTTGGTTTTCATTTGAAATGCTTCCATCACTTTAAATAAGTCAGCTGCCATAGAAACACACTTGAGTTCATTCTTTGTTTCTAGCATGGTCCATGTAGGTGGTCCGCTGCCCCAGCCTATACTCATATTTTCAGCTATGTCTTATGGGTCATAGACCAAGAACAATACTATTTCTTATTAAATAAATGTGCATGCATTAAATAAATATCAGTGCATGAATTAATTTAAATGTCATTGGGTAAGTAAGACTGCAGATTGCAAGTTGTGTGGTAAATGGTTCATATTTCCAATGTACATATTTTTATAGAACGTTTCTCAGTGGTGTAACAAGCAGAATTGGCACCTGGAGCAAAACCTGTGGGAGAGCTGGGGGGAAGGGAAGAGTATACAGTTCTAAGGGTGGGACAGGAGTGGAGGCCATTGGTTTTACCCATGCTAGAAACTCCTAAACAGTTCTTACCTGTGCTACTTCTGCCAGTACCACATGCTCTGCCTACTCCAGCTGTTGGTTTTAGTTCAGCAGTATCCAGGGTCTGATCTGGAGTTCCCAGCATGGGAATGCTGCTGTGGTGCAGACTCTGGCAGTGATGGGATAATTCCAGCATCCCTCCTAACTTGGCACCCAGTGGCAGTGCCCCTCTCACCCACCCCTGTTTAAGCTACTGTTTTTTCTAAACTGAAGACCTTGCTTATAAAATCAATCAATAAATAAAAGGGTAACAAACTGAAGTGAATAGTGGTTCACTGTTGGATTGGCATTCAGGAGGACTGAATTTTGTTCTTGCTTGCTTTGCCACTTGCTTGTTGGAAAGTCATGGGTGAGATACTTCACATTGCTCTGTTTCAGTTTCCCCATTTGTAAGTAGAAAAATGATACATGCTTTGGAAATCCATTTGAGATGGATGGATGCAAAGCACTACAGAAAAAGCCAATGTTATTATTAAGTAGCAATGCTGTGCCCTGAAAAGCACTACTGTTCCCTGAAAAGTACTGCTGGGGACATTAATTCATAAATAGGGGTCTTCTCAAATTGAGGAAGCAAAAGGCTGATTTTGCAGGCAGAAAATGACAGCTTCCATTTTCATGGTCTGTGAGCCCTGGCCAGCCAACTTGCCCACAGACTGACCACTTGGATGCTGGTGCCACAGTGAATGGAGCATGAGGCTGCCACAGGCATGTTCAGTGTCCACCATTCCAATGAACTCAGTGTTTGGTGAGAGTGTACAGGTGCTGAAACCAGCTGCAGGCAGAGTCCCAAAACAGAGATACAGGCATCTGACACTGACAAAGTTCACATAAGCACTACATTCCTTGTTGTGATCTTTCTGCCATCCAGGAACTGATTTCAGAAACTGAGGGTCACAGTTCAGAACAGGCACCTGTTGGGATCTCAAATGCTTACAGCACTAAGGAATGAGGTGGTCAGTTGCTGAACTGTGGTGCCAATGAAGGGTCATACATGTAGCACTGGTTCAGCTTCACAGCTATTGTTTGGAACAGGTCCCTTCTCTAGCTTTCATGAAGACAGCTTGACAGTTCTTCTGATACCGTGTCTTTGACCCAACTTCTTAAATCCATCAGCTTGTTGTATGCATGGTAGATCACAGCCTGCTGGCCTTCAAATCATGTTAGAAGCTCCATGAACCAGGTGGCATTTTCTACCACAACTACACTGTATCTTGAATGTTTCCCTGTTCTGGGAAATCATGAAGCTTAAGCATGCACTGTGTGCTGGATGTGATTTCCAGCTCCTCACTCACAGACTGCTAGTAGCACTGGATATGCTTGGTGTAGTAACAAACCACACTGACCCACAAATGCTACCTTGTGAGCACAGGCTCTGGTGGCAGTGACATAATTGCACGTGAGTCCCCACTTTGACTGATGAGGGACTTCCTATACTGGACCTTACAGTCTGGACAGTGCTTGAAGGCTTTCTTGAAGGGCAACACCAAACTATCAACATCAGGGAACTGCATGCACCAGATATCATTACTAAAGACAGAATGCGTGCATTGCAGGTGATATGAATGGCATTGGGCAGCATTCTTTGGAGCACATCAGATAAAGCCTTGCACATGTACATGTTGTTTTACAGTCAGAAATGCTGAGAACTTGTTAAATTCTAAGCCATAGTTGACAATTGCCTTCCCCATAGCCTGAGACATGGTAGAAAACTTGACAGATGTGAGGTGGACCAGCTCTGTTTGAAAAGTATGCAGATCCCAGTCTGTCCAGCTCCCAGGTACAAATAAAATGGGCAGCAGATAGTTATCTTGAGGGTTGGTGGCTTCATCAGCCACAATGGAGCAAGATGCATACTTTGCCAATGTAGACTTTGTGGACTGTACATGCAAAGCAAACACTGCAGGGAGATAGTTTAGTGAAGCTTGTTGGCACATGGAAAACTACCAGCATTTGGTACAATTTGGTTCAGGTAGTCCCTTAACTTCAGGTGATCAAGTTTCTCCAGCAGGATGTTCACCACTGCAAAAGCCTCTACGAGGGAAAACACCACCTCTTGCTTTGCCAAGTTGTTTTCCATGATCCTTTCAAAGAGCAAAAAAACAGTTGTTTGTTTCTTGCTCTGAACGTCAGCCTCTGGAACAGTCTTTCACTTCATGTGCACCTTGGACTCAAAGGGTCAATCTGTGCTGGTCTTCCTTAACACATCTAGAGTCACAACGTAGGTAATACAGAACAATCTGCATCCATCTGCATGTAAGGTCCCTGAAGGATATTACTTTACATGATCCCGAGCTGAAACGTATAAGGCTCTTTCAGAAGATTTCTTCTCAGTGTTCATCCCCACTCAGTCCTCCACAGGCTGCATCATTCTGCAGCAGCATGATGGCACCAAAATCCTCTTGCTTCCTGGACTGGATCCTCTACTGAGCCTACATCACAGGCTCAGCCTTTGATTTGCTCCCTCTCCTCTACTCCTTTCCTCCCATGCTTTAAGACTGCAGGGCTTCCCACCATTTTCTCTGCTTGCCAGTAAGCCTTTTTTTTTCCCCTTCAGTGAGCCCACCAAAATTGCAGAGCCCACCATTTTTCATGGAAAATGTCTGATTTTGCATTTTCCTTGAAAAAGATGAAATTGTGATTTGATAGGTCTCTAGCCTTAAGTTCTGAAGCCTCATTTGAACATTGCTTCATGGCATACAAGTAAAAATCCTTTCCTATGACTTCCCATTTCACTTTTCTGATAAAGTAGATAGTTTTTTACCTTGGATAGATGCAGTTACACAATGTATATTCTGTTGAGTATTCCGCATCACTGTACATTGAAATATATCTTCATTTGGGGGTTTCACATTGTATCTGGTTAAGCTAAAGCAACATGAACCTGTATTCATGAGCTCCAAGATTTGACACAACCTCTTTTGGGATGAGAAAAATGTAGCCTTTCCTTTCAAATGATCGTTTCTATTGCCTTTTCCTAAAAGGGGCTCATAAAGCATTTACAACCCAGAACATTTCTTAGTTCATGACTTTATTTTGAATTTATTCTATATCACAGAAGGATGAAAGATCACTTGGATTTTCTTGGCAAAGGAAGCGGGGTTTACAGTAACATTTGTGCTTTGCTTTCAGAAAAGAAATCGTGATTGTTAGGCCAAAAACTTGCAATATTACCTACATTACCAGCAAAACCTATTAATTCAGCAGGTCTGGCAACATGCCACAAAATATGATTGCAAATCTTGGTGAGGATGGAAAAATGTGGTTTATATTCTGCATTGTCAGATAAGACTGACAGCAAAACAAAACGTTGCAGACAACTCAATTCAGAATTCTGAACAGATAAGAAAGTCCCTGAATAAAGTACCATCTAATGAAATAGTATACAAGTCCAGCAGTCCTTAAATGCAATATAAATACACTTCAGAGAGCACTAATTCTCTCGCTTAATCTCTCCAGGGAATACTGTGTGTATCATAAAACCATTACACACATTTTCATACACTATTAGTGGTCTCTGCTGAGACTAGACTTTGTTCATACTGAAGTTTTTATTAATGCATCTCCCTTCCAGAGGTGAGAATGAGTGTTCCTGTCAAATTAGAAATTGATAAAAAGATTGTTATTTATATCCATGCTTAGCATCATTGAGGGGAATTTAAAAAGGATCTAAAATAATGAAAACAAACCAGAGGCTAAATTAATCACTCATCAGCATCAACTGAAGTAACAGCGGAATTATCTTCAATGGCGTTATGCCAGAGATGGACTGGAATTAGCATATCTAATTTACTTCAATCTTGAAATACAACTAAACATATATTCTTGTAGCTAAATATGAATCTGGTTATCTTTTTAAAGTAAGTTAATGGTGAATATACTATATCCATATTGTCCATCAATATTTATGCTATAATATTATTTTCTGTCCTTCCAATAGTTTTAAATGAGGTTTAAGAGGTCTTCGTAAGACTACATCATTCAATATCATCCATTTTTCCTTACTGTGATCAACTGATGTATGAAGAAATTATCTACTTAAGTGAAGTTTGTAAATAAGTAACATTGATACTTAACTGTGCAGGGGTGGGAAAAGGGTAGTTATTTCATTAGGTGGTTGGTTGTGAATAAACATAATGATGTAAAGTATTCTGACTACTAAAATTAAAAAGATTGTAAAATATTTTAAAGTGTTGGGTAAGTTGAAAGGGCACCCTTCACAGAGTAATATAGCAAGCATGTGAATCTCATAACTAGGTATTAAAAAAAAAAAAAAAATCATTCAGCAGTATTGTGTTTGTTTACTACACTCGTGACTATCTGAATTATTGTTCAAATTTGCAGTTTTTTTCCCTCTTCATAAACAAATAGTTTTAGTTACAATGACCATTTTACTATGTTTATGAGCAGCAAGTTGCTAATATTCAGTATTGGAGGTTTGGACTGTTTTGACTGGACTCTGTTAAATTGCATTGATTCTGTTTCTTGTTTGGAAATATATAAAGCCTAGAATAAGCCTGACAACTTATCCATTCATGGTCATGAATTTGAATTAAGAAATATGTTCTGCAATATGTTCTTGCTTTAAAATAAGCAAGTTTTGCAGGGCTGTGCGAATTCCGCTTTGTTGTTTTAATGGGACAGTGTTTTGTTTTTGAGTTGCATTTAGTTTCAAAGCACTGTTCCATTTTGTTTCATCAAAACTGTTTTGCTGTTTCAATGTCGATTTGGCATTTTGCCCATAGGTTAGAGTAGGGAAGCATGAAAATAACTTTGTCATTTCTTGGCAGATCTGGATCAAAACAGTAGGGATGGTAGCCCCTTCTCAGGGCATGAAGCCTGCCAGGTTTCAAGGACATAGGTGCAGGGGTTTCTGGGAAACTGCACCTCAAGCTGCTGACAAGCAAAACTTGTGTGTGTGTGTGTGTGTGTGTGTGTGTGTGTGTGTGTGTGTGTTACAGAGCAGAGGGATGAAAACTGCAGGGATGATAGCCCCTTCTGAGGCCATGGAGCCTGCCAAGTTTCAAGGAGATGGGAGCAGTGGTTTCTGGGAAGCTGCACTTCAAACTGTTCAGAGCAAAATTCATGGTGTGTGTGTGTGTGTGTGTGTGAAGACATAACCGTTTTTTCCATCTCTCCCCCAGCTAGGGACTGTGATCTCAGGGAAGGATCACAGTCACTGGCCAGCTACACAGTCAGTGTCAGAGCAGTCCTTCCCCTCTCTTTTCCCTCCCTCTCCTTAGTTTCTCTTTTCCTGAAAGCAAGCCCAGCTTCGAAACTTGAAATGTTTAAAAACTTTCAGAACATTTTGACTGCCCTTGCTTTGCTTTGAGGCTGTTTCAAAGCATTTTGTTTCATTTCAATTTTGCTGTTTTGAGCTCAAAAAGAATCAAAACAGCATCAAAATGAAACACCCAGCAAAATTTTGCATAGCCTTAGTGTTTTGGCAAACCTAATTGTCATTAAACCTTTTGCTTGTTTTGGCTAGAATTTTGGCTGAAAGCAAGATGCAAACCCGGTCAAAATTCATTTGTTTAAAAATTCCACAACACTCAGACTATTTCACTGTAGTATGTAACTTGCCCCAATAATTAATAGCATACTTTAATTGACAAGGGATATATTAAAGACATATCAAGCAGAATAGTTTTTAGATTCAGCACTGAATGTTACTTCATAGGTGGACAGATTGGAAAAAAAACCCCATGGTTTAATTTATTAGCTTACCCTCAGAAATGGGAAGATTGGGATTCTGAAGGTGAACAAAGGTTAAAGACATCTAAGTCTGATCATAGATTGCATTTAACATAGGGAAGACTGGGAACATCTCAGGGAAGAAGAAGAAAGGGATCGAGTGGATTTTGTGTATGGAGTGTTATGTAACGGTTCATAGAAAATTAGGATTCATAGATTCAAAATGCTAGGGTCAGAAAGGACCTCAACAGATTACCAAGTCCCACCCCCTGCCTAGGCAGGAAAGAGTGCTGGGGTCAGATGCCTATCTAAAAGGCCATCTCTTAAAGACCTCAAAGATAGAGGAAAGCACCACCTCCCTTGGAAGTCCATTCCAAATTTTGGCTACCCTTACTGTGAAGAAATTTTTCCTGATATCTAGCCTACATCTCCTCTCTGTCATTTTGTGACCATTGTTCCTTGTTACTCCAAGAGGTGCCCTAGTTAACAGAGCATTGGAAGTGACCAGAGATTGAAAGGGGCCTCAGGAAGTCATCTAGTCCAACTCCCTGCTCAAAGCAGGACCATCCCCAACTAGATTGTGCCAGCCAAAACTTTGTCTAGCCAGGTCTTAAAAACGTCCAAGGATAGAGATTCCATAACTTCTCTGGGTAACCTGTTCCAGTGTTTTATTACCCTCCCAGTGAGAAAGTTTCTCATCCTATCTAACTTCAACTTTTTTTGCTGCAACTTGATCTTAGGAAAGCAGGGTGGAAGGGACAAAATCTAATATAGACCCTGTTCAAGTCAAGATCATCCTAGTCATGTGTCTGTCTAACCTGCTCTTGAGAGTTTCTGGGGACAGATCTCATAACCTGTCTAGGTAGCCTGTTCCAATGCTTAACCACCCTCATAATGAGAGAGTTCTTCCTAATGCCTAACTTAAATTTCTTCTGATGTAATTTGAGGCCACTGCTCCTCTCCTTTTTGGTCAAAGAGAACAATATATTTCCATCCTCTTTAAACTTGTCCTTGTGAATTTGAAGACTGTTATTGAATTCCCTCTTAGTCTTCTCTTTTCCAGTAAGAACATAAGAAGCATTACATTGGGTCAGAGTAATGGTCCATCCATACTAATATCCTGTCTTTGACAGCGCCAGGACTGGATACTTGAGAGAGAGCATTGAACCAGGTATATCTAGAGCTATCCATCCCGTTCATTATTCTTCCTGGCATCCACTGTCATTGAGTTTTAGAGCTGCTAGAGGAAACATCTCCAACTATTATGTTTAATAGGTATTAATAGATCTATCATCCATGAATTTGTCTAGTTGCTTTTTGATTCTGACTATACTGTCTACCTGTATAGTCTCCCATGGCAATAAGTTCCACAAGGTAACAATGTGCTGCATAAAATAGTTCTTTCTCTTGTTAGTTTTAAACCTGTTTCCTGCTAATTTCAGTGCGTGTCCCCTAGTTCTAGTGGTTCTGGAACTCGGTATACGAGTCTCCTATTCATTTCATCTCCACCCTTAATGCTTTTATTGATCTTCTATCATAAACCCACTCACCTGCCTTCTTTCCAAACTGAAGAGTCCTAGCCTTTTTAGTCTCTCCTGGTCTGGCAGGTGCTTCTTACCCCCAGTCATTTTGGTTGCAAAACTAGACACAGTATTCCACGTAAGGCCTCACCGGTGGCAATGAGAAGAATTACTTTCCTTGATTTGCAAGTGAAACTGCTGTTAATAAAACCCACTTTTATGCCATTGGCCTCTTTTTTTGGATACAAGAGCACACTGGTAACTTGTATTCAGCTTATGATCTACTGTCATTCCCAGGTCCTTCATTGTAGTACTAGTCGATCATTCTTTGGTCTATATTTATACATCCAATTATTGCATCCTAAGTGCAGGATTTTGCACTTGTCCTTGTTGAATATTATCTCATTGATTTGGCTATTTCTCTAGTTTATCCAAATCATTCTGGATCCTCACTCAACTTACCTATCTGTTAGTTTTTAGCCAGTCACAGAGTCCCTGAGTATAAGTTCAAGCAGTGTCCTAACTGTTCTAAAAGCATCCCGCAGCTCCCATGGATCCAGTGCAACAATTAAAAACAGCCACAGTACAGAGACATCCAATCCACAAGCCACTCGAAACAATGCACCTCATATTAGAAGCCAGGAGCTAGGGGAGGAGGATGGATTCAGAGTCAATATGACAGCTGTCTGTCTAATACGCATAGGTCGCTCATCATGGAATTGACGTGTAGATGGCTAGGCTGAATTATTTGCTTCCTTCCCCTGTTGGACCGAGGACTAGGATCTGTCCCAATGCAAGAAATCCGCACAAGCACAGAGGTGTAGTTCCTGTAGAGTTAAGTTTAGCTTCAGTTAAACTAGGTCAAAGAACTTGAAGTCCTTTATAGAGATACTGGTAGCAGTCAGGTGTGTCTCTTGCTCTTGACTCACTGCCAGAATTGAAGGTAAGCAATTCTTAGTCATGAAACTCAGCTAATTATTTTGGTCCCATTAGGAAGCTTATGGTATTTAGTGGAAAATGTCAATGGTCTTTCTCTTTTTTTTTTTAAATCTGAGATTCCTGCAGTATTGCCTAAAGAAGAAGTACATCATTTAAAATGTTCTACTCTAGTTAAAATACAACTAAATCTAGCATGTGGAAAATCTATTTGGATATGCTCATTGTTAATGATAATAAGCAGAGAAAGCAACCTTAGATGTTTTAACAGTCTTGGCATCTAACATTAACTGGAATAGCTGGGAATTTCATAATATATTCTCATCAAGCTTTGTGAGACTTACACTACACATCTACATGTGCACTTTATTGTGGAATTGATTAAGTAGCTGCAAAGTAAAGCTTTACTATCTGCATGTATGCCCATATTAGGGTGTGGTAAATTAATTAACTCCACTATAGGATAGTACTGTCCAGGACAAGTTCTATCCTAGGGTGAAGTAATTTACACCATCACAACACATGTAGACAGTAACCAGGGCTGTCAGGATGCTACAGTGCAGGGGCTGCCTGCCAGCTAGCCCTGAACTGGTAACACTCTTGTACCCTGGCCAGTCCCTCCGCTGCCCAATGCTATCAGCCAGAGTTCAGAACTGACCTTCCCTCAGGCCACCTACCAACTAGAGGCTGCTCTACCCTGCCTTGAATTGCTGTGAACCTGAGCATGTGTGTAAACTCTATGCCTGGGAGCAGCTGACTCCGGTGCAAACTGAGCTGAAGTTTATTGTGTCGAGGCACTTGCACATGTAGATGCACCCGCTGAGCATTAGATTGAGCTTCAGAGATCAAAAGCAATTAAAAAGATTTCTTAATCGTCTTTTTCACACTTCCTGTCCTGGGGCAAGTGTAGTTCAATTTGGCCAGAGAACCTGATGTGAAGGGAAAATGAGAGCAGATGCTTGTTGGGACTGAGGATTCAGTTGGGTTGGCTAGAATGAGGGCCATAGCTGGTTGAAGCATGACATCGATTTTACTGGAAGATGCTGAAGGGGTGGGTGGGTGTGGGTGGGTGTGGGGGTGGGGGTGGGTGTTGTTAATAGTTCTCAGGCTAATCATTCTCACAAAATAAGCTAATGCCTATCTAGTTGTGTCTCTATTATTGCCTTTTTGTCAAGCTATCTTTCTCTTTCACTTAAAAAAAAAAAAAAGAAAAAAAAGTGCAGATCCTTCATCAAAGCACTTTGGGAAATCTGGTTGAGGTCAGCATAGACACCACCACACAAAACTGGCAGGGAGGGAAGCAGACTTACTCAGCTGGGAATTTCTCAGCAGGTGTGTCCCAGCTGAGCTGCCCTCTGCTTGCTCTGCTCATTCTGGCTCTATTGCTCTTAAAGTAACAGCAATCAGGGCCTGTTTTGGAGTTTGCAGCCTGGCAGTGCTGGAGCACAGACTCCAAGAGAGTCAATTTCTGCTCCTCTCTTAACTTGGTGCCCAACCCAGGTGCTCGTCTCACCCACCCTTAGCTAACGCTTCAGACCTACAACAGGCAGGAACTTCAGCTGTAGCTTCTCTTCTGCCCAGAAGGAGGCACAGCAGTCTGCCTCCTTGCAGCTGCTCCTGCAGGCAGGGAAGTGTGCTAAAGCTGCATTAGGCAACAGCAGACCTCCATTGCTTCTATTTATTGCCTTCAGCCAGCTGAAAGCTAAGGGGATTGTGGAGTCCCCTGATTTTAGCGGATTAGTAATAGGAGAATGGGTATGAGGATTCATGAATTCTTAGTTCTGCCAATGTAGTGCTGCAAGACCTTAAGCAATTCACTTAGTTCTTTGAAACCCTTGGAGGAAAGATGCAATGCAATTATAAAATAGGAGGTATTAAAAATGAATGAGAAGTATTTTTACACACTTTGACTTGGCATTTTTAACAGTATAGCCAATGTTATGCATAGGACCTGATCCTGTTCTCACCTCATCAGGTTTTGACAGCTGTTAAGCCTTTGGGCTTGAACCTTAGAGTTATTTATAATCTTGCAAAGTGGGTATAAAATGCTACTGCTCTCGGCTGGTAGCATATTTCATCCAGGTGGCACAGGTATAAATGCTTACACAACATGCTGAGCAATGTAGAATGTAGCTCACTGACATCAGTTGATTTACGTCTGGTTTTTGTGTGTATAAATGAGGGAATAATTGGTCTACCTGGCCAAATTCTCTATAGGCCGAGGAAAATGCCATTGATGTTACTGAGCCCATCCAAGTCAGCAGAGAATTTAGCCTGATCTGTTTCAACAGTTTCTGCTCTCTATCCATGCAGGTTTGAATCCCCACCTAGCACAGACTATGCAATGGATGAACTATGCATTTCATTTTAATTGTACTGGAGATTTGTACCCAAGGCCATATGGCTGGGTGCACAGTTTGGCATCCTTCAGCTGCCTTTAGACAGAACAACTGTTATGGTAACGGTGTGAAACTAAACTATAATTAAATGACCAAAAACGTTATGCAACACCCCCTCTAAATTTAAGAACATGAAAAGCATTAGGAAATATGCATATTTTAACACTGTTCTTTATTCCTCATAGGTCACTGGTAGGCACATTTTCCTAAATACCTGCAAGTCATTCCTACTTTCATCTAATACCTGTTTAAATGTTAATGTACAGAGTGAGGTAATAAGAGCTTAAACCTAAATATAGTACTAAAGTACATACCAAGGAAGATATACATAGCTGTGACTCCATCCCAGTATAGGCTGTCCAAGCACAGGCATAGTATTACCAAATTTGCCCATTACTTTGGGGTGTACTCATTTATTAGGGATAGTTTCTAGGGTCTTGGTGATTCTGTCAATGTGCTGCTCGTGCTACTATACAGAGCTATATCTCTCCCTTCTGCAAGCCCTCACCCTCAATGGAGCTATCTTGCAGAATTCAATCTCAATAGGATTGGGTTCCTCCAGTCACCAAATCAGTCATGCACACAAACACGCACAAATTAACGTGACACACCTGACCTGGCCGGGCTGATCAGCATGGACAGGCTGACACCCTCATATGCCAAAAATCAGTTCATCAGAGCAACAATAAAATGCAGTCAGACACAAGCACACAGGTGAACAGAATCCCTCTGAATCCAGCCAGGTGTCCAGCTGACACCCTAATGGGCCAGCAGTCAGTTTACAGGGGGCATGTCTGAGTCAAAGTGGGTCAATCAGCCTGTACAAGCTGATCCCCTTATGTATTTCACACTCGGCATGTCTCAATCTTTGGCTTCTTGATGAGCAGACCCCACAATATTTTTGGGCTTCACAGGGATCTTCAGTTTAGGTAAAAGTAGCATTGCTGCAGAGCACAGGAGGAAAAAGAAGAAGAGAAGGAAAAATATACCCAATTACTACCAGTTTGACTATAAAAGTTATTTATTGCTAAGTGTATGAAATATATAATGGTATTAGTAGTAATAGACATGCAAAAGAAAAACAAACGCAAACAATGACAATACTACCCTGGTTTCACTAAGTATTTGGGGAAGCTTAGCTCAAGCTTAACTAATACAGTTCAGGTTCAGAAGTTTATGCCTAGAGAGAAGAGAGAGCGAGCGCTGGGATCTCACCTAGTCCAAGGTACTCAGGCTGCAAAGCTGACAGGCACTGTCTGTAGCACAATCCTTGAAGAGAGACGATCTGTTCTTCCAGTGTCCCAAGAACAACAGGGGATGGTGTCAGCACAGGAGTTTTCTTCTTCTTTCTTTTTCCTCTCCCTTTCTTCCTTCTTGAAGCACACGCACTTTTTTACAGGTTTTCATGCCCTCAGTTCAGCTGCTTCGAAGCATCCTTATTTGTATAAACCATTGTCTTTTCTATTGACAAGGGGTTATCTGGTTTGGAACATCTCAAGAAACTGATTGATAGTCAGGAAACACTTAAGATTAGGGAGTAACCAAATACTTGGGAGGCAGCTTGAGATTCCTATGAATGCTGCACCCCAAATCATTTAAGGCACATTACGCCATCAAATTTCCTATAGTGGCTGGAATTAATGTGCAATACACTGCCAAGGTATGCAAACACCAACACCATTAAACAGTGCAAAAGCATTTAGCCCACTTTAAAGTATCACGCGCACACGCTTCTCATTTCGTCACATTAATTAAGTACCTTTACTTTTCATAAATATGGTCTTAAATATGGTCGAAATTAATTTTAAACCTATACAAGGTTCCTGGAATATCCAGAAAGTATTTTAACAATGCTTACAGAAGCAGTATGTTGGCCACCATGGTGCCCCTTTTTCCCATGCAAGGCAAGTTAGGCTGTT
>JAGPOW010000261.1:208461006-208477596 GCA_030014935.1 Caiman crocodilus | reverse complement strand
TGTCCCGGTCCCCCCTCAGGAAGACCGAGGCAAAGAACCCATTGAAGATCTCCGCCTTCCCATCAGCCGCGAGCACCAGGTTGCCCGACGAGTCCCTCACTCTTTAGCCAGGGGGCTTGCGTTGTGTTTTGTTTTGCTGTTACACCGGTGATTTGGGTGAGGCTATTAAGGGTTGGAGGAGGCCTCATCGGGGACTTGCAATGAAGTATGAGGACCCCAGCACCAGTAAAGGCGCAACCTACTCATAGGGACCCACAGGAGTGTGGGGCCCTAGCACCAGGGAGGGAACAGTATCCTCAGGGGGAAACCCCAGCTGTGTGGGAACCCGGGTGCCAGGGAGGGTGCAGCGTACTCATCGGGGACTCACTGGTGCCGGGATGCTCACACTTTGTTGTGAGGGCACAACCTACTCATAGGGACCCAAAGTGGCGTGGGGCCCCAGCGCCAGTTCGGGCACAGCTTAAGGGGTGCATAGACCCCAGCCCCAGAGAAAGGCATTTGAGGAAGCCCAGCATGGGCACAGCGAGCCCCAGAGAAGGGGTACTACTGAGCAGCCCAGTGCAGGTGTGGTGAGCCCTGAAGAAGGGCCTAGCACTATGGTAAACCCAGGAGAAGGGCGGAGTGGTGCAGTGAACCCCGGCAAGAGGGGGTAGTGGTGCAGTGGGCCCAGGAGTCAGGTGGCGTAGCTGAGAAGTCCCAGAGTGGGCACAAGTCCCCAGGAGAGGGGCAGCATTATAGAGAGGTACCCAGAAAAGGGGCACTGGTATAGAGAGCCCCAGAAGAGGTAGCCCAGAGTGGGTGCTGAGAGCCCCGGGAGAGGGGCAGCAATAGAGGAGCGCCCCAAGAGAGGGCAGTTAGATGGAGAAGGCCCAGTGCAGCCACAGAGAGCCCTAGAAGTGGGAGGCTTGATTGAGGAGGCCCCAGAGAGTGGGCGAGTGTACAAAGGAGGCCTGAGAGACGGGCAGTCTATTTATAGAGACAGACCAATGTCTATCCCATCTGCGAGGCTTGGGGCATGGTATCAGGGGTGGTTGGAGCCACGCATAGCCCATAAGGCTAGGGTGCCTCGAAGTACCTGTTTACAGGACAAGACCCACGGGGGTTCCAAATAGACAGACATGTCTGAGAGGGCATAAGGCAGCCTCCCAACTGATTCAAACATCAAAGATGTGGCGGGAGAGATATAGAGGGTGCCCTTGGGCCAACTTGGCATGGATAGGGGGCCTTAAGGAGATCACGGCTCTCCTGTAGGACCTTGCCGTGACAGGCACCTTTTTAAATATGCCTAACAATGCAGGAATGCCCAAATAGAAAGTGAAACATCCCTTAGTCGGGTGCTTAATAAGAAATAACCAAAACTCTGCTTGTCATATGTGCTAGGGATTCCTTTTATTCAGAGATGAAACAACACAGACATGACACACAGAGTAGCAGCAGCAACTATTTTTGCCTTCCTGCCCCTGAAAGCTAGCACTGGAGGCTCCTGCCTCAGTTCAGTTACACTACTGCTTATCTTTAATTAGGTAGCTATTTGTTTCCCTGTAGACAAACTTGCTGATTGCCTAATTAAATCTTGGGTGCACTTCTCAATATCACACACTCTGTCTGAAGACACTACCCACCCTTCTTTCTTTGAGGAAAACTAAATGTCTTATTTCAGGTGACTGTAAAACACAGGTACCTAACAAGTTAGGTTTCTAACTAATGCCCCTCAAGCAGGAAGCTTCTGATCACTAGATATAGTAATAATAGGCTAGATAACCACAGAGGAAACATTCCTAAGTGGATAGGAACCTAGACTGAGTTTTGCTAGATCTTGGTTTTTATCCTTACTCAGCCACTGATTGTTTGTGTGCCCATGCCTAAGCTACTTCTAGGGCTGTACAAAGCTTCAGTCTCCAATTCAATTCAGTGGAGATTTGGCCTGATTTGGTGGCCAAATCTTTGAATCCAAATTCATAGGTATATAGATGTTAGGGTTGGGACCACAGTAGGTCATCAGATTTGACCTCCTGCCATGGGCAGGAAAGAGCGCTAGGGTCAAATGACTCCAGCCAGGTGCTTGTCCAATCTCCTCTTGAAGATCCCCAGTGTAGGGGAGAGCACCATTCCAGATTCTGGCAACCCTTACTGTGAAGAAGTTCTTTCTAATGCCCAACCTAAATCTGCTGTCCATCAATTTGTGGCCATTGTTCCTAGTTCCTTCAGGGGGTGCCCTAATATAAAGAGCATCTCTTATTCCCTGCTACCTCCCCTTGATGAATTTATAGGCAGCTGCAAGATCATCTCTCAGCTTTCTCTCGCAAAGGCTGAAGAGATCTAGGTACCTCAGTCTCTCCTCTTAGGGCCCTGCCCACAGGCCTCTGATCATATGAGTGGCCATCCTCTGAACCCTCTCAAGATTCTCCACATCCCTCTTGATGTGTGGCATCCAAAACTGGATGCAGTACTCCAACTGTGGCCTGACCACTGCCGCATAGAGGGGAAGCATCACCTGTCTGTCATGCATCTGCTAATGCACGATAAAGTGTGGCTAGCCTTATTGATCACTTCCTCACATTGACAACTCATGTTCATCTTGGAGTCAACTGTGACTTCAAGATCCCTTTCTGCTGCTCTGCTGTTGAGAAGGTCATTCCCCAGCCTGTAAGTGTGTTGGTGGTTCTTTTTGCCCAGGTGCAGCACTTTCCACTTGTCTTTGTTGAACTGCATCCTATTTCATTCTGCCCAGTTTTCCAACCTGTCGAGATCCACCTGGATCCATTCCCAACCCTTAGGTCTGTTAACTTTGCCCCATAATTTGGTATGATCTGCAAACTAGGACAAGGTGCTCTCCAGGCCCTCGTCCAAGTCACTGATGAAGACGTTGAACAGCACCAGTCCAAGGACCAAGCCTGACAGGACTCCGCTGCCTACATCTTTCCAGGTTGTTATAGACCCATCTACCACCACTCTCTAGGTGCAACTCTTAAGCCAATTTGCCACCTACCTGACTGCGTAATCATCTACAGTACAGCCTGTCAGTTTATTTACAAGAACAGAATGAGATGCCCTTTAATCTCTCTGAATCAAATCAGAACCCTCCAAATCGATTTGGAGGGATTCAGAAAGATTCAGTGATTTGGCCATAGACACAGCTTTAAACATTTTTTCTACATACCTCAAGATACCAGACAGCTTGTGATTGTTAAGATGGTAGGGCAGATAGAGCATCCTACAAAAGTGTGGAGGGGTCCCCAGCATGCTTGGCAGCAGAACTGGAAGTGGACCAAAAGCACTTCCAGTCCACTTCCAGGTCTGCCGGGAAGTACCCTTGTACTTCCCACCCCACCCCACCCCCCTTCAGCTTCCCAGCTTGGCAACTGGTGCCTCCTGGGCCTGGGAAGTCACCAAAGGTCCCTCTGTAGCCAATCACTGAGCCAGAGGGGCGCACTCGGCAGTGGACATGGAAGTGGACCAGAAGTGCTTCCAGTCTACTTCCAGGTTTGCTGCCAAGTAGGTGGGGGGACTCCCCATGCTCCTATGGGACACTCCATCTGCCATCTCAGCATTTTATGAGCTGCACCTGGTACCTTGAGGTATGTAGAAAAAACATTTTAAAGCTGTGTCTATGACTGAACAGCTGATTCTCTGAATCAGCATTGAATCTTCAGATTTGATTTGACTGAATCCAAATTGGTGATCCAAATCAACTAATTGAATCACTGTCCCTGATTTGAATCGAATCTGAATTGAATATATCCCGTTTTGCAAATCCCTAGTTACTTCAGTTTCTTATGCCTTTGTTTCCCCTTCCATCTTTTGGCTGTTTTGTCAGTTTTAGATTGCAGTTTTAGATTCTTTGGTAGAGGGACTATCTCTTAGCATGTGTCTGCAACTCCCCCAGCACAATGGGGCCCTGAATTTTAAATCAGGTTTCTGTGTGTTAACATAGGACAAATAGTTAATAATAATCATCCGAGAGATATTCTTCCTCTACGCATTTCCAGCCAGAGAAAAAGACAGTGAAGATGCCTTGAAGCTTCTTGGTTTTCTGTCATAGGAGAAATGGTGCTACAAGTGGCAACAATGCACTATGATGATGTAGTGATCACGTGGATCTACATGTGATTAGCAGTTACACCACTGTAGTGACACACTCCCCCATTTTATTGCACCACTACAGTGACATAACAGCAAAATCTAATCATGCACTGCACGCACAGCACAGCACAGGCCATTACTGCACCATGCTTTAGTACAACCAAAAGGAAGTACTAAAGCACAGCACCATAGAAACATTGCCATACAGCAACTTGTAGATGCACACTGTTAGTCTCTGATCATGCTTAGCAACATGATTCCTACGCTCTAACATTGTAGGTTTCTGTGCCAACAGTGCTTGCTATGTGCAAGCTAACCCCCAAAATATAATCCAAGCAGTAAAGACCTCTCCCAAAAGAACAAAAACCTTCTTAGCTTAAGTGCACTGTCAAAAATCAAGAGACTGGTCAAAATGAATGTATATTTATAGAGTCTGCAAACATACTACTCAGCAAATTATTTTAAAAAATGAACAAAATAGTATCTGAAAATTGTGAGAGAAACAGCTGCCTTTTCCAGTCAGCACTACAACAAAGTCCAGCTGAAACTCAGGGGTCCAGAGCCCCACTGAAATTGAAAGAGGTCCAGACACGTACAGGTTAACTGCATTAGCACATCTCAGGAACAGGTGCATGGGATTCAGAGATCTGCTACACGTAGTACAAGCAGGATCATTTGCTGATGAACACAGACATAAACAATTTGTTTTTCAGTTGCTGTGAGATGATCCCATGGTGTCACAACTAAGGCTAGTAATTTATATAGAAAAGTGTCCTAAATCTCTCCTCCTTTGTGACATCATCTTTTTGTAGTATAGGTCTTCTCATATTTGATAATCCTATCTAACTGTGCTACAAGTATGGCCCAAGGGAGATCTTTCCAGTTGTACATAATTAGTTTTATGGGCAGCATTATTAAACCATCCATTACAAGGATTTATGTTGGGTTTTTTTTAACTCCTTTATTAACAGCAATATAGGCTTTTGTATGTACAATAGAAGAAAGTATTATAAAATGGTTTTAGACTCTAATGAAATTTTCAATTAATGAGTAAAATTGTTTAAGAAATCAGCATTCTCGAGCTGGATTTCTTTTCTGATTTAATCAGAATAGATCCCATAGACAATATTCAAACATTCATACTTTGGCAGTTTTCATCTTTGACTTTTCCACTTTAAATTTCTGTAGCAGGACAGGCTCTAAGGGCAGCTGTGATACCGCATGGTGCCCACCCTACTCCTGCCCTGCTCTCACTCTAGCATCTTGGGATCTCACCCTGCTATCTCACCTCATGGAAAAAGTTAAGAGTGGAGGCTGCTGTCTGAGGCTGGTAAACTCTGCGTGCTCTTTCTGTACTCTGTCCTCCTTGGGTCCCACATGGCCCACTTGATTTGGGGTTCTGACCCCTCCCAACCTCTGCCTCTGCCTTCAGCCCCTGCTGCCCAAAGTCTCCTGGCCTGGAGCTCTGACCCCTGCTAACGTTCAGTCACCCCTCTTTGTGGGGCTCAGATCCCTCTGGCCATAATTGCTCTGAAGGCTGAATCATACTATGATGTCCCTGAGCTGTAGCCATTGCCTTCTCCTTTGCTACTCTTTAACCCTTTACAGATTTCTCTGGCTGCTTCTTTACTCTGCAGCTGACTCTTGCTTGCAACTTTTTTGCTGGCTTCCCACCCTTCAAGTAGCAGGGATTAGGGGTCCCTGCTGCTACACTTCCATCCTGAGAAAAGGTGATCACGTGCCACGGATTATCTAAATTAGCAGAAAAAAGGTTTAAAATGAATACCTAACTGATTACTGAAATTGGTACAGGAGTGCCTCTCGTTAAATTGTTCACCACACTTTGGGATTTGGCTCAAATTACCTTGCTTTATACTTCTATTAAAAGGATTCGTAGCAACTGGTCCACTGATGACTTTGTTTCTTAGTTGAACCATTGAGATGTGGTTGCTTCCTGCTGTTTGCAGACTCAAGAAGACTACAGTATACAATGTTATTTTCCCTTGTTTATTATGTTTAAAAATATATACTGTAAGGCTTAAAAAAAGTTTAGGTAAAAAATAAATATACTAGTAACAAATTCACAATTTTTCTGTACTAAGTGTAATCTGCAGAGGGCCTATATTTGTAACTGGTACTTGTTTTCAGACCTGTACTGACAGCAACAGAAATACTACATGAAACAGGTTATCACTTGCACCTGAGTAATGTTTGTTTTAGGTATCTAGAAAGGTTGAGAAAATCCCTGACTTGAATAGCCTGTTTCTACACTCATATTAGTATAAACTGGCAGGAAATTCACATAAGTTCATGAAGTTAAACTGGTGTGATAGGAAGAAAAGGGGCCCAGAGTGTGCATCATACACTCATTGACCTTTCATAGAAATTTGCATTTATGTAAAGTGACTGCAAAATGCAAACTAGAATGGCAAAGCTTTATCCACCTACTTGGTTCAGGTGTCAGTGAGAGCCTATGCAAGGACAATAAATAATCTGGGATTTGTTCAGCACTGGATACTTACAGGTTATAACTCTCAACAACAATATTTCTAGCTTGGAAGGTCTTGCCTGACCTGAGAGCCTACTAGCGGAAACTCAGAAATATTTCTTAGTTGCTTAAGCCTTCATATTAGCTTAGAAGTTTGAATTGTGTAAAGCCCAAACCCCTTGGTAAATCACCAGAGAGATATGCACAAAACCCCAACCTCTTTCTTTTTCTCGGTGGAAAGAAAAAGAAACATCAGAACACAAGAGTTGCCAGAGTGGGTCTGATCAACCATCCATCTAGTTCAGTATCCTGTCTCTGGCAGTTGCAGAAGTGGGTGCATTAGACAGAAAGCATTTGAGCACAGCATATAGAGTGATTCATTCTCTGTCATAGCTTCCCTGGAATCCACTGTGTCCATGCTTTCCTACAGTGTTTCCAAAGAGAAGGAAGGAAGGTGACTATGCCCCTAGATTTCAAAATTTTGCCTCCCCATTCCTGTAGCTCCCATTCTATTACTGTTGATGTCTTCTAAGAAGTTGGTTGTGGACCAGCCCTCCTGCTTATGCTTTCTTCATGGGGCAATCTTTTGTTCATTCCCAAATCTTCTGCTTTCAGAGGAACCATCAAGAAAGCATTTCTTCCCCATTCAGTTCATGGATTTGTAGGATCAAATAACCTCTCTCTTTACCTCTTTCCTAGATTATGATTAGAATAAGGATTCTGTCCTGCTGTATTGGCCCGCTGAATCCTATGATACAGGGATGTCATAGCAGTGCACTGAGGGAAATAGATTCCATATTCAAAGGAAAAACCTGACTCTGGGTGGGTGAATCAGGTGGAGTTGCTCTTTACCCTTTGTCCTTTGGGATGTGACTGCTCTATGAAGAGCCATTGCAGGAGTGCAAGATGTGTTCCCCAACAGTATAGGCATAGGCGAGCTGCACACCTTAACACCCTTCCCACTGGAAGTAGGGGTGGGATATTGAACCTTTTTGCTGGACTCTTCAGAGATGAAAAGGGTTGAATACATCCTTTTTTTCCACAGAAGAATGTGGAGAAGAAGGGATTTTGTCCAGTGCTTCTGTCTCCATAAGACAGCAACAAAAATGACAAATGGGGAAACCTGGAAATGTCAAGGAAAAAGATGCATTGTATTGTGGGTAGTTATAAGGTAGATATTTTTCCTTGTCCTCTCCCAAGGGTATGGCTAACGTCACAGCAGGATTTGCTATTATATCCCTCCCCATAAAGACTAAGAAAGATTAAATATGTAAGCTCATGGGACAGTAGGTCTTTGCTCCTACATGCTGTCAAGAGGGACTAAGAATAGAGTGTTTACCAAGGCCATGTTCTCCAAGTTCAGTGCTGCTGGAGAGAACAGCTGCATTCAATCTCAGCAGCTGCTCAGAACTGGCATTTTGTGGTTTTAAATATGTAAGCAATCAATAAAATATGGGTTTCAATACCTTTTTTTTTTACATTCAGTGTAGGCTGCTACAGTAAACAGAATATTGCATGAGTGCTTATTTCATTCACATTAGGAGAAATGTAAAACAAAACTTAGTATGAAATTACTAATAAAGACCAGAACTCAAGAACCTAGAGCCCTGCATAATTGCATTAGCTATAAATACTCGCCATAAAACAAATAAACATCAAGGACTGATCACATAATATTGCATATTAAGGAGCTTACTGACTCACTAAGCCAAATAGTTTGCTAAATATACTGGGCCAAATTCAAGTTTTGTTCAATAGGATGCAAGATGACCGCTGATTCAGATCTTAAAGTCAGAGGAGATAGTAGGATAATAAGCACAACATGAAGGCAACCCTGCTGCTTTGCATTTCCTTGATTTGATATAATTTCTCTCTAGTGCAAGGCTTGTCAAAATCCCCTTTCAAGTATGGGTTGGCCTTTAAAGTTGAAAAAAATAAGCATCTGCAAACCTAATGGAGGCATTTTGCAACTGAAAGTTTCTGGCAGCATTCTCTCTCTCTCTCAGTTGGGAAGTGCCCATTGTGTTGTGCTGTTCTGATTGCTTGAGGGAATTACACACCAGCATATATATATTAGTAGTAAGCAGTGCAAAAATTGGCACGAAAGGAATAGGGTATGCTGCATCAAAAGTGGTAGTGAATAATGACTGACTTGATGGTTTTTGCAAGGGGAATAAAAGAGGTGATGAACAGGGCTTGTCTTCAAGTAAATGGGTGTGGCCAACTGGGGGATATTCAACCATGAGAGCAAGAATGTATCATGAAGTGGAAAACGCAATGTAACAGGTTTGCCCACATTCTTGGGAATGTAAGGAGCAGCAAAATTCCTACTGCAGCTGCCAACGAAGACATTGAGTGTAGCCTAGCTGGCTACTGCACTGTAACACTTCCTGCACAATGATATGTCTGGCAGTAGAAAATATTCTGGAAGGCATAACTACAAGTCTTCCTGGTAGTCCCAGGCTGTTTATAATGTAGCATAATTCTTCCCCTCTTTAAGAAGAAACTTTATGCATTTTCACATGTTTTGGCAATACAAGGGAAAAGAAGACTTGTGCAATAATGCTTTCTTCCAGCTTTCTTCCAGCTGTTTGTAAATGGTTCATTGCCATCTCTAGTGTTATCATGACACAATGACTGGCTGCTGCAAAGAAGTTCAAAGCAGTAGGGAAGTTTAGTTACACCTTCTTTCCCCAGTTCCTTGAAGAATCACCATGCAGGGCAGGCATTACGTGCATGTGAATGTCTCAGAACACAGAGGGCCACAACGTGTAACTTTTAAACTCAAACTCTGATTTGTTTTTATTTCCTTGTCAAAGAAAGAAGATGTTATTTTCATTAGTGCTCTGTAAGACTGATTCTCAGTTCACAAGCATTGGTACAAATCAGGATGTGTGCACTCAAGCCAACTGAATTATGAAATGCCAATTCAATGCAAGTATAAGGCCTTGAATGACGGGTAGAGAACTTTTCATGAGTACATGAGAAGTTCTCTAATAAACCAAGATCTCTTCAGTGCACCCGCCTCCCTTCCCATGTTCTGTGTAACTAGGGAATGTGTTTAATGAAAGTCAAAATAATGCCATGGAAGGAAAATGATCGTGCAAATGTGCTCTTTTGTTCTGTGCTCATAAAATCAAAAAACAAAGGTAGAAAGGGACCTCAGGAGGTCATCTAGTCCAACCCCTGCTCAGAGCTGGAGCATCCCATCTCTATTATCCTAGCCAAGGCTTTGTCGTGCCTGATCTTAAAAACTTCCAAGGATGGAGATTCCACAGCCTTTCTTGGTAACCTGTTCCAGTGTTTTACTACCCTCCTAGTGATCATCCACCACCATTCAGAAGAATCTAACTCCATTCTCTTTATAACCATCCTTCCGGTAGTTGAAGGCTGCTATTAAATCACCCACCAGTCTTTTCTTCTCCAGATTAATAAAAGTCTCCCTTCTTTGTGTCAGTCACACTGAAATAAAACTGCAGTGTGAGTGTATGAGATTCATGCAAGGTTCAAAGGGTAGAAATTGGGTTTTTTTGTTCTAAGGCTAGGTACAGACGGTCAAAAACCTGAGGCAGTCTTTGCAGATTAGTCTAAACTGCCCAGAAAATTAGAACAGAAGTGACCACATTTATCTTTGATGCATGAAATGCTGCCACATGCCAGCAGTGGCTCAGGCTAAGGTTGTGTGTTCACTTCCTCTTCCTGCTGCCCCTGAAGTCTTTGGGATTTTCAGTGCTGAATTAAAGTAACAGGACTCTGCCAGGTTGCTATCATTTTCTCTTCCTGCTTCAGGATGCCTCTGGGATTTGTAATCCACAGTCACAGCCAGCAGCAAATGTGAGTGGGGGGAGGGGTGTTTAATTTCCCTTCCTGGCCCCAAACCCTGGCTGGGGTCCCCCCCCTCTCCCCTCCCTTGTAGACTGAGCTTTATCCCCAGCTGGGCTTGACCCCCATCTCCTTGTCAGCTACCCCTCACTGCTCTAGCTAGGGAGTTCTGCTGTCTAGAACAGACAGCACAGCCCAGCACAGGGATGGAAAGCTTGCTGGGATGCTGTGGAACTGATTTAACTTGAACCAGGAAGGGATCTGGGACAGACATTGCATAAACTGGTTTGACCCAAATCAGTTAAATCTTATACTACTTTCAACCAGGTTTATTTTAAATCAGTTTCAACCATTTTGAAACTGCTGTATGTGCACTGAGCTGATTCTGGTCTGTTACAGGTTTAAACCAGTTTCTGATTACTTAAGATGGTTTATGTGCAGCTTCTGTCCCTAGCCTAAATGTTGGCCACTGTCTGGTTTCCCTTTGCAAGCTGACTTTGCAAATGGACCTTGAGATTTACCTGCAACAGAGCTATTCTTTCCTGTTTGAGTTCTAAAATGTTTTGCTCTGGTTCCTGGAGCTATCATTTAGCTATCAAAAGTTTGCTTGTTTTTAAAAATGTTCTTGAGTTGAGAAGTTAACAATAATAAGGGATTATTTGGTCAGACAGGAGCTATCACCCAAGCCTATGTGAGTGTGTGGGCACTGCATTTATTACAAGCTTCTTCACGCTGGTAAGAGTTCTATTGAAAATAATCTATACAGGTTTATTTTAGTGCATGCAATCAGGAGAAATCAGGCAAGTGTGAATTGCTGTACAAACAAATCATAAATGGTCCTAAAATATTTTCCTTTCTTTTTACTGTGGGATTAACACTTGTATCTTTTTGACAATATACTAGCTGATTTGCCTGCAATAATGGCACAAATGAGAATTGGATACAATAAAGGTTCATGCATTCTATATCTATTTCTGTGCCTGCTAAGCTACTCTCTTTGAAAACAGCAATATGAGAGGTAGTGGATTACCCAGAAGGTTATAGATTGTGACTCACATTCTGATAACAGCTTTGTATAGATCTCTTTTTTCATCTGACTGTAGTTCGCCAAGGGAGCATGCAGATTAAAGTACCACTTAAAGTGAGACGAACTACAGAATTTCTTATGCACATTAAATGTATAGACTTGGTTGTGTAAAAATAGCCCCAAAACAACAAACTCTTTCTATAAAGCTAAGAACCCTTTTCAGAAGTTCCCACTACTTTTCATTAGCATCTGTTTTTTTAAGTTCCCAATTTAAAATATGTAAACTGGTTTTTAGAGGTACTGAAACCCCATATAACACTGGTCAGAAAAATTCCAGCAAAATATTTTTGTTAGAATTTGCTGATTCATCCTAACATTTTGCAGAAGTAGTCAGGCTTTGAATTCCCAATGGGACTCCCACTGGTTTTCATGCTGTCTTGCACTCCTGTCTGGCTTCTACTGGGGAGCCTGGTTTTTCAGGGCCTTCATTTCTGAGGTGGCCCGTCAAGTAGTGAGCTGAGATGAAAAGAAGCTAATTTAAATTTGTAACTATGAGCAACCCTCACTTAGCACTCTTAATTGGTTCCAAAAAAAACAAGCATTAAGCAAAACGGCATTAAGCAAAACTGAAAGGTTTGATAAACCAAGATGGCGACCATGAGTGTTATAACAAAACTCACTGAGTGCTAAGTGAACCTTGGGTATCAATATAAAAGAGCATTATAGTGAAAAATAGCAATAAGCAAAACAGCGTTAAATGGTGGTTGTACTGTGTTTTGGTGTTTCTATAATGAACTACTGTGAGATTTTAGTTGCATGGAATTTCTTCTGGTTTTGATTTTCATTCATAATTGGAAAGGAAAAAAATCTGAATTCTGAAAATTTTTGAAGAACTGATATTCTGTTTTCTAAGCTGAGATCCTAGTGGTAAAGACTAAGCACATCTGAAAATCAAGCTTGAGGTGTCTTCTTCTGGGCACTCAAATAATTTACAAACTGAAAATTAGTCTCCCAATCCTCCAACTGACTCTATGTATGATAGGACTCCACTGGTGTGACACTATTGACTCCAGTGGGGCTCCATACAGGTTCAATAGTCTGTCTAAAAATTATAACTTTCAGGATTTCAACATAAAAATCATTTTTGTAAATATCAAGTGCCTGAAGGCCCTCTGAGAATAAGCATGTGCCCGTAGGGAACAGATTTCAAACTAAAACACAGCTATATAAATCACAATGTTTCTCATAATCTATATTTGTAGTCTTCTTGCTTTTTTCTGTTGTGAATTGGTTCATTTAATTAAAATCATTTCAATGACCCATTTAACTTAGTAATCACAATGTCATTGTGGTTCTCATAATATTTTACAACTTTCAGTAAGGGCCCTTTAGACCTTTCCCTTCTGGCCCTGGGCAGTTGAGGTTTCTGTACAGAAAAAAGTTAACTAAAAGGACTCGTTCCATTTTCTTTCATAAAATCAGATTAAAAAAAAAATAATTAGAGTATAAAACCCAGCAGGATAATTCTCCAAAAGATCTTCCTTGAGAGGATTCAGGGTTCCTCTTCTATCTTTGAGAAAGCACTTGCCCTGAGGACTTCCATGCAGTTTACTAGGATCAAAGCTCCAGTTAATGCTCGCCAGTCTTTAGTCACAGGGTTTTTCATTTTATCCAAAGCCAGTTGCAGGTCTTGTAATACATCTCTGTAGCTCTCACCATAGTGGGCACCCCATGTGTATAGAAAATCATATGCAGGTTTCCACATCATCTGCAACAAAAAAAAAAAGATTAAGTATTTGGAGAAAATGAAGCAACAAGGGAATAACAATTCATTATAAGGGAATGGCAATGAATGTCTTAGAAGAGGAAACACATTAACTTTTGCTTCTTGAGCACAATGTGTTTTCATATAAAGCATGTCCAGGTAAAACTACAATTTCTGTCCATTTAGTCAGTTTCCTACAGTTGTTCCATTTTTACTGAAATATGTAACAATAAGAAGCTGAATCTTCATTTAATGGGATGCTATTAGATAGAAATCTATATTTCTGCCTAAAAGTGTATCCAGAGTAGTTACAAGTAAAGGCAATGATCAATAAAATGGAAAAGTGGGTGACAGTGAAATATGTTCAGTTTTTTCATCCATCTGTTCATCAGCAGTCACATATATTGAAGTTTACAGTTCTGTTGATAGCTGTACTGTCTCATGAATCAGCTTTAGCATTATTTATGCACTGTTCAGATAGGACTTAACTGATGTGCACATCACCTTCCTTTGCAAGAAGGTATTTATTAGCAACAGTTGCAGGAAGGCTGAAACCCCTAAAAAGCCTTTACAAAGCTCCAGCAAAGCAGCAGAAAAACCTTGATAAAAACATGTTTGTTTGCTTTTTTTTAAAAAATTATGAATTGGGCTATACCATTTCAAGAGTAGTTGTTGAAATACTTTTATAAATACATTTTAAAAAAATCAAATTGACAGTATCCTTTTTGGAAGTATTCCAAATTATGCATTCCATGATGGATCTTCAGCTGTGGTCAATTGTTATAACTCCAGTGATAGTGATGAGATTATGATGGTATACAGCAGATGCCGACCTGTACTTAAATCTTTTAAAGTAATGAGGGATTTCCATATCAATTTTGCTTAGTTTACAAATAAAAATTGTGGTTCCTCAACTGCTGCAGATTTGACTTGGACTGTAAGGGCACATCTGCACATGCTATTAATGCAACACAATAAATTCCGACGCAATCCACACCAGAGTCTATTGCCCCTGGGACCACAGCATTTTGAGCTGGAGCAGAGCAGCCCTGGCTGGGCCTGCTCCAACCCAGCTCAGCATGCTGCAGAGGTGCTGGCTGGGGCACAAGGATGCTAGAGCTTTCCACACTTCTCTGTTTTGGCAAGCCTTCTCCCTCCCCCCACTCGTTGCCAATTTCATGCCTTTTCACAGTCCTCATGCTTTTTTGTGAGGACCAGGCTTTTTCATGGAAACGAGTGAATTTTCTGTTTGTACAAAAATGGCAAAACCACAAATTTGGTAGATCATAATGTATAGGCACCCAAAATATGTCCATACTTGTCAAGTTATATAAATTCCATACAATTACTAGACCAGTCTTGGTCTTCCTATAAAAAAATATACTGTACCATATGTTGCTATTTTTATAGACACTGTCTCTTTAGAGCAGCTAGTATCACTTTGTGGTAAAAAATTGCACAAATAGAAACATTAAAAGAAACAGGTGAGACTGAGCAGCCTGGTTGTTTTTGGGATGGTTTCTTCCTTGATAGAAAAGGACAGTGTACTCAGGTACATGGCTTAAGAGTGGGAGCCCAGCCACAGGGGATTAATGACTTGGGAACAGTTGACACGGGTGATTGCCTGTCCCCAGAGAGAGTTAAAAGCTCCCATGGAGGGAGCTGAGGAGAGTGGTATGGTTGCAGTGCTGTGAAGGCACAACAGAGTTGGGGTTGCCCTTTCCAGGTCCTAGGTAGGACCACAGGTTTTGAGTTAACCCTTTGTTTGTGTATTTGTTTGTTTTAGTATTGATGTTGATTCCTGTGGGCTCAAGCTTGCCCCAGAGAAAATAAAAGCTGAGTGACAGTCTGCTGCACGTGGTAAAGAATGTAGGTACTTGAAAAAATGTCAGCCATGGAGACCTGAATCCTGCCAAAATAGCTGGTGGGGGGGCTGCAGCAAGAACAGCTTTTTTAGCATCAATAAAACCAACAACAGCAGTTCTAGAGAGAGCAACAGCAGCAACTTCAGGTCTTCCTGAAACAGCAGTTGGTTGCAAAATGGGCCCCTATCCACACTGGTGAGTCACTAGGTTCCCTAAGGTTAGAAGGTGGAGTCCTTGCCAAGATGGGGCATGCAGATGAACCACAGGCTTTCCTTGAAACTCTTGAGTGGGTGACAGAGACCTATCAGTGGCCATAGGATACATTGGCTGTGATGGTGGCTCCTCTGTTACCTGGAGCAGTATAGGCTGCTTGCCAGGTCCTGGGAGCAGATTCACCTTGGAATTACAAAAGCCTTAAAGTGGCCATACTGAACTAGTTGGGTCTCAGGCAGGAGGCCTGTTTTCTCAAGTTTTGAGTGGAGATGCAGGACCTAATTCAGAGCCCTATGCCATGGCACAGAAGCTAAAGGACTTAGATTTGGGGAGATGGGATCCCAGGAAGGGTGACTGTGCCTTAAGAAAATGATCCTTCAGGCACAGAGGGAGACAATCCTAATGCAGGGGAAAAGGGCCAAGAGGCTTCCCTGGCTGACCAGAGAAATCCTAAGCAACTTAAGGGCAAAAAGGGGGGGCATATAAGCAGTGGAAACAGGGAGAGATTACTAAACAGGGAGTATGCTTCCTCAACTCGCAGTTGTAGGCAGGCAGTTAGAAAAGCCAAAGGTACCATGGAGCTGAGGATGGCATCCCAAGTTAAGGATGGAGTAATAGAGAGGCCCAGGATGGAATACGACCACTACTGAATGGGCAAAAGCAATTGGTGATGGACAGGGGGGGACAGGGCTGAATTCCTCAATGAGTTGCATCAGTGTTCCTAAATGAGGGGCAAGACAGATCTCAAAATAGGATTGTAGAGAGACAACAGCAGGGTGCCAGACTATCACCAAGCATTGAGCCTGATATATTGCAGAGTCACTTGGAAGAACTGGATGTGTTTATGTCGGCAGGCCCAGATGAGCTCCATCTGAGGATACTGAAGGCACTGGCTGATGTCATTGCACAGCCACTGGCAAGAATATTTGAACACTCATGGCACACAGGCCAGGTCCCAGAGGACTGGAAAAGGGCCAGTGTGGTCCCTATTTTCAAGAAGGGGAGGAAGGAGGATCCAGGCAACTGTAGGCCAGTCAGTCTCACCTCCATCCCTGGCAAAGTCTTTAAAAAGATTAAGGCTCGTATATGTGAGAGCCGAGCAGGAAAAATTATGCTGAGAGGAAACTAGCATGGGTTCGTAGCAGATAGATCATGCCTGACTAATCTAGTCTCTTTTTATGACCAGGTTACAAAACAGCTGGACACAGGAGTAGGGGTTGATATCGTCTACTTAGACTTCAGGAAGGCCTTTGATACGGTATCCCACCCCATACTGGTGAACAAGTTAAGAGGCTGTGACTTGGATGACTACACAGTCTGGTGGGTG
>JAGPOW010000261.1:208431381-208451279 GCA_030014935.1 Caiman crocodilus | reverse complement strand
CCCCTCGTTTAAACTGGAAGAGCTGGGGGGAAAGGGGATGGGCAGGAGGCAATGTGCTGTGGTGGCAAGGCTCCCAGGGCTGGTACATGAGGTGAAGAATTAAAGCTGGGGGCTTGGAGAAGTGAGGTGCGGCAAGCTTCCTGACACCACTTAAATGATGTCCTGTGCTGCCAGCTGAGCAGCACAGATGGCAATTTAAAAGCTGGTGGGGCCAGGAACCAGGTTTGGGGAGGCTCGCTCCACCCTGTTTCACCATGCTTTTGCTGTAAAACTGCCTTTTGATAGCCTTACCCCTTCCTGGGCAGGCTGTTAATTAATGAGCCCCTTTAAGGGCAGGGTTGGCCTAGGGCCCAGCTTCTAGCACCCTCTGGCTGGAGACTTCTCCCACAGAGCTCACAAGCCAGAATGCTAGAACACATGCATGCTTCGGCTCCTGAGCTGTTCTTCTCTCAGCGGGAATTCACGGAAATTCTTGTCTCTAGAAATGAACTCCTGTCCATGGCCAAAGAGAAGGAAGATCAATGAGAGGGAGAAAGGAGAGAGAGAGAAACAGATTGCCTTAATAGTGGAGGAAATAAAAGATTTAGGGTGGACAGAAGCTGCAACATTCCAATCAATTCTTTTTATTTGACCGCAGTAGTGCCTAGAGACCCTAGATGACATTCCTAGCCAACGTGTACCACAATGGTGAGAGACAGTCCCTGCACACAGCAATTTGCAATTTAAGTAGGGAGACAGTAACTGGGGAAGGAACGTATTGGAAAGAAAGCTTTTGACCATCTTGACACGTTTGGAAAAGATGCTATAAATCTCTCAGTAAGGGTGTGATGGAGACAGTTTGAAGGCTTACCTCTGGGGCAACTTCTCCATTTCTGCCCTGGTGTGGGATTTCATAAGCTTCAATTTGTTGCTTTGTGAGTCGTGCTAACGTTTCTGCCAGCTCTCTCCAGTATCTGCCAAGCTTGACAGCTGCGGTCAAAATGACGGTGTCCTGGGTTATACGTGCTACTAATCCTTGGCAATCTAACTTCAGAAGGGCCTGCAGCAACAAGTTTTAAATGAATGTTTTTGGTCTGTATTTAAGAGCAACTAACTACTGTTTATTTGTAACTCTGTACTAGATCCCTTTACATACTAGATCTCTCCATAGCTTTAAGGAAAGCTATATGATTTTTTAGGATCAAATAAGTAACTGTTTTTATGCCTTTTGTTCAATAATTGGCTGCCCACAAGCTTAAGCAAAAAAAAATAAAAAAGCTTGGCATCCAGTTGCTTCAGCATTCCAGTGTTAGTTGGGGCCTGCCAAGTTGAGTATAGTGAAGGGAAAAGATCCTTCTCCAACATAAATATTTGGGACATAAATTTTAGCTTCTTAAAATAAGACATGAAACTTAAAAATTAAAGTATCATTATAACAAGGTGCTGTCCCTGTTCAGCTTCTTTTCCTGAAAGTCACTGATTACATTGGCCAGAGCATTTTCATTTAATCCTTTTGTATTTGTATACTTAATTTGCACACTGTCATTATTCAAGTATGTGAGGCTATGAGATGGGGGAAAAAGATATGTTGTTGAAACAAAACAAATTTAAATAGTTCCCCTTGTAAAGTCCAGAAACAAATGCATGCAATATGCCTGCAATCTTATTGGGTTAGAGTAGAGCTTGTAAGAATGTGTGTGAATACCTGTTTATTGAGCTACCTGTATCCCTGTGGGAAAATACTGACTTTTCAAACAAATATGAAAAAACAGAAATTGAAAAGATTTTGATTTTAAGATGTTCTTGTTTTTGACAAAAATTTTGAAATGTTCTGCAGCAAATCAGATCCTTCATGTGTAAATTTTGTTGACTTAAAAAATGTTTTCCATGTTATGGAAAATTGCCAAATCATGGCATTTTCTAAATTGGACCCAGGTTAATCTCAAAGGTCCTCATTATCTGTCTGTTACTTAGGCCTCCAATTCTGTGGCAGTAATTTTTTCACTTCTTTAATCAAAGGATTTTTCTGCACCAGGGGTAGAAAAGCAGGGCACTTCCACCATTCCCATCAATATTATCCTTGTAAAGACCTTCAGCTGCCATGTTTTCTTGTATACCATGCTTCCAAATAAAACATATGCCTTGTTTTTTTGTAAGGCAGAATGGAAGGGAAAAAAATTTTTTTTTCCAGATTTATAGCGGAGACAGAGCCTAATCTTCAGGTGACTTACCCTCCCTTCCCTGCTCAGTCAAAGGTGCAGTTTTAACCTTTTCATAGCTGAATTGTTAGCTCCTGGTTGCTCAACCAAATGTTGAAATTGTAGCTGCTGCTGAAGACTGGACTCCACAGGAGAAACTAGGATTTTGAAAAGAGCTAAAAACAGTCTACAGGGCTGTGAAACAGAAGGGAGACCAGGCATAGCAAACAGATGGCAACATTGCTGAAGAAAATATAGCTTGTTTAGTGGCTCATCAAGGCAAAAGGAGAGATGGGCATTATTAACACCTGTAAAGGAAAGAATGATTAGCAGGAATGAGGTTTATTATAACATTCCATGAAGTCAAGTGACTTTCTCAGGCTGCCTGAACAGAATTGCCACTGCTGCTGCCAGGTACTTGGTTTAACCATGGACTGGAGCAAGAATCAAAGTGGGGTGCACCACTCACCTGCACTGACCCTGCTAACTCTGCTTCTCCCTCCATGTAAATGATGGAGGTAGGAAAAGCAATTTCTCCATGCTTCTATTCTGGGTAGAAAATCAGCCTCCCTGCTAAAGAGGTGCAACCCAATTTTGGGAAGCTAGTTTTTGGGTTCTTTTTAGGGAAAGGTGTGTTTGGTATACAAGTAAATATGGTAGGTAGTTTGTCATTAGCACGTATCAGGGCACAGGGAGATGGTGACGGTAGGTCTTCCTTGAATAGGAGAATGGTGGCAGCACCAGATACCAACAACCACCCCATTGTTGTGAAGAGGACCAATGCAGCCTCCAAAGTGATCAATACTGATCAGATACAGGTTATGCAGACTCCTTGCAACCAGTAAGCACACTTTAACAGTAGGGCTTTTAAGGAACCCAGACCACAAGCTAAAATTGCCCTTCTTCAAAGTGTGGCCTTTGGGGGAAATCAGAGTCAGGCTTGGAGTCAGGCTCCGCTTGTCTACTGTGATGTCATTTGTAGGGCCATAATTTGTAAAACATGTTTATGTATTCAATTAATCCATTTAGGGCCAGATTCTATTCCACCTATTAAGTTGATTTTTGTGCCTAAATGCAATCCTACTCTACCTGACTTGAGTCCCTGTAAAATACTTAATGGAAAAAAGGTTGGTGGGTTCTCCTCCTCTGTACTTTTTTTGTGACACAGTCTTAAGGGCCAAACAATGATGTGATACAAGAGTAGATGCATTGATAGATTTTGCAGGGACTTGAACAGAAATAGAATTGTAGTTAGGCACCTAAGCCCACTTAGATGGCTGATGGATTTAATGAAATCTGGCCTCTAAAGGTTGCTTGTTAATAGTTATAGATTTGATTCAGACCAATGATGCTTCTTGTCTGGATGTCCTTATTTCTACAAAAGTCATTGGGAGTATAGCCCAAGTAAAAATTTCTAGACTGGACTTCCTATTACTAAATAATACTCCATTAGGAAACTTGCTTGCTCCACAAGGAACTTAATATTCCTGCCTCTATAAATACATTTTGATGTTTCTTACTGAATGAGATAGAGAAGGGGCCTTCTCAAGTTGCATGTAAATAACCTGAATACTCAGAAGAAAGAGTATAGAAAAAAGACTTCCTTTTTGCGTCTAGACACAGAATCCTCCTTTTTTTCTCCTACTACCACATCATCCATAACTTTCAGAATCATCGTCTGTTCCATAATAGCTACATTATTCTCCGGCTATAGTAGCGTTCCCTCTTTACACAGGGCATTCAGGACAGTGAATCCAAGTATTATTAGAATAAAGGATCATAACAGTGCCCCCTCATGTCTTGCCTATTAAATAATTCTATGTATAACTGTAGTGACAGCTACTGCAAAGTACTATTTCATAAGGAGCTGGTGGTAGACCTACATCTGACTGCTCTCTTTCTGTACATAACAAAACTGATAATTCTGCCATGTTTTTTGGGTTCTCTTTGCCTAATATGACACATTTTGTCTGAAGTTCCTAAGTCCTTCACAATAAATTTAATACAGATTCTAACTGGTGCCATTCCAGAGTAAACACCTTGGAAGTCAATGCAATGGAAAGTTAAGTTTGGCCCAGTGTGCCTGACCAACATACTTTTTGGCTGTGCATTCAAGAAATTGTTCAAGCTATAAATGGATTTTTAAAATATGTTTTCTTGGTCAGCACTGAAATATGTCTCTCAAGGCCATGGTGGTAATTTCATTTTAAACTTCAGAAAGGCTTTTCTATAAGTGGCACAGATTATATTATATTAGTATCTATGACTTCTATAAAGTCAGTGTAAGCCAGAGCTGCATTTCATAGCTGGAAGTTGTACACCCTTTACAGACAGGATGCCTTGTTAATCCTCTAATATATTATCCTGGCACCTCTACATTTTCCCTGTATTGTAATGAGATCTACAGAATCCTGTCTCCACTTGAAAGGTTCTTTAGTTTACCTTTATAGTTTTTAATAAAAAGCAGTATAACTGAATTCAAGACTCACTCATTTTATGCGACTCTAAAACAGTTTGCAAGTAGAGTATTGTAGTTGATATGTCTGGGTGTTGTCAGCATGTGTATGATTTGCTTTTAAACACAGACATTTAAAAGGGAATGGGCTATAGCAAGACTAAATGTGGGCACATCTGCAACAAGGGAGTGGATAAAAGGCCTTGTAAAAAAGACACAATTCTCTGAAGCAGGGCTTTCCAACTGGTAGCGAGGGTGGCCATCATAGAAGACAGTCCAGTTATCATCTGTCCTCTAGTCATACTAAACCAGAGGCCTTTATGTCCTCTATATTTCTCTCGAAGGACATAAAGGCATTGGGTTTCATATCAATAGAGCACAGAGCAGCAGAAAACCAGAATGTCCTCTCTGATGGCCACCCTACTGGCAGCCCATGGCATAAGTGATGGGAGAAAATATTATTTGGGAAGGTTAGGCAGCATGGGGTGTGCCTGCCTGACCCCTGCCTTTCCCTCCCACAGGGACATGCAGGGGCCTGGCAGTGGAGGATCACAGAGACTTAATAATTCAAGCTTCTCACATGACAAGTATAAGGACAGCACTTCCTGAATTGAAGACATTTTGATTGGATAAAGTTGTTTGGAACTTGTTCATCAACTTGGAAATACCACCCAAGAAGATTTCAACTTCTAAGAAAACTTGGAATGATTTATTTGCATTTCCTTAGGAAGGAACTTCATGTATTATAAAGACGATGGGCATGTGCAGCTTTACATAGAAAAGCTTGCCTTCAATAGATAGTCTAGGCTTTCCTATCATTACAAATATAAACTCATGTTAAGCACCTAGATTGTGGTAAAGGAAGTTTGTAAAGAGTTTATAAAGTTTGAAATGGTAAAATTGTCACTGCTAGGTAACTAGTTTACATCTGTGATAGAGATGGGTAATAAGTTAAGCAGTTTTTATCCTCAGTAATGTCAATAGCTTGTTCCTTGAAAATTACTTTTATATGTATCCCATTTCCTCTGTGGCAAAAAACTCTGGCTGCTTGCAGACATTAAAAAACCCAACAAATAATGGCGCTTCACTTTAAACTCCATGCACTCCACTACTGAGCCCCATGCATGCCAAAAGAGGTAGTACATTAGTTGGACCTAGCTTGCATGACATCTGTATAGATTGGGTACTTTAATGGGGCTTTTTGGTGCTTTTATCTAATACCTGATTGGCTCAGCTTTAGATAAAAACACCAAAAAGCTCCTCTGAAGCCCCCAATCTATACAGATGCTGCAGAGCAAGGTTGAAGTAACTCACTGCTTCTTCCAGTAAAGCACTTTTTCTTTTAACATCTGCAAGCAGCCTCTGTTACTTTGGGGCAGGGGGGGTGCCATAAAAAACATGGCCTAGGAGCAAAACTCCTGAATTTTTCCAAATTTGAATTTCTGTGGGCTGAATCAAGTAAAGTAAGTTTCTTTGGTTCAAATAAAAAAAAATATTTTAATTTATGTGCAGTATCTGTTTACATTTTTTCAGATGAATACTATTTCAGTAAGTATGAATATTTAAAAATACAAATATAAAATTCTTACAAGGGTAATTTAAGTGCTTTAAAATAATGTTCTTGAACAGTGCTAATTTATCTTTGATACAAAATACCAGGAACTGAGTTTGATTGAACAGTACTTACAATAATGAGCTCATAAAGGAATTGTCTTTTGCTTCTGTTTGAATGGCAGTCTTCCTTCAATTTCTTCACGACGTAAGCAACTCTTTCTGACTCCTTGTCTGCTTGTACCTCATTGAAATCATCAAGTGACATATATGAATATCCTAGTACATCAGCCAAGGCTCTCCAGTTATAAACTTTCTCTGATACTGTAGATAGGACTAATGAGTAGATGTAGGTCAGTTTCTTAAAAGGCAGTGCAATTTGCTCAAGAAGATTTCTGGTTGCCAGAACACTTTCAGTAATGTCAATAGCTTGTTCCTTCAGAATTACCTTGATGTTTTTGCAATGCACAAGACCAATCTTCTTTCTAAGAACACCCACATACCATTCTTTTATTTTAGTCTGCCCCATAGCTTTTACTCTGTCTTCACCAAGAAGTGCAATTGTGTCCCCCTTAAAATACTCTAGTAAGTAGTCAACCTTATTTTGACGTAAAACAGTTTTCAAGGCCACTCCATAGCTGGTAATATTCAAAGTCTTATCTTGAAACTTTGGATATTTAACTGTTGACATGAATAGGAAAGGAGCAGATTTGATCTCTTTGTGTTTCTGTATCTGCTTTGGCTTACTGGTCACCCCAGGTAACTTTGGAACTGGATCAGGAGTGCTAACATGGAACTCAGTCACTAGTGTATTGTCTGGACTTTTAATCTGAACAAGGAAAACAAATGCAAATATTTCCTTCATTTCCAGGACAGAAAACAGAAATTGTTTGTGGAACATTGTACCTGCTTTCAACTGTTCTTCTTTAATTCCTTTGCTTTGATTTTGCACCTTCACTTCAAAATCAGGATCACAGGATGTCAAAGAAATATTCAGATCTTGTGGTTTATCAAGTAAAAATGTATTTTTTCCCCACAGCTGAAACACAACTGGAGGCATGGTCTTCCCACCCTTTTGAATGTCGAAAATGGTCAGTTTTTCTGGAATATAGTTATGACCAAAAACTGTAAAAACAGCAGTGAAAGAAGGGTGAATATGTTTGGGCCCATAAATTCCAACCGAGACAGTTCTGTGAATATAATTCCAAATGGTTACAGCTGAAGACTTAACTTTGTTTGTTTGTACTGCAATCACCATGTACATCACATGATTTAGACTTCTCAGCTTCACTTGTATTGTGTCTTCATAAATGTAGCAGTTGTCTATTTTTTCAAAAGGTCCTTCTTTATTGGGACTGTAAAAACACACGATTTCAGTCATCACTTGACTGAAAGGATCATTCTTCACTTTGGCTGCAATTTTCATTTCAAGTAAAATGGCTTCCATTGTGTTGAGGTTACTTAATGTAAGTTCTAACAGTGGGCTCACAGTATTTGAAAGTTCATGATTCAGTGATGCAGGAGGACTAAGAATAGCCCTTAAACCAATCTCTTGGAAGTCCCCAGATAATATATGACCCTTTGGGATGTGAATAGTGATATCAGAGTTTGGCAGTTGCACTGAACCCCCTTCATGATTCATCTTACAGACTATATGAGTATCTGTAGCTTGTGTTTGTGCCCATCCTGGACTATGACTCATCACATCTAAATTAACACATGACCGGGCCAGCTGTCGGTGACTTAACCAAGCCATCTTGTAGGCATCACGATTATTCTGAAGCCATTGCTTATCCAAAGCTAAAATCTGGCCAGAGGGTTCTGTTTTAGGAGGATCACATTTTTTGGCATCAACAATGTCCAAAAAGTCTGAAATACTCTTAGATTTCCCTGATCTCCTTGCTGAAGTTCTTTGTAGAAGAAAATCTATATTTAACTCGTCACCTGATGAAGCAAAAGAATCCCGATTGCTTGAATCTCGAGAGAACAAATAGGGGTCTTCCTTTAAGATAGAAATGTGTTTATTTTTCTTCTCACTGCTATTTGACTCAGCTGAGTCAGACACAAATGGGTTGGAACCTGAAAGTTCATTCCAGAAAGGATTCGTTTTTGAAACAGAGTGGCTATGCTGTTTGAATATATCAGACCAGTCCATATCCACATCCAGTTTATTTTTGTCATCTGTTTTAAAAAAATGGAAATAATTATTCCTATCTATAAAAATCCTCTTTTCTAATTGAATACCACAGTCCAAATTAATTTCTGATGTAAATCTATTGAAGTCAGTTAATGGAGCTAGCATTAACTGACTTCAATAGAAGTCAGGCTAAATTTATCAGTTAAAACATGAATAATCATTTAGAGCTTTACATCTAAATTATAAATTAAGGTATAGACAACTATGTCAATAATATAAGTATTTTAAATTAGGATTAAACAACCAATATTAATAATGAGAACTAACAAATGAATTCCTAGAATAAATTTATTTATGGCCTGAGGCTGCAAAGGCATCCTTGTTTCACATGAATGTTTAAGACATTGACATCTATCATGGTCAGCCATTTAGACTGTGGGTTCTTATAATTATCATCCATTAAGAAAAGCTGTTGACATTTTTGCCTGAAAACTAACATGTGAACATTATAAAGAGATAGTTCATAATCTCCTTTCATTCAAGTGCCTATACCTTAGTTATTATTTTATTAACTTCTATTTTTTTCTCACTTAGAGGATTTATTGCTTTTAAAGGTAACAATGTATAGTTCTTGTTGGTAGCACCTAAGCAATTCATTTTTTATTTGGAATCAACCAGAAATAATTTTTTGTTGTTGTTGTGACCCTCATTTTTTTAAATTTAAAATAAACAACAGAGAAGGGGGACCCTTCTTTATGTAAACAGTATTTATAGATTGAACACTTTTAGATTAAACATTTAGTGCTCACAAGCAATTTTTAATGTACCCATTTGTTATGGATATAGGATGCCCCTTGGTAGACTCTATATAAAATCCACATCTAACATTTATTTGAGTGATGATTAAAGACTTGGTAACTAAACAAGGAACTGAGAGTATGTCTGTTGTGGAAGCACTATATCTAGCTATACTCAACTGCTCCTACTTGTGCTCTGAGTGCAGAAATTCATAAGTGAAGCCACTCAGTTCTTCAGTAACTGCTCACAGGACCCTGGCCCTTGGCAAGTTTCAGAGCAGCCACCAGGGATGACTGTAGAGTGAGCTCACCAATGCTGGATTTACAGTGTGCAAGCAGGAGAAGATGGGTGAGGCATCTATGCTGGAACATACAGCTGTTATGACATAAACCAGGGGTGGGCAATTATTTCGGGTGGAGGGCTGCTTACTGAATTTTGGCAAGCTGTTGAGGGCCACATGGGTATCCCTGCCCCTTGACAGGTGGTCTGCCCCTGGTTGCCATCTTGTGACTGGAAGTCTGGCTCCCTAACCCCTGACCTTTGCCACCAGAAGTCCCTCCCATTGACCCCAGAAGAACTCCTTTCAGCAAGGGGTTTTGCCATCTCAGAACCAGAACAATACCAATTTATATTCTAAAAAGTACCCCCTAAAACATTCATTCATTTGATTTAAAAAAATATTTTTGTCCTGGTTTGCATGCGTTTGTGTAGTGTACATAGAGGTGATTATATATAATAGCTTAAAATAAGGTCTTACTCTTGTATATGGGGGGGTTCAGGTTTGTCGGGGGGTTATAGATGTGTAGGTATGTGGGGTGAAGGAGCATGTGGGTGTGTGTCTGGATATGTGGGGTGTGGGTGGGAATGGGGTTTGTGGAGAGAAATGTGTAGGGGGAGGATGGTGAGGGTGTGTGAGGCGTGTTTGGGGGCCTGCGTGTATGGCAGTGCAAAGGGTGGTATGGGTGCATGTGTATGGTGGGGTGTGCATGTGGGACTTGTCCTAAGAACACCGCGCGCGCGTGCACACACACACACACACACACACACACACACACACACACACACACACACACACACTCACTCTCTCACTCTCACTCTCACTCTCACTCTCACTCTCACTCTCACTCTCACTCTCACTCTGTCCCTGCCTGCATGCACACACTGCCCCTGCCTGAACACACACCCTGCTGTACCGCCAGGGACCCATGCTCCCCATGTAGTCATGCAACCAGGATCCATGTGGTGCTGTAGCAAAGTGGGGGAAGGAAGCAGGGCAATGGCTGGGGATGTGTGGGGAAGGGGTTCTGCCTCCCGCTGACAGCTCCCCATGGGTCCTACTGCCCCTGGCTCCTATCATCTTTGACAGGCAGCCAGAAGCAGATAAATATTTTTTAGGGGTCCCATGGGCTGGATAAAATTGCCTGGTGGGCTGGATCCATCTGGCCCATGGGCTGTATATTGCCCACCCCTGGTGTAAACATACCATAAGTACCTTCAACTTGGATTATTACATACATGATTTTTGCATGCCTGGAATAATAGCAGAGACAGGAGAAGGAGAGGTTTCACCTCCTCTACTTCCTCCGTACCCTGTAAAAAAAAGTATCCATTTTAGCTAGGTTTAATAAACAGATCAAAACCCCCAAACTGAGCTGGCTCTTTAGAGGGAGGGGGTAATCTGTTTTCTTTCTCCATATGCCCATGGCTCTTTATTATTATCTCTTCACCATTTGGAGCTCTGTACCTACAATTCAAGTAATTCTTGAAATCTGAAATTGGAAACCCTTTACTATAAACATGATTTTTATTTTTTAATTTCACTTTTGTCACTAATCAGGACAAGAAATAACACGTTACAGGAAAAGAGTTGCAGACAAAAATACTTATTGGGATATTTTCAGCTTCCCAGCTGCCTAGCAAGAAGATTCTTAACTTGTCTTGATAACAGTCTTTCAGCCTGGCTTCTGGAAGAGACAGAAAAATAGTCTCTCTGCACATTTTTTCTTTTCTTTTTTTTTTTTTTTTTTGGCAGATAGTGCTGTGCTTAGTATCCAAAGTTGTTACACATTATACTGCATCTATGCACATATTAGCCATGCTCATGTAATGGCTGCATCTCTTGATAGAGCCTCAGTATTTTGAAAAATAACTTAATTATGTAATGACCGCACCCACATTTCTAAAGGAACGGACTGAAAACATATTTATCTTCAAAGTTGTGATTAGTTGAAGAATAGAGCATACTTGAGTGGGGAACCCATATCTATACTATATGGGTATAGACAGTCCACATTCAGTCTCATCTATAAGACAGTTTAGTCAACTGTGCAGTAAATGTCTCTTGTAGACACACCCCACAAGCACTAAATGACAGCTGTAGTTCTGTGTTGTAACATCGTTCTGTCATTAGTGCTTGTGGGGTGTGTCTACAAGAGACATTTACTGCACAGTTGACTAAACTGCTCAGTAAACATCTCAATGTGTACATGTGCACCCCTATTAGGGCCTACAAAACTAATAAACTCTAAAGCAAGGTACGACTTGTAAATATAAGGCCTACCATTCTGCAGAGTTGTTCTTTGTATATGCAGCAGTGGATGTGTAGATGCTGACAGGCTGGCTGGGGCACAAGGGTGCTTCAATGCTGGAGTTGCCAGCTGGTTAGCCCCACATTGAAACACCCTCATGCCCCAGCTCACCCCTCTGCAGCACACTGAGTCCAATGAGAGCATCACCAGGCTGGCAGGCTGACCCTCAGCATCCCCTGCCAGCCAGGATTGCTCTGACTGGTCTCCAGGAGCTGTGCATAAATAAACTCTGGAGCTACTTGGTCTGCAGGTATTTGCTCCTGGGTACATGTCCAAACAGCAATCCCAGGAGCAAAAAACTGGAGCAATAAAGTCCAGAGTTTATTCACATGCACTAATTTCACATGTAGGCATGCCCATGCTTTGTCAGGTGTTTAGGTAATGGCTTCATTCTAGTTTCTGGTGGCAAAATGTTGGAAAAGATTTGCAGTTCTCAGATCAGTAGAGAGCTAATTACTAATTCCTGATTCTGTCAGAAAACTCTAACTCCGGTGCTACCTACCACAGCTAGTAGATATTTATTGCTTACAAGCAATTATAATACAGCTATTTGTTATGGATTGAGGATGCCCCTTTGTAGAGTCCATAAACAAATTCAAGGATCTAAAATGAAGGAAATGTCTACACTGCAGAAAAGGATGGAATTTTTAACTATGATTAAAATAGCAACAAATTTAAGTTAACATGGGTTAGCAACTTGAGTTCAAGCCTATATGGCAGCCTTAAGATAAACGCAAGCAATAGCTCAATTTATCTGGCCCTTACTGCTATTTTAACCCTAAGTTAGCTAACTTCAACTAGTCAGCCCAAGATAAAACATATGGTACCTTTGCCAAAGGTTTTCTAATGGTTCCTTCTCTCTCTCTCCCTGACATTCTGCTAAGAGCAGTTGTATGGACCAGGATCTGCTACAATAATACCCAGAAGAGATTTCCTGTAACATGGCATTTTGTAGGGTAAGTGAAACTGAAATCTTGCACCTCTTTGTACTACATGGACAGCAAAGGAAATGTAATACAAAAACCAATCCAATCCATAATATTTAAAGCAGGGGTAGGCAATTATTTTGGGCGGAGGGCCGCTTACTGAGTTTTGCCAAGCCATCGTGGGCTGCATGACAGGAAACCAGGGGCAGATTAATATTAATTTTCTAAATTTTTAGGGGCCATGTAGTCCAGATAGAATGGCCTGGTGGGCCACATCTCACCCTCATGTTTCTCACCCATGGTTTGAAGGCATATATTTCTAGACAGAATTGTCTTTGCTTGTAGATTGAGGTCAATGGGAGCTTTGCCTGAATAAAGACTGCACCAGTAAGCTTTAATTAAAACACACACACACAAAAACAACACACCTGGCAAATTGGTTCTTGCTGAAGGTTTTCCATCACTGAAGTCGATCAAATCTCCTTCTGACCTACTGCGTATAACCTGTCCAGCATGAAAGGAAGGTGTTCTACTAGCAGACATCTTTTCTTCTAGGAAAGAGTAGCATATGTTAGGAAGTATGCATTTGCAGAGAGAACCATGAGCCTTTACCTTACAACGTGGGCCTATACTAATGGCTCCTCCTGAGTCTGCCTACATACATCACATTTCAGGGTTTGGCCCTAATATTAAAAGAAAAAATGTTTCAATGTAAAGCACCTAAGTCCCTGTTTAAGTACTGTAAGTCTTATGTTTAAGTGCTGTGCTGAATTGGACCCAATTGCTACAAAATTCCAACAACTTTCACTTACTATGTTTCCAGTGAAAACATGTATTTTAAAAATGAGCCTTTTATTCTCTGAATAGGCATCCAACTTCTGTTTGATATAGGATTTAATGGAAATGTATTAAAAATTAAAATCCATATTTTTCCATGTCCATCAGCTTCAGATCAATATCTTCCTCCCTCTTTTGCCCTATTCTTTTTCTACCATTTTTTACTGAACAGATATAAAATCAGATTCTTTTACCTTCAGCCAGCAGATGTGTAAATCAGGACTTGGCCCCATTACAGTCATTAGACTTATACTGGTGAAATACTACCCTGATTTCGAACAGATTCTGGCCCTTTCTTCTCTTTATATTGGGTATGAGATATCTGTTCCCTTTCTATGTAGAATGAATGATGTATCCCAAATGTTTGTTTTATTAACTTTTCCCAAGTCTTCAGGCTGGTCCTCTGTATAAAATACTGCTGCTGCTGGCCAGTTATAAGAAAGTAGTAAAAACTGGCCCATGCCAAAATACTAAAACCAACTTTGCTTTGGGGACTGAAGTGTTACAAGTTGCTATCTACTCAAAGTAGATCTTTGTTCGCACATCTTTTTCCCTTGTCTGTGGCTAGAGAAAAATAGGAGCCTTGAATGTTTAAGTGTTTGATTATGGAAAGGGAAACATCACATTATATTAAAGTAATGCTAATGGGGACACTGGCACTACTGTGACTCAGTTTCCATACATTTCAGAATCCAACATATTATCATAAAAGACAGCTTGTTTCATAGCAATTTGAAATAATCAGTTTTTATTTTATTTGTTTATTATTAATGTATATCATTAGCTGCAGGAAAGAATCATCATCATCATCATCATCCACATGCATGTCTACTAAGGCAATGGAGCATTAACATTTTTCTCTCAACTAAAAAGCCACCCCACTTTATAGCTCCATGGCCTTACCTTAAAAACAGAAGATGGGTCCTGACTCCCTTTCATTTTTCATTGCTTTTGTGTGACACGGGACTAATGTTATGTGTGACTTATGTTTTTAAGTATTTTCTGAAGTTAGGTCTCCTGGATTTCTTTACTTCATTGCAGTCTTTGGCTAGGGACAGAAATTATACACAAATTGGTATAAGTAATTGGAAACTGATTCGAATTTGTAACACAACAGAAGTTCAGTACACTCCTTTCAAAATGGCTAAAATCAGTTTAGGATAAACCTGGATGGAGGTAGTATCACACTTAACTGACTTAAGTTAAATTAGTTTATTGAACTTGTATCCGAGATTCAAGTGAATGCCCCTCCAGATTCAAGTTAACTCGCAGTCCTCTAGCATCCCAGGATGCTTTGCACCTCCCCTTCAAACTTCCCCTTGCAGGGTGGGTGAATTAGCCTTGGCCCAAGCTATCTGCTCCCAGGGATGTGTGCTGTAGTGCACCCTGGCTTCTAGACTGGGTCACTGCAGGCATGTGGCTGCATTGCCAGAATCAAAAGTGAATGTCTGTTCACTTGCTTATTGATTTAATCTACATACTTTAGACTAACTTGCGAAGACTGAATCATTTCAGCCTTGGACTTTTTGACTGTCTGTACTTAGCCTTTGAAGGCACTTTTATGTCTGCTCCAGAGGTGGTGGGGAGGAGTAGGGGAAGGGTATAACTTTAATTAGAATGACTCTCAGAGCGGCTCTGATTAAAGCACTGCTGCATCTCCTGTGTCAGCATCCATCCGCTTCAAAATGGTGGATGGGACACTTGAACTAAAATAAAATACCCCACCACCATGTTTAAGCATGGGGACACTGATGCACGAGATTCAGGAGGCTGCTGGAGTGTGGCAAGTGCCATGCTCCAGCAGACTCAGTTAATCAAGTCTGCTCTGATGTGCTGGAATTCCAGCCCATCGGAGCAGTCTCTGTGCTTGTGCGTCGGCACCCTGAGATTGGGGCATTGAACAGAATAATTTACTGATCATGTACTATCTGACTGTATTTAATATGTTTTCAATGGTGTTACAGGACAGGGACAGAAAAGCTGGACTAATTTGAGGTCTGTCATAAGTTCTGTTCTAGACTTAGGGCCTACTTACATAGTGAAATTCCTAACTTGCAAATCAACAAAGCTAGAAAAATAATTTGTAATGATTTACAAACATTAGAAACATATTGCCTAGCCCTGAGGGGTGTTGAGATATTGAACCTTAAATTGAAATAATTCTCATTACTCTCATCTAGCTGGCATTCCTTTTCCATGAGAAAAGTGAGTTCTAACATAATTTTGGTCACTTCTATATCAAGAACTGTTTGCACTAGAAATCAGTGACCTTGTCTTTGGAACCCTGAATTTCAAATGACCTCAAACATCAGTCTCCAGCTCTATCAGTTCATAAAATAGACTACTAAACTCCTACCGGAAGTGAAGTGGAAACTAAACCTCAGTCTGTAATCTCAGTGCTGTGGTTTTGAAATCAGCTATACCATATTCTACTTGTGCTCGAAGGACTGTGGTTGATTAATACAAGTGCTTCCAGTGATGGCTGGGAGAGCTGTTGTGTCAAAATAGTCTAGGCTTTTACAAATATGTAACTATCAATCCAAGAGTTTATTCACAAAGGTCCAGATTGTGAAGGCAATTACATAAGTAATCTCTCACCTATATTCATGAGCTAACCTTAAATAAGCAACTTAAAAAAAACCTGTAAGCAACCCACACTTGGCACAGGAAGTGCCACCTTTGCAATATTAGCATAGTAAGCATTCATTTGCATGTGTAAATACAAATTAATCTAAAAGTAATACTTTACTTTAGTTATTTAATATAAATCATTAAATGGTTTAGCCTTAGTGGTTCCTTGCTTAGCTTTAACAGCTGTATACAAGCCAGATGTAAGTTTAAAGGCAACAATAATGAGCAAAGTACAATTCTGAAAAACAGACAGATGCCCAGAGGCTAATTGCTATACATTCTATACCCCTTTCAAATAAAAGGCCCTGGGGAGAGAGATGAGAGAGAGCTTACTGCACGGTGGGAGTATTTTGACAAGATAGATGCAATGGGATCACATATGGGATGCTTATAAGGCAAATAAAAACAACAAACAAAACAGGCTATCTCCCAAAGATTCACCTCTAAAATGACATGAAGGTTGTAAAAAGAGATACGCAGAAGAAAAAGCACTTCTCTCAAAAGAGCTACTTAAGATGATAAGACACTGAGATTTTTGCCTGCAGGGGAAAGACAGAGCGAGAGAAATTCTAGGACGGCTGTGAGTGACAGGCAAGGGAATCAATGCAAAGAAAAACATACTGAGCAGGAGTACAGGAAGCATGAAGAAAAGGGCAGATGCCCCTCTGTGGACTGAATAAGAATCGTGTAGAAGGAAATAGGAACTACACCCTTCATTCACCGCAAATACAAGGAAAGATGTAAAGTGACAAACATGTAATGGTTCAAAGGATTATTTGATTAATATAATGTCAGCATGAGCTGAGCAGGAAATGAAGTGTGGAGGTTGAAATGAGATCGCCCATGGAGGTGACCAGTGCATGAACCTAAGTAATAGCTAAGACACATATGAAGGCAAAAGATCTGCTGTTAGGGTGTGAGTGCATCGCTTGACCAATAAAAACGGAGTGAAGGGCTGACTTTGCTTCTAGCAGTCTTGCTGCATTGACATAAAACAAAAAACAAAAACCCCACAAAAAACCTGTATTGGGAATGATGAGAAAGTTCATGAAATTCTAGAAAGGTGGGAAGTTAATTAGATTCTAGAGAACTCAGAAGGAAACAGCCATTTCTGCAAATGGTATTTTGAAAATGTTGCAACCCTCAGCTTCCTTTTGAACTCAACTGCAAGTTCTTCAAATTAGTTACCAATGAAAATTGTGGTTAAAATAATGGTGATGAAACAAAAAACAGTATACCCTTCCCCCATTGCAATCACTGCACCTAAACCTGACAGCGAATACTTGGGTTTTGATATGTGGTGGCTAATTTAAATGTCAGCCTCCTAAACCAGCAAGATTCTAGTGCCTTGCCTCCCATTCAACCTTAGCCTTGCTTGGCCTTCTTTCAAAAACAGATTGTGTTACAGCACTGCTTTCCTGTAGTAGCTCTTTTCAGCGCATTACAGAATGTATTACACACAGATCATGTTACTTTTCCTTGGCACCATCCAATATGATTCATGGACTTTTTAACAAAGGGGTAGAGCTGGAAGATCTGATACAGAAAAGAAGATGGAAGTGACTCACTCTAGTCACCTTTAAAGCTGCTGGGAAATGCAGACCTGGTGGTTCCATGGCTATCAAACAACTCTATAGATTTCTAATTATATATAGGAATGATAGGACTGATGGACAGCCATATACGTTAGGCCACCCAATGAGAAGCAAATTTAATAATCTAGTCTGACTTTATACGCTCTGCTTTGATTCAGTAGTGTAATGATGTGGCCAGGCACCCAGGGCAGCTATCACACAAGGGCAGTGGTGACTTCCGGTTGCTTCTGAATCTTTGTCATGACAGTGTAGCTGCAATGGCAGATTTTTTTCCTAAAGTCAGCAACCCTGTTGCCTTACCCAAGTTACATGACTGCTCTGATTATCCTTAATGCTTAAATTCTATTGAATAATCGTCATAGAAGTCAACACAGGGCACCAACAACCCTCAGCCTGTTTTACAGCAAAACTCTTTCTCATGGAAAACTGATCTACATTAAACATGACTTACAAGGTTTAGTGTCATCCTTTATTGTTCCTTGGTGTCCCTCTCCTAGAATTCAGCAACTTGCATGGACTCTAGTTTATAGTGTGTGAATAGGTGTCTTTGGTTTAGTAACCGTTAAGTTACTGGACTGAATTATAGTACTATATTCAAAAGCACTATATATTTAATAGGAAACAATGTTTTTGGAGTTAAAGAGGTGAAGATTGATATTTTTCTAAGGCTGGCACCCAGTAGAAAGTTAAGGCTTTTGTTCTTTATTTTGTCGACTATTTTGAGCAAGGGGAAATGTGATGCTGCATCAGAAGGCTATCAGGATTTGAATTCTACATTTTTCATCCTACTATTATTTTGCGGCAGCTACTATTGCTGTTTGCTACTACATTACCTGCTCTATATCCAGCAGTGATGGAGAAGCACAGTGGCTTGACATTTCTATCAAAATAACCAGCAGTTAAGTTGTTAACAAAATTGAACCTATTTTTAGAGGTTCTAATTAATAAAATTAATAACATGGCCCATTGAGAATAATGGAGCAATTCACATTTCTTGTGAGCCAGCAGTTTCTGAAGATTCAATGTTTGTCTACACTACAGCTCATAGTTAGTATGATTATTATACAGAGAGAATTAACTACAAGAGTATCTACCAAACTTCTCCAGTACATTTTCAGCCTATACTGAACCCTTCTGCCAGTTCTACATGCTAACAGTAATTGATCTAGCCAGTTTAATGCTAGTTAAGGTAAGTCTACATAAGCTGAATTTATTGCAGTACAGATATGCCCTCAGGCAAACTTCACTCCATCAGCTTCACTAGTTCACATTTTCAGGATGAGCTTCACAAATAGAAGACCTAGAGACTTCAATTAAAGTTTAGTTTCTGGAACATAATTGTGTAATAAGCTAAAATCTACAGTTAATGGTCAGTGTTGCATCTGGAGACCTGGATAAAATGTTGAGGTGTTCTGTTTCTGGCAGGTGTTTACAAAAAAGAAAAGAGCATGCCTTGCTTTGAGTGAAGAATTGTATCAGTTCCATCTACTTCACATTAATTGACATGAAGAGTAATACTCTTTATTAGCAGGCTCACCAATACCACAAGTGGGTTCCTTGGTTTCTCTCTTTTACTGGACATTGCCAAAATCTCCTGAAAATATAGAAACCAGAATAGAACTCTCTTTAGTTTGTATATTTTGATCATCATAATGTTGACCAGGAAGCAGAACAAGCCTCTATTTCTAGGTAGGCCTGTGAAACCAATTTTAGCCTCCTTCACTTGCAAGAATTGGCCTTCATTACATGACAAAATGCATAGCAAACTCCCATCTGTTTTGATCTCAGCAGACAACTACTTCAGATTTTGTAAAGGCTTGAAAAGCTGATTTTATATGACACCTCCACATTTAACACATTCATTTTATAAGAGATGAAAGGGAGAGGCGCGTCTTTGCATTGCAATATTCTACAATGCTTTTGTGAGGGTGTAACATGCTGTGCTGTACAAAATCCCTGTTCCTCAAACTGCAAGAGCAGTGAAACCTTCAGGACTGGGTTCATTCATAGTATCATAGTATCTAGGGTCAGAAGGGGCCTAGAGCAGGTCATCTAGTCTGACCCCCCGCCAATGGCAGGAACGAGTGCTGGGGTCACAGGACTTCAGCCAAGTACCTATCTAATCTACTTTTAAAGATGCCCAAGGTAGGAGCAAGAACAACTTCCCTAGGAAGCCGGTTCCACATCCTAGCCACCCTAACTG
>JAGPOW010000261.1:208417354-208428183 GCA_030014935.1 Caiman crocodilus | reverse complement strand
CCCCCCCCTTGCCCTGTACCAACCCTCCTTCCCCCATTATTCCTAAAACACAATATCTAAGCATCTCCTAAGGCAGGAGGGTTAACCATGTCCCCTGATTGAATAGCAGTGTATTATGTCAGCTGGATTGCCATATGCCAATATGACAATTTTCCTGTGGTTCCTGCCAGCAGGCTTACTTGCAGGGGAAGCTATCTGAATGGCTAGAGCTTCATGATAACTTTAAGGAGATGTCTTCTTCCTCTTCCTACCCTCTGCTTTTGCTGAGAGAGAATTTCTTCCTAGCAACCCTGGCTCCTGGTATACTGATATCCAAAACATCCTTGCTTATCTATCCATCCCCTGCTTCTTCACTTTCTTCTTTCCCTTTCTGACTCATCAGAGTTCATTGGGCCCTTTTGAGAAGATGAGGAGGCAGCTGGAAAAGAGAAGTAGCTAACAGCCATTCATGTGTGACACCTATTGACAGGCCCCACAGATGCACAGCAGCATGGCTATGCATTCCAGAAAGCTCCCTTTTCTTTCTCTATCTCCCTTGTCACCTATAGTGACCACCTTTTCCAAAATAGAAAGCAGGAAACATGCCCACTTTATGCATGGCTGGAGCCAGGCAGAGCAGAGCCGGTGGGAGGAGGGGGAAGGATGCAGGCTACCCACTGTGGGATCAGGGCTTTCCACTCCGCTGCTTTCTCCCCAGAAGCCCTGCACCATCATGGCTAGGTGCTCCCTGTCCACCCAGCATCAGTGCAGGCACTACTCTGAACTGCTGTCACTGCTGCTGCTGGATGGGCAGGGAGCACCTCACCATGGTGATGCTGAGGTACAGGATTCCCAGGGGCATGACAGCAGGGTGAGGAGCCCCAAGCCCACATCCTCTTCTACCCTATGTCCATATCTTGGGGTGGGGGGCATATGCCCCCTCTATGCTTCTTTTCCTGGGAGTGTGCACAGTTTTGGGGAGCTGCTCTGTGGACAAGCTATCTTTGGGTCTGTCTGACTCCCTGGCTGGGCCTTGCAGCTGCACATTCTTGCCTCCGACTGCATACACCGCCCCAGCTGGGCAGTACCCTGAGCCCCAGGCAACAACCTTTCCCTACTTCTTCACTACGAGGGCCTCAATATGGTCCTTACACAGTACCTGGTACTACATAGTACCTCATATCTGGTACCTGCAGACAGCTGGAGGAGTTGCTCTCCACCACTGCCCAGCTATATTCCTGGCCACATACATGTGTGTGCATGCACACATGCACGTGGCATCCCCTGCCTCCCACTGCCCTCAGCCCCAAGGAGCTCCTTTCAGACTGGAACTCTGCCAGCCTGCAAGGGGAAACTTGTCATTTCCTATATTTTCCTGTGGTGAACAAAAAAAACCTGGATACTTGCATGATACTGGGAATTCAGGAGAAATATTATCCAGGATCCACGCAGCCCAGGATTGGTACTTGATGTTCCCATTTCAGGGCTGTCCTGCCCAATTAGGGACATGTGGTCACCCTACTGTCATCTGCCAGGAAGAAAGTCCTGGCTGCTGGCTTTGGGGAAAGCAGAAGATGGATGGAACCTACAAAGTTTTTGCAGCCCCTTCTTTCTTTCTCCCTTTTTTCCTTCCCAGTACAGATAAATTGGGATAGGAGAAGACTAAATGAGCAAGCAAGGGAGTGATCTTAAGGAATAAGTTTGAGGCAGCAGACAGACAGAGAAAGAGACACTACATACATTGGTTTAATAGTAATAATAAAAAAGAAATAGTCCAGAGGCAGTAAAAGATTATAATTTTCCATGTGAAGGGAGACAGTTAAATTTGGAAAATATTCATCCTTGCAAGAATTACCTGTCTGACCATCCCCACATATTCTAAATGTGATTATACTGGACAGGAGTTAGATGTTAGGCCTACATTTTTGTGTGAATCATCATTTCAGGTAACTGCAATGAATCTCCAGGAATCAGATCCAGAATGCTATGGCTTATAACTATTGATTCAAAATGTGTGCCTAGTTTTCCATTTCATTCATTCTGCTTCAGCAAGCTTTACTATTTGTCATCATGACTGAAATGATTACTTCTCAAAGAGAAGCTGAGAGCTTCAGATCAGTAATTCTTACACTTGAGTACTACTTTTTAGTATGTCTCTAACTTTCTATCAACTGCAGTCAGCCCTGCACTCTATCAAGATATTTGTACATGGTAATTCTGTCTTCACAGATATGGTTGGCTCTCTGCAACTTTCAGCACTTCACTGATCTCCTGAAAACTTGGAGCCAATCCTTTTCCCTTTGTCTCATCCTTCCGTGCCTTTTGCTAGATGCTTATCAAGTTCAGCTTCCATTTGGGTACAAGTGGTAGGTGCTGAGCACTTTACAGGATTTGGTTCTGGAAGAGAATGCAAGACCTTGGCTCAACTAGCCATAAACCTTAGAAGTATCTAGTGCAGTATACTTCAACCTGAAGCATCTCAAAGCACTTTACATATAGTGCAGACATAGTCAATATGGCCATGTCCAGATGAGCACGGACGTTTGTTTCCCTAGGGACAAGTAGCAGCAGCACACCTTGTCTCCGGGGAATGCCCATGCCATGCATACTCTGGTGCATGGCAGGTAACATCATGTGGGGTAGGAGAGCCTCACCTGGAGTCCTGAGGGTGTCCAGGAGCTGCAACTACAGCTGCAGTGCTACTGCAGCAGGGATCCTGGTCAGGAGAGGAGTATGGCTACTGCCGTCTAGGCTTGGTTTTGAGTGATGTGCACTGCTGCCACATATCCTGGCCCACTTTCTTTTGGCGCAGGTTTTTGTTTTTGGGGTTTTTTTGACCCTGGGATATCCAAGGATCAACCTCCTCTTCCCCCCCACCCCCACTGTAGTGCACACTATACCGCATACCCATGCTCATCTAGACATGTCCTATGGTATATAATGCAGCAGCTATGCAACGTTTATATAATAGCTGACACCATGGATATTAGGTAGAGATGGTCAGAAACTGAAATCCCAATCCTATGGGAAATTCTAACTCTTGGAAAGAATTACCTGCTCTGGCTCCAAATGCAAAGCCAACATGTTAAAGTTTCTTGCACAATGAAAATTCTGAGAAGCTGATTCCAATTTAACAATGTCAAAACATTTCATTTAGGTTGAATGTATTCTTATTTAATATTACATAAATATTAACACCAGTGTTTTTCTATAAAAGTCAAAACAAAATTAATATCTTCACCGTTAAGATTTAACTGCTGTTTTCGACAGAAAGCAGTTCCACTGAAAATATTTTCATCAGCTCTCACGCCAGGAAATCTGCATTATATCTCTGACTTTGCCACTAACTTAATGTTTTCACACAAGTCACTTAGCAGGAGAAAGTTTCCACAGCCCTTAAATGGGAAAGAGTTCACTACCTTGCAAGGGTGCAGAGAAGCTAAAGTAATGTTTGTAAAATGTAAGATCTTTTAAGATGGGTGGCTGTAGACGAATTAGGTATGACTAAATAACAGCACACAACAGTTTAAAATGAGTAATGAAGAATACCATCAAAATGAAACCTAAGGAAGAATTTAAGTAGGCAGAATATAATCATCCAGACTTGGGTAATACATCCAAGGGTATTGGATGTACTAAATACTGGCCAAAATCCTTGGAGCTCTCTCATACAAGTATTGACCAGGACTGACCAAGCTTAACGTGTGAGATCTAACAACATCACAGCTGAAGACTTATACATTTACAAGCCACTTAAGAGTCTTTAATGATTTGGAGGAAAAAACAACTTTTCCCATAAATGTTTAGGACATAACAATCTGTGTTTTAACTTGATAGAATATTTTATGTTATGTCTTAGGTCCCTGGCTTTGGAAGTGAGATATTTCAGTAAGTAGGCTATCAATGGCACCATGTAAAACAGTTGGTACCTATTTAGTACAGACATAGGCAATGTAATGTTTTTAATGAATCCAGACTAGAATTCAGTGTGCAAAACAAATTTATATTGCCATTACTTCTACTTATATACAGAGGAGCTTGTTAAAAAGATTAACTATTTAATTTGTTTTAAGATAAAATGCAGAATTAGATTAGGTCAGACCCTTTCATCCTGCGAATATTTACATAACTCAGTTGACTATCGTGGATATTCACTTAGGGTAAGTGTGTGTAGAATCTGTTCTTACCTTTCAGTATAATGAATCTGTATTATCCATGTGAAAATATTACATTTTTATCTTAATGATTTTCTACTAACTTAAATACCCTTAAGGCTCAAATTTTATCCTGTACCTGAATTGGCTGCAAGGGAGAAAGCAATGAAATTCATTTTTTTTTCCTCCAAATTGCAGGAGGAATATAGTTTCTCTTCTAAGGCATGTGCAAGAAGTTCTGTGTTCTAAGCCTCCAGATGTCCTACAATTATATGAACTGAGAAACTCTGACAACGTCCAGAGCCATTTGCATGGAGACTCGGTACCTCTTAGTTTCCTTAGCTGTTTGGCTCTTTTATGAGCTCATGAAATAGCTGCCAGCTGTGAAACACCCGTTCATAAGGAAAGCTCATATATTAGACTGAAATCTAGTCTGGGGTATAATAGGCAAGGGAGAGATTTTAGAGAGAGGACACTTTTATCCTCAGCTCAGACTCGCCTACAGTTGGCTTACAATGTCAGTCAGCAGTAGATCTACAGGGGTACTCCTCAGAGATCATGGAAAGTGGTTAGAGTCAATGTGGAACTTGTTCTTTTTTTTCTCTCCCCAATTTCATCTTCTTCAAATCCATCCAATTTTGCCCTTTCTACTCTGGGAAGTGGAGAGTTGCTAGGCCTTAAAGTAGAAACCTAGAATATGTCTACACAATGTTCCCAAGTACTGCAAGGGGCATCTATTCATGTTTACCATACCTGGAAATGCAGTGATAAAGTTGTTCTGCAGGTTGTCCCCATGGCTGCTCTCCAGGTTATCCCTAGTGTGCTTGAGAGTGACTATGAGGAACCCCACTAAAGCAACTTCACCACTGCTCTTCTGAGTTTGGCTTATGCAAGCAGGAGTGGATGGGCAGAATATGATTTAATGGAGATGCCTCTGGAAGCACTGGGCATGCAGTGTAGACATGACCAGTGCTAAGTCCTACAACATTTGGATTGGGATACACAATATCCAACCTTCCTCATCCCAGATTTTCAGGTCCAAGGTTCAAATTCAGGTGCTTTTCCAATTCCTTATCCCATAATAAGTTACTCCTTTCATTAGTTTATGAACTCATATTTATGTCCCCAAATTCATATTACTGGAAAACAACCATTGCTTAGAGAACAAATGGGTTAAATGCTAATTTGCAGTGACAGCGATCACATGAACTGGGCTGAATGCTAAACTTGACATAAAATTTCATAGATTTTACAGCCAAAGGATGCTGTACAAATGTAGTAAAATAGTCCTGGCTCTAAGGAGCTTATAGTTAGGGATCTATTTAATTCTTAGTTTCGCGGTTTTTATGGAAACCACAAAAAACTGTTGTCTGCACTCACCAGGAAATATTACTTTGGCCATGATTTCCTGTGAAAAACTTCTTTAAAAAGTGTATTATTCATATAATACACTGTTTTAGAATATCCCAATGTTAACTGCGATACAAAGGCAATGCGGCAATCACTGCAGCCATAGATTATGTGACCAAGAGTTACTGTCTGCTAGTGACATAGACTAAGTGAAGGTACCAGTTAGTGAAGTAAAAATGTTTCGGTGCCATCTTTTAAGAAGCCAAATACAATGCTGCAGTCTGAAGATGAGTGAAAAGAAATAAAAAACTAGTTATGATAACATTTACTTTCTGCAGAATTTCCTATTAAATTATATGGTATATGTTGCTCCACCAATCAGTGGTGAGGAGCTGGGCCACGAAGAAATGCCCACAAAATTGGCTCTTTATGCTGTGACCAAGCCACAAAAATTGCTTTGTCTTGCCATAAGTTGAATAGACCCCTACTTATAGGCTAAAAGGGAAAGACAGGAAAACATCAAGAAAAGGATAAAAGTGTCTGTTTTACAGTAGGGAAACTGAAGCAGGGAGAGGCTAATAGTTAGATTTCAACAGGGCTCTGTTTTAGGTATTTAAATTATGAAAAGGACGAGTTACAGGGGCACTTGGAAAATGACCCTGGCCTTAAATGACTTGTCCAAAAATGTATAGGAAACCTGTGTTAGAACTGGGAAGTGTGCACAAATCTGGGTTTATAGTCCAGTATCTTGATACTGTATCAAATCACAAGGGCAATTTTCCTCTCAGGATCTGGGCTTTACTAAGTTATTTACATGTATATGCCAAGAGGCTGTCCTGGACTCAGTGAATATGCACTCTTAAGAGGATGAATTTCTTTCTGCAGCCTATTGACAGCAATCAGGGGTAATGGGATGAAATATGGGACAGGAAAGTGATTTCATTTTCCTATAGCAATGACAGGGAACCATCTGTCAGGATCAGAGAAGTGTATATGCATGACTAGGTACAGTATTGGTGTATCTCAGTTAGTAGTGTAACAAAGGTGAGCGAGAGGGGCACCTGCCCCGGGCACCAGGTTTGGAGGTGCATTGCAATTTTTCCCTTCCCCTTCAGTCTGCACCACTGCAGTATTCCCATGCCAGGAATTCCTAACCAGTCCCCAGCAGCTGCTACTACTTTAAGATCAACAGCTTAGACAGGCAGATAACATAGCAGTAACAGCAGCATTTCAGCCAGGGACTGTTTCAGAGTTCCCTGCATGGCTAAGACTGCTGCCATCCTCTTCTCAAAACCATGCATGATCCTCCACCCTTTCCAACAGGGTTTGCCCCAGGCACCAACTCTGCTTGTTATGGCACTGACACCATTGCTTTCTTTGTTCTAGATATTTATCTAAGAAGAATAACATGCTGACAGCCAATAGTAGAACACTACATTCAAACTATTTATCACAAAAATGGGAAATGAGAGTTCAGTTAATTTGTTGAGCCTGTTTTAATTAGAGGAATATTACTGAAAGCATACTGAATATATTTCACTCAAATTTTGCAGCATATAGCAAGACAGATATAGATGGGCAGTTTGCCTGCAGCCTAAAATAAGTTTATTACTTGATTTTGAGACTCAAAGTATTATTGTTTAGTAACAGAATTAGCCTTTTGCTGTACTAGCAGCCCCTGCCTTAGTACAAAAATCAATTTCCTCAAAAATACACAAATGTACAGATAAGTACATAACTGGATGAGTCAATGAAGAAGCCATTTCTCATATGGGAATTAACAGAAAAATCTTTTTTGTTTTTAAATCTGTAAGTGCTGTTTATAGTTTCACCTGATTCACATCAGTGTGAGATGTTGTATCCAATGGAAAACAATCTAGTTTGTATGTGCTACCTCTTATACCATTACTAATCAATAGTAACAAGCCAACTTAAAAATTCATAATATTTTTATTGAAAGCTAGTGAGCAATCTCAAAATCAGATGTCACAGGAGATGAGTATTATTAGCTTTGATTAAAAATAAAAAGAGTCATTTTTAAGAGAAAAATCAGTCATTGCACTTCTTTGCATCATACAGCTGTATTGTATTGACATTAATGCAACTAGATTCTATAGTGACTGGCACTTTGCATCCAAGAGAAATAATAGCATTTGAATCAATGCGAGACTGGAGCAAGATTCATAAAATGGCTCCATTACCCAATTGCTGCCTAACTAGAAGTGAAGGTTTCCAAACCCAAAATTCAGATCCTCGGTATTTTGGGCTCAGATTGTTTCCTAACTCTGGAAGTGCTGAAGCCTTTGAAGTGTCTCTGATAAAGTTGCTTGGGTACCTTTATGTCAGCTTCTGGACATTCCTCAAACTGCTTATGCCTTGGTATTGCTGAGCAGCTAACACCTATTTTACACCTAAATTCTGGTGGGTCTCACAGTATAAGAGCTCTTCCACCTATCTCCACTTTAGGGCCTCATTTGGAAGATGTTTTGGGGCACACTTAACAGATGAAACCATGATGATGTAGCTGGAGGATCTGGTGCTTCTCTTAAGTGTCCCAATAGCACAGGGCAGGGGCAGATCCAAGATTTAGCAAAAGAGGGTGTAGGAGCAGCCCTGTGCACTGCAGGGGTGGCTGCATCCCCTTCTCCATGCTCCTGCCTCCTCTAATCAGTCTGTGCAGAAGCTGGACTTAGCTGAGAACAGCAGCAATAGCAAAGAGCAGGCGATTCCCTCACCCTGTGCCTGTTATCAAGGGAGTGGACCGGGTGGGGGAACCCATCCCACCCATCTCTGCTGCCGCTGCACTTGCTGTTTCCAGTCTTTACAGAATGGATGGAGACTTCAGGAGTGGCTTTGATGCTTCCCCCAACCCTGGGATAGCAAGGAAAACAGCGGTAGAAGAGGGGTGTCAGTGGGCCTGACTGGCAGTGTACAGGGGAAAGGGATTCCTATGTACTTTAGGGACTTCAGGAATCCAGAGGCTATCATAGTGTGGTCCAGTACAAAGTGGGATGCACCTGCACCCCCTCTGGATCTGCTGCTGGCTCAGAGTTACAGCAGTCATATAGGATATGAGACTTGGTTCTCTTTTTTTGGCATGATTCAGAGATCATGCCTCTGTAGTAGGAGACAGGGGACCGCCATTCCAAAGGACCTTGGGGGAAAGGACTGGAGTGGAAAGAATGGCAAATGTATGTGCTCGCCTGAATAAAGAATCTAATCTAAAATAAGATGTAACAGGGAGGTTACAGTTAAGCTGTAATGGAGGTTAGTGAGCCTGTTACTTTACCTGCTGCTGCAGTTTCTTTAAGGGGAGAAACTGTAACAGCTAGAGCTCAGGCAGCCAAACAGTAGCAAGTTGTAAGATGGAAGGCAGCAAGGAGAGGCTTCTGCCTAGGCAGTGAGTAGCCTATTAAGGTAAAGGACACACATGTAGCTAGCCTGGGGGAAAGGACACAGGAGCAGCCAGTCTCACCTGGCCAGAAAGTAGCAAGGCTTATGGAGCATATAAGCCCAAGCCTGAGTCTAGGGAGATAGTTTGGTGCTGCAAGGGAAGGATCTCTGCAGGGAGAGAGTTATAGCTGAACAACTGGCTGGGATCCTGTTATACGTGGGAGCTGCAAGCAAGGGGCTAAGGGCTTGCAGGGAGATGCAACGCAGGACGAGGAGGATTTTGTTATAGAGGGAGGTTTAGTGATGTGTTACAGTCAGCAGGCTCAGAGTTTGGTTATAGCCAGTGTGTTTGTGTTTCCATTTAAGTTCAAACTGGTGGATTGGGTGTGGCTAGCAAAGGGGCAATGAAAAGCTGAGGTGAGGTGCCTGAGGGGTGTGCTGCTGTTTAGTGCCTGAGAAGCATGTGACGTCTGGAAATTGGCCAGGACAGGGTATAGGACCTAAGGGCACAATAGCTGGCATGAGGCCAAGAGGGCCAGAACACAAGCCCAAGGGGGCAATATTAGACCCGAGGCTGAAATAGCTGGAGCACAAGTCTGATTGGGGCAATAGCTGACATGAGACTGAGGGGGTTGGAGCCCAAGCCTGAGAGTGGCAGAAACCAGGCCAGTGGCCCATAGGTGTGAGAGAGTTGAAACTAGGGCCAAAGGACCCAGAGCCCAGAGGAGGGCAGAGACAGGGCCCAGGGGGCCCGGCATAGGGCAGGGTGGGAGCTGAAACTCAGAAGCCAAGACCAGCACAGTGGACTAAATGGCCCAGAGAAGGAAAAGAGGTGGAAGCTGAGAAAGCTGACACCCCCCCCCCCCCCCACACACAAGGAAGATAGATTGGATGGCAGCTGTGAGGCATAGATGTTGCTCCAGGGAGCTCATAATCCACAACATTACCCCTTAAGGTGATTAGCATGCTAAATCATTGCCTGAGGCCTCACTCTGGGCAGCCTCCCTTTGCCAAATTAAATAATTCCATCAAGGCATGGAAGGTGGGAGGAAGGGGAGGATGTTACTTTGAATTCCAATTTACCATATCAAAAGCAAGACCTTATAAAGGGGGATAAGGCAAAAGTTGCATTTATTGATTACATGAATTAGACATAGATGTCAGAGTGAAGCAAGAACAGTGTGCCTACAAGAGGGTGTCACGGCTATTGACTGTTTGCATGGTTTTAACAAAATAAAAACATAAGAAGTGCCAAACTGGGCCATAGAAATGGTCTACCTAGAATAATATCCTATCTCCAATAGTAGCAGCAATGGATACTTAAGAGGAAGAGTCCCCTACTCATTACCTTCCCTGCCATTCACTGCTATTGGTTTAGAGCTGCCAGAAGTAAATGCTTCGTACAGGAAGACATGTTCATTCAGGAAAATATTTTGCTGCTTGTAAACAATGTATTTAAAAAAACAGGTCTAATAATTTTCTAGAAAAAAATATGTATTTAACTATAAATCGGCTCAGAAGCTGCCAGGACGTAGAGGTTCTGTGGCTCTCCTTTGCTTTGTAGTGTTGCTACTGACTCTCATGCCAAGCACCCTTTGAAACAAGCAGTTGATTTCACTGTGTAGCCGGAGGAGTTGTTACACCTTATGCTGTAAATCACACAAGTGTTAACCACCTTAGTGGAGTAGTTGCACCTTAAAGCAAAAAACCATCTTGGACTGTTCTTCACCCACACAGCTGTGACTTGCCATTTGAGGCTTGGGGAGCAGGAGCAGAACTAGGAGCTATGCATATCCCCAGGAGGAGGCAGCACCCCATGATGTTCTGCGTGGTTTTTCTGTGATTAAAAACACTTTGAGCCCCCTAAATCTGAGCCTGTTTCAACCTGGGGGTGTAAAAGGTGGCTAAAGCATCCCTGGCAACCCAAGATGATACCAGGCCCCCAGTGCATGT
>JAGPOW010000261.1:208402194-208417254 GCA_030014935.1 Caiman crocodilus | reverse complement strand
AGGGGATTGCTGGCCATGGTTGAGGAACTGCATAGGAGGCACCACGGTCTCTGGGTGTTCCAGGGGTGCAAGGTTTACTCTGCCTTGTGGGAGCAGTGAGCCAGTCTGAGCAGCAGCAGGAAACACCACAGCTCCTGCCAGACAGAGCAACTCTGCAGCCCCGGAGCATCCTGGGATACTGGAAGACTTCAACTTGGGTGGCGTAACTGTAGAGAGTGGCCACACCTTAATGGAACAGGAACAAGGCTATGCAGATTAGACATAATCTTGCCCTGAAACAGTATACCTTTGAGCCGAATAATGAGTGCTTTAAGCCACATAACAGTGTTAACATGGAGTCAGTTCAGGAGATAAGAACTCCAGAAGCTGTCTGAAATTACCATGTAACAAGGCAACTTTGTCGAGTTCAAAAGTTCACATTTTAAGAAACAACTGATGTTATAGGATGCAAGTTAATTCTGTGTTTGACATTCCAAGCTGTCTTGTCTCAATTACAGGTTTAAGGCTTCACTGCAAGTGGCAAAAACCTTACTACAGTGTCAAAAATGCTTTAGAACTGCAAGGAGTAGATTATCACAGAAGTTTTCTTGTGTGTGTAATATATTTTTTCCTAGTTAATGGAGCACTTCTGCCTGAATTCAGGCAGCACCCATATTAGAAACTATTTAAAGGTATAGGTAGTTCAAAGCTCAGTAAAAGAACTGGCAAACATTCTCCAATTAAAATACAACCATCCCCTCTTAGGAGACCATTTTTAATTTTTTTTTAATGTGCTGTAGATTCTATTCTAGTCATTTACATGGCTGCAAACCTCTTCAGCTAGAGTAGTTCTGTGAGTGGACTAAAAAGTTTGGGAAAATAGTAATGAGCCTTTCACACCTGTATTTCTACTTTCAGTCCAGTTTCAGCCTGATGGCTGTTGGGTGAAAAGAGAGGTGCTAATAACCTTGATTCTGGCTGTGTAGACAAGAATACACATTCAACCGTATCAGTTGGGAGGATGAGGAGCAACTAAGCCTAAAAAGGAAACCTGCTCATCTTCACATTGCTGAACTTTCAACCTGAATGATGTACAGCAATTTGCGCTCTGCAAACTGCACTACTTCCATGAATATATTGAGAATGTTATTATTGATGGCTTGTCAAACAGCTGCCTTTAGAGCAATCCTATTACTTGGGGACTAGTAAATCATGGGTGTGGTTGAGAACATTTTGATGAGTCCATCATGTCCTAGGTTTGGTTTTGCATGAAATCATATGCAAGTAAATAAATTAATTTTAAAAAATTGCTAATTTATTTTCTAAATCATTATTGGTGAAGATATTTCCCCTTAACTACACAGCCTGATGCTAGGAAATGGATAATTTATTTTTCTTTAAAAAAATTAAAAGTTTTTGGTACTGGATGTCCCAGACAACTGGCCCTAGGACATAGAGTTTGTCACTTCTGAGTCACAGGTTTGGTTGTAGGCCAGATTGACAGTAAACTAAAATGTTAATAATATGGTAATGTTAATAAGCTGTATCCATACAGTGCTTTGCCTTTACAAATTCCTATCTGAAATAAATTGGTTACCTCGGATCAGTTACTAGTGAATCTGTACAACAACAGTTTGAAATCACAGGTAAAAGAAAAATTAAAATGTCATTAACCTAAATTCCTTGCAACCTGTGCCAGTGGTGAAAGCATGTCTAAGTATTAACTGAACTCTCACCCCCTTAATCCATTAGCTCATACCAACATTAATGAATTTTCCATTAACTCTCTTGTGAGGTAAGGTATCATTCTATACTCCTATACTCTCAGAAACAGACATAAAGAGATCAAATGACCTCCCCAAAGACACATAGGTACTTGGTGAGGTGCACCAATACTATGCGCAATAGTGTCATAAAACTAAAAAAATCACATTCAGTATTTTCAAGACTATCATGCACCTGAAGAACAGATAAAGTGAAGGGGCTGGTGAGTAAATGGGGATGAAAAAATGAGAGGAATTCTAGATTTAAAATAATCTAATAACAGTGAAGAGTCCATTTTTAAGTGCATCACCTACAGCAAGCCCAAAAGCAATTGATTGGGGCATGTGTAGATTGCTTATTAGCTATGTCAGAGGTGACAGGATGCTAAAAAAACACCATGCTTCTTCATGGATACTACCGTCCCCTACCAGAGATATGCATCACTGCCCCTCTCTCTCAGCAAAGCAAGTAAACCCATTCTCAGAACCACACTAAGATGGCTACAGTACTTATGTAGCTATGTGATGTTTTAGCTTGGAGCCATTGCCATGATATGTTAGAGAGACATGTATGCCTGAGGCTGAGGAACATTCAGTGAAGCTAGAAAGAATCTAAACTTGCAAATGCTGAGCAGCCTTAATTTGGTTTCCGTGTGTATGTGCTTAATTGCATAATTGCATTCTGGGTTTTTTCTGCAGGAGCTCATTCAGTGCAGAGGACAGATCTGTTCTCACCATGGAACAGGGCTATATGCTGAAAGGCTTTTGTCTGTGGGTTCCTGTTGTAGAAGCTGTGTGTGTGCTGACTGAAAAACTGCAAGATGTTATGATAGGGTGCTTGGAGCCCCTGTCATGGGAAGAGCCCAGGCTGCCCAAAAAGCAGCCTGCAGGTGTCACAGGGGCTAATTAGGGAGTCAGCTGATCAGAAGGGAGCTGTCTTTGAGGCACATAAGCCTAGGGCCTGAACTGGTCAAGGAGGCATCACAATCAAAGCCAGTCTAAAATCAAAGAAAAGTCTCAGTTGTTTTCAGATTTTCATCAATATTCAATGTTTCAAATTGTAGAAGTTCTATGTAGAATTGTAATGGGCTCTTTGACTGGAAGAAATAGGGGGAAATTTAGGAACATTTTTCAATGAAATATGAAAAAAATGACCAGCTTGGCTCATTATATTTTATAGTCATGAAGGAAGTTATGACAGTGGCTCTCAATCTTTTTCAGTTCCAGACACCCTTTTGAAAATGCCAGCTGTTAGTTTTCACTCATTTTTTTACTATGAGAAAATAACAGAACAACAATTCTTCCTATTTGGAATCGGTGGGTTTATCTTGTGAATTATGTTTGCATACCTGATTGTCTTAACACAGTGTAGCACCATATGGGACCCTTGAAAAGTTTTCAGTGATCTCCAGGGTGCCATGGCAACCTGGTTGAGAATCACTAAGGCCATGTACAGAGAGTCAAAAAGCCCAAGGCTGAATTGATTTGATCTTTGTAGATTAGTCTAATCTGCACAGATAAATAGATATGCAGTGAACAGACATTCCCTTTTGATTCTGGAAATGCAGCCACGTGCCTGCAGTGGCTCCAGTCAGAAGCCATGGGGTGCTAGAGCAAGCCTCCCTGCTTGGCTGAAGCAAACAGTCTGTGAGGTGGCATTTGTAGGGGAGGCACAAAGCATCCTGGGATGTTGGGGGGGGGGCTGTGAGTTAACTTGAATCTGTAGAGGATGTGGGTCAGAAGTTCAATAAACTAATTTAACAGAAATCAATTAATTCTGATACTACATCCATCCAAGTTTATCTTAAACAGTTTTTGGAAAATTTAAAAGCAGTTTATGTGCCTTGAACTTCTGTTGTGTTATGGCCTTGAACTGGTTTCTGATTGCTTGTACCTATTTATGTGTAGTTTGTGTCCCTAGCCTAAGTTATGACTTCCTTATCTTGCCATTTCCCATCTTTTGCTTTTGAGAATATTCAGCTTTTAATGTTTCCTTCTTTTAATGAAGGATAAGGATTTTGAAGTTCAAATTTACTCATTTCCTTTAAAGCTGCCCTTCTAGGGTGCCTCTTTCTAAAATAATACAGATTAGTAGCGTGCTTGGTATCTTTCAATGGGTACTCCAGACCTCTGGCTTGCTAAACTTTCAGCTGGACTAAACCATGAATCTTTTAATTGATTCCCATGGGGTCTGCATATGACCACTAGAAAACTAACAAGGGAGTGAAAGCATCACTAGGATTCATGATAGAAGGAAAACCCCTTTTGATTTACTGGTTCTATAACATTTCACAACTTTTCCCAATATTTAATCCAGCTGTCTCAATATTCAAACAGTCCCTTATCATCCTATCATGCAACCACTTCCCAAGTATAAATAATAATAAAATTAATTTAAAAAACTCACTGGCAGTAACTGGTTTCCTTCAGGTCCAGATTACAACATTGTATGGGAGATCTGTGATGTATTTAGTTCCTCCTTCCGTGCTGGCTTTGAGGAATGTTACTGCAACAGGTAAGATTCACTGCTTAGTACACACCTTGTGTAGCTCAAGGTTTGTAAGCAATGCCTTCTGGGACTTGCAGTCTCTCTGGTGCTTAGCACAACCTGTTTGAACTGACTGTAGGGAAAGAAGAAACTACATTTCCCATAATTGCTCTCAGCCTGCCCGTGATTACACCTGAAACTAGGAGAGCTTGCGTGGTATCTGGAGTTTTGCCTTCTAGAAAGACAGGACTCGTGTGGCCAATGTAGAAAATATTCTTGACTTTTAGTTTTTGTGCAGCATGCTGCAGAACTATAAGGAAAAGTAAAGAAGGGTGGGTTTTGGTAAAACTTTAGCTTTAAAATGGTAGGCATGAAAGGCAATAGTTGCTATGTCCAAAATAGAACAAACCTGTATAACTGGTTTTTGAATCTCTCATTCCTCTGCGAGGCAGAAAGAGGCTATTAACTGTGAGCTGTGGGCAGCTCCAAAATCTTTAGTCAACAACTGAGAAGGAAGTTCACGGATACTAAAGGAATGAGAACAGAGCTTTTCTAACTCCATGTGCTTCTGGAACCAACAGTTATGTTATCCAGGCATAACATATTCTATAGTTAGTTTAACACTTCAGCCACATACCTATTCTGTTGGAGCAAATCCTTATTTCCATGCACAGCCCAATTACACAGTCTCTGCATAGGGGTTTTCATCATGAATCATGGAGGACATAATTCACCTACCTTTTTTGTAATGTATGCGTCTTATATTGGCATGTGGGATCCCTGTCTGAGAGCAAAGCCTCTTGTACTAGGAGGCTATAGTTCTTGCCTCAAATAACTAAAATAGAAAAGATGTGTAATAGGGCGAAAAAGACGGACACTGTCTGAGATTATTGAATATACCTCCCACCAAGAGGGAGGAGATGGCAGATGTGGGTTTGACAGAGAAGACTGGTCTCCTACCTCCTGAATGCGTGCAGTCACTGCTGTATTATTGGGAAGAAGTGGTAGTGGAAGCACCTCATCTTGCTGCTTGTTCTTGTGAACAGTGTTTCAGTCCTTCATTATTTTGCTTTAATGATAAATTCCTAAAATGAAAATAAGTTTGTTTTGTTTTGACAAGAAAAAAACTAAAAATATATATTTTGGTTATGGACTTCTTTTTCCAATTTTTGGTTCAGTGACCACACAGAAACATCAATTACCCTCGCAACCCTCTGTCCCAAGCCAAGCAACACAGGAAGTCTCTGGCATAATCTGTTATGTGTTGAGCTTAGCCTTTCCTTTATTTGACCACTCTGAATCAGTAGAATGGAATTTCTGTTGCTACTAAGCCTCTTCCTTTTACCTGATCAAGGATTTTAGCTGGTAACAGAGATCCATTAGCCATGTCCCCTCCATCAAATGTCCTCCATCAACTGTTAGAGTCACAATGCACAGAAGCCATGGGTATTCTACCCATGTTCACTCAGCAGAACTTCATTAATTCCACTATATTCAGAGATTACTGAAATGGTTTAAAAAGGTTGGCAAACTCCCTCATTTAAGATTAAAGTATCTCCCTTCACCAGTGAGCAATTTTCCTGTGTCTCAGTGAGACAATTTAAAGTTTAATTTCTTTTTTTAATCAGATTCTCTCTGATTGTTACTTTGAAACATAGCCATAAAAAGAAAAGGACTCTGTCTTTACTACACATATCACAATAGAGGTATCTTTGTCCTAAAACAGTGGGGGCCTACCTTTCTTGGCTGGTGTGCTACAAATTAACCCCACAACTTTCCTGAGTACCACTCCCTCCCTTTCCTTTATCTGCTCAGCTCTCTGCTTCCTGCCCTGTGCCCCCTGCCTGATCTGATGTTCTGCTTTCTGCTCCCTGCCCAGTCTGCCACTCTGCTACTTATCCCTTCCCCAGTCTGCTGCATAACACACAGAAATGTGTGTCACATGTGACACCCTTGCACAGATTGGCCATCTCTGTCCTAAAAAATATTTCAGTTCTTCCATGTATTAAAAAAAAAATCCTACTAAATCCAGGATAGTTTTTTTCTGTATAAGAAAGGATGATAGGTTTAAACCCTAAATTGTCTTTCCAGAAAAACAAATCAAATTATTTAATCAAACTAGCATATCTATTTTTCAGTGAGTTAATAAATCCATCAAAATATATGAGAGCTGTAAATACCCAAACATACTCTACCCCATGGTGTTAGGATTGATCTTAAATCTTGAAATTAAGCTGCAAAGAGAGAATGGAGGAAAAAAAGCATGCACATCACTTCAGTTCTACTTACAGCCTCAAAACAGGATGTAAGTACTGTATCGGCTTTGTCTGGGCCCTCTGCACAGCAGTGAATGATTATTAGGTATCCATTACAATGTCTGAATGGGCCCGTGTTTTTATATTACCGTGTGATGGATGTTTACATTGCAGATGTCTCCAGTAGGTGTTTCAAAAGATTCCATATTTTTGTACCTTTCTAAAAATAGATGTGACCAGTCAGCTCTTGTTTCCAGACATCACTGAAATCTATGCTCTCCCCAAACTATTTTTTTATTTTGAAAACAAGTCGATGAGACTCTCGCAATTTTCCACGGTTTGACTCATTTTCTAAACAAAATCTTCCGTAAAGATGATTTCAATTGTTAGTCCTAAGGAATGCTAAGTATTATGTAGGTAGCTAATAAGCTATTTTCTGTGTTTAATTAACCACAGGGTTTGTGTACATGGGGAAACCCACATATACACACAGACAAAAGCAATAGCAGATGTTCACCAATTCATTTGGCGGTGTATTTTTTCATAGTTTTGTTTGCTTCACTGCAGCTCAGTTCAGTTCGCAGGCTTATATAGTGCAATCACAGAGTTGCAGGGTGGATGTTTCAGGACAAAACTGGAATCTGTGGGCTTAATTCCAGCTCACATAGCCTGAAAGTTGGGACCAAGCACATTTAACACCTAAGTGACAAGAACTGAATGCTCAGCTCCCAGTTAGTTTTCTCCCCTTTATTTGGGAAAGCTGACAGCTGTAGAAAAAGTAGAATGCAGTATTCTGCAATACCTATTCAGCAAGAGCTGTCTATGGGGATACTAGCTTCCAGAATAAAAGTAGCTGTATTCTGGAATAATTGTGCCATTTTGGAAGCACATCAATGCCACAAAGCCACATCCTCTGCCTTGTGTGGCCATGCCAGCCCCCAGAAGCTACCCCTGCCTTCTGCCAATCACACATGTGCAGTGGCAGCCGTGCTTTTAATTGTAGTATAGACAATTGCTTTTGGTTTTTTTTTCTTTAGACTACTTTAGAGCTAACAATAGAAGGCCAAGAAGATGCTTGGTTATGTCTGGAAACCTACCCCACCAACTTAAGTGGTTTGTAACTAAAGGGAGAATACATTTTAGACAAGAGCTCATCTTTGTTATGATTCCCATCAGATGAGCACTAAAGAGTGGGAATTACTGTAGATTTTAGTTTTCTAACTTACTCAGCTGTTCCTAGCATTTATCTTTAGCTGTAAAATAAACAAATAAAAACATGTTCCCTCCAGCCAAGCATTACTTTAACAAAGTGGCTCAGCAAGCTCAAAGTCAGATAATGGTTAGCTATGCAGCAATTTCCATGAAAAATATTTGTGGCCATTATGCCACTGCTTATTCATGCATATATAGGCAAAAACAGTAAGCCCTGTAACTGCAGATATTTACCATGGATAAAATATGTTTCTCTCATACAGTCCAAAATAGATTTCTTCTCTCCCCAACTTGCAAAAAAATCCTTAAAAAAAAAAAGCCTATGGCAGAAAATGTTTTGTGCACAGTCATGTTTTATTCATATATACTGAAGATGACTGCCAATAAAAATAATATTTAATAACCAAAACAGGTGAAGTGTTGAAAATCAGCCTTATTCTATGTCTGTTCTAGAACATCTTTGCCAATATAGCTTTTTTGGCAAAAGAGTACTTTTACCAGTATTACTTATTGTAAATACCCAAGCTAAATCTGCACCAACAAAAACATTTTTTTTGCCAGTACTCTTCCTACTCTAGGAGCTTTTTCCAGTTTCAAAACTTTGCCAAAAATCACATTCTTAAATGATATTATTATACTGGTAAAAGCTTCCATATTGACTCAGCGATAGATAAACTCTACCCAGCCAGACAAAACTACCTTTCTTGATGAACAGTATGTATGACCTATAAGAAACCACTTTACTTCATGGGTAGAAATGTTTCAGAAAAAATAGTCTGCAGGATGAGCTGTTAAACTTTAGAAAAGCAGCTGTCAAAAATTGTTATACTTGTATTTTGCGTACATGTTCCTGAATATAATATACACCTTGTTTGTGAAAGGCAAAATGAAGACAAAAAAATATTTTTCCAGAGTTATGATTATATATAGAGCATGAGCAGAACTGTCCATAAAAACATGCCCATAATGTAACATAAGATGTATCATACTAGATCAGAATAATGGTGCATCTTGTCTCTGACTGTGAGAGAAGTGGACGCTATACAGATAGAGCATCAAACTGGTTATCTTTAGAGTGATCTAGCCCCTATTCATTACTCTCCCTGGTATCCACCATTTAGTGGGTTAGAGTGCCAGAGAAACCATTTCCAATTGTTCTGTTCAATAGCCATTAATAGATCCATCATCCATGAATTTATCCAGTCCTTTTTTGAACTTGGCTATAGTATCTGCCTCCACCACTTCCTGTGGCAATAAATTCCACAAGTTAACTACATGTTGTGTAAAAAATAAATAAAATAAAATAAAAATCTCTCTTGTTAGTGTTAAATTAATTTTTTACTAATTTCAGTGCATGCCTCCCTACTTCTCAGTTCACATGACCCCATGCCCTTCATGATTTTATAGGCCTCTGTCATATCCTCCTTCAACCTTCTCCTTTCCAAACTCAAGCGTTCTAGCCTTTTTAATCTTTCCTGTTATGACAGCTGCTTCAGGCCTCCAATCATTGTGATTTCCCTATTCTGTACCTTATCTAATTCTACTATATCCTTTTTGAAATGTGGGAACCAGAACTGCACACACAATTTTCCCAGGTATTTTCTGTAGTAAACACCAATGCAAAGAATTTGTATAGCATCTCTGCTATGGCCTTAGCATCCCTTTTACACCTTGGTCATCTAATGGTCCCGCTGATTCTCTAGCTGGTTTCCTGCACTGAGGTATTTTTAAAAGTTTTTTAATTTATCTTTATCATCTTTTGCTAGATACTCCTCAAATTCTTTTCTGACTTGCCTTATTTCACTTCTACACTTTCCCTACCAGACTGTGTGAACTTTCCTGTTTTCCTCATTTGGGCACACCTTCCACTTTTTTGAAAACTGCCTTTCTGCCTCTCAGTCCACACATGCCTGGTGCTGTTTCAAGTCCCCAGCCTGTAACACTGCAAGGATGCATGTAAACAGATGTGAGCAGCCCTGGGCAGGAGAGGGAGAGGGTATGCAGGTGAGACAGAGCTACATAAAGGTGGCTGGAGGTCTGCGCCAAGATGGGGAAAGAGGGGCTGGCAACATAGAAGAGGGTGCAGTTGGGGTATCAGGGTGAGTAGGGGGACTGCTGGTGTAGGGACAGTAAGGTGTAAAATCTAAAGTCTTCAATCTTTTTACTAACAACCAAACTTCTTCACTATGGTTGGCATTAAACCCCTAAATTTGAACCTAGTCCTTGTTCAGGGCCTAGCAGGAGTTACATTTACATTATATAAAACACGTCAGGTAAAAAGTTTCGTTGTCAGTAAAACGTTTGCAGATTGTCAGGAATAAAAATGCAAGGGGAGTTGTTACCCAACCTTGGGTGAACATCAACAATCCTGTCCTGTCTCAGATTATTTTCATTTTGTATTTATAGAAAGCAAGTGATTAGCACATTACTCCCTGCTACAGAGCCTCAGACAGACTTAAAAGCAGCATTGGTGTGTGAGCTCAATCACTCTGAATCATCTACACTGTCTGAATGTTGGATATAGATAAAGCATATCCATATACCCAACTGCTGGGTATGGATAAAGCAGGAGCAAGTGGCAGGTGTTTCTTGGCAGGAGTTCTGGGATTGTCAGAGCCAGTATTGATATGACTTCTCCAAAAGCAAGCAAATGGAGAAGCTGTAAATGGAATTTGAGTGCTCATTCCCAGTCTCTTTCTGTAATGACTTGACATACTTAATCAGATAATGCTGTCAATTACACTGATGCAAATTTGTATTTTACTTAATTAGAATGAATAAACTTCAGATTTCTGCCTGTGGAATGAGATATTATTTTTTACTTACTCTGTTGTGTACAGCTAGGTACCTAATACCTTAACTGTTCATTAGTCATATTTATCATGTAGGTGTTTTAGTTAAGGCACTGTAAGAATTGTCTTTGAAATGTTAATTTCAACTACTAATAATAAAGGCTATAATAATGTCTAAATTTCTAAATTTCTTAGAATAATGGTTTTAATAATTTCTATAGCATCAAGAGGATGTATAAAATTATATGCAAAATTGGCACTAAATGAAGAACAGAGACAAGATTAATTGGTTTGATATACACATCAATTTAATAGATTAACTACTCAGAGCAGTCATTTACTTTCCTTAGATAATTAAATCATATTTATAATAACAGTGGTTCTAAAAAATTGAATGATACTGCATTAAATTATGCTGTGTCTATAACAGAGGCATAAAATGCAGGATTATGATTTTTTTTTAACCTGCACTCATTACATAAAAGGGTATATTAAGTAGGTGCTGTGGCTGCAGTACAAAAAGTAAACCTCTACTATCAATGTAAAGAGAAAAAAAAGCCCTGAGTTCCTTTGATGCAAACGGGGTTGAACTGCATAAGTATTCAGAAACTGATATTACAATTCAGCAAATTTCTTGACCACGTGCTTTATCCCACTGAAGTCAATGCAACTTTAGAATGCATTTAAAGTTAATCCTGAGTTGTAGTTTAGGAATAGGAATATCCTAATTAATTTTAATTAAGTACTACAGTGTTTTTCTGAACTGGAATCTAATCTATGGAATGCATCTATCAATTCCACCAGTATTTTGCCCTAAAAAAATACTGTTGGAGTCCTGAAAATATCAGTTGGGCCATTTATTAATTTAATATGAAAAGTTTCTAGATATCTAAATATCCCCATATGATCTGAATTGGTCTGTATGAATCTGCAATATATAACTTCTAAACATGATTTTTTTTTTTGTAGTAAGAACCTCATGGCATTTTTGGTCCCTGAAATTAGGGTAATTTTCTTTTGATTTCAAATGAAGCAGCATTGGATCTTTGTACTGTACTGCTTAGTCTATAAGGTACATCTCCAGCCTTCCCTTGTTTTGTTTCCTTGCAGTGAATTAGAGAAATTGCCTGAGAGGGAGAAAATCACATCCATAGCTGGGTACTCATTAAGAGCCATTACAAATATTCAAACAGTCTACAGTTTAGGAGGAAAGGGAAAGAGAAGAATGAACCAAAACTTTTGTAGATTTATCTAGTGATTGAAAAATCACTTTCACTTAGAAGGAATAAGCCTTAAATATGAAATTTCAATTTAGGTGAGTGTTTGCATTAGAGTCTTGGATCTGAACTTGGCATATGGTTTGGTTCCAACACTAAAATACTTCTGCTTATGTCTGTTCTTGAAGGGTTACAGCTCTGGATGATGGAAAATAATGAGAGATGTCTCTCCATATCTTTGAATTATATCTTTCCAAAAAAATCTGCTTCATACCTCCTTCATAATCTTATTCCTTTAAAAATTTCATATCTGTCCACACTGCATCTGCCACCATGAGTCATCCCAACTTTCTACCTTACTCAGGTTTATAAACTACATATCTAGATGTAGATATCTATTTTTTAATATTGAAATAGATTCATAATAATACAAAACAACTACTTGACAGTGTGTTGCTTTTGCACCTTCTCACTTGTGACATCTATATCCATATTGAAATCTCCTCCAAACAAGGACTTTGTACAGTGCCAGTAAAGGATGCTGGGAAAAAAAAGGGTGAAAATGGGCAACCTTGAACTTTACAGCCCATGCAGGGTATGTGACCTTGCCAAAATCATAGAAAATTAGAGCTGGAAGGGACCTCAGGAGGTAATTTAGTCCAACTCCCTGCTCAAAGCAGGGCGCCATCCTTAACCAGATCCAGACAAAGCTTTGTTTAGCCAGGTCTTAAAAACCGTCAAGGATGGAGATTCTACCACCTCTCTAGGTAATCTGTTCCAACGTTTTACTACCCTCCTCCTATTGAAAGAGTTTTTCCTAATATCTGACCTAAACTTCCCATGCTGCAACTTGAGACCATTGCTCCTTGTTCTGTCATCTGTCACCACTGAAAACAGTCTAGCTCCATCCTCTTTGGAATCCCACTTCAGGTAGTTGAAGGCTGCTATTAAATCCCCTCTGTCTTCTCTTCTCTTGACTGAGTAAGCCCAATTCCCTTAGCCTGTCCTCATAAGACACATGGCCAAGACAGCTCACCATTCATGTTGTCCCTCTGCTGGACTATCTCCAATTTGTCCACATCCTTTCTACAGAGTCCCAAAACTGAACACAGTACTCCAGATGTGGCCTCACCAGTGTTTAATAGAGGGGAATCATCACTTCCCTTAACCTACTAGAAACACACCTACTAATGCAGCCCAGTATGCCATTAGCCTTCTTGGCAACAAGGGCACTCTCCTAACTCATATTCAGCTTATTGTCCACTGTAACCCCCAGGTCCTTTTCTGCAGAGCTGCAGCCCAGACAGTTAGCTCCCAGTCTGTACCGGTGCATAGGAATGTTCTGTCCTAAGTGCAGGATTTTGTACTTATCCTTGTTGAGCCTCATGGGATTCCTTTTCGCCCAATCCTCCAATATGTCTAGGTCACTCTAAAATCATGAGAAATCAGCTGAATACCCTTGGATATTTTTTGAGATTCTGGAGGTAACCTGAGCAGCACCTGAGACCAGGTGACGTGGGAACTGTGTCCCCAAGCTTCTGAAGTGAGAGCAAGAGCCACACATTAGGAACTGCAACCTCACGTATCCACTACTGCTTCCATCCATCCCTTCACACTTCCAGCCTTCCATCCACCCCCTTGTACCCAGACCATCACCCACTCGTGGATACTGACACTTCACAGGCAATGCTGTGGACCATTGATGATCCTAGCCCATCCATTGCCACCAGACAAGCCTGGAAACACAAGTGGCAGTTCAGTGAAATAAAGGCTCTCATTATCATTTGAGGTGAGTAACACATCCAGCACCAGCTCTAGATAGGGCATCAAATCAGAGATATCTTCAAGCACCTCACCCAGCATGGAGCCACAACAGAGACTGGGGGCAGTGCCTTGCCAAAGCCATGGTGATATGGAGACATTATTACCATGTGCTTGATGCTAGAAGTGGTCTGTGAGATGGTGACAGAGCATGCTGTTCTACAAGGACCTGTCCCATTTCCTCACCAAGAACAGGGCAGATGTCTCCCACCCCTCCATGTCCATGAGACCATGAGTGTTTTGGAGGAGTCACCCACAGGGACCCCACTAGTGGAGAAAGAGATTCAGGGAGGCCCCAGGACATTGTTCCCCACACGGTGTCCCTGGATGATCCAGAATGAGTCCTATCACACATCTCTGCAACCCTCCCAGAAGTGTGGAACATGTTCCAGACCCCCCAGTACCACCACGATGGCCACTGCACTGGCACAAGCATCAGGACCCATGGCCACTCCTCTTGACACTTCTGATGAGTCAGGTCACTCATCAGATGCCAGGATGCCATGTAACCCTTGATGGTAAGGTTCACCCCAGCTCCATGTGGCCATGATGGGGACTCAGATCCCAAGGAAACTGCACAGCTTCCTAGGGGAAGAAAGAAGTGGCAGAGGGACCTGAGGTCAACACAAGTCATCTCCTAGGGTCATATCCCTCTCTCAGGACATTACTGCTGAAAAGTCCACAAAGGGGCTGAGGCTGGGTGGAGAAGGAATGAAAGGGCAAAGGGAGAGGGTGAAATGCATGCTTTGTACCCTCCCCACCACCAACCATTGCTCTTCTCTATTGAAGTGTGAAGTCCAACCAAAGCATCAAGTCTTCCCCCACCTCTCTGCCTCCCTTGGGCACATGCACCCTAGGGCACATTCAGTGGGATCATAAATCTGGCTAATTGACATGTCCTTGCCATTTCTCTCAGGGCTGTGCTGCAGTCCAATGGAGACTGGAATGTAAACACAGGTACCTCAAGCACTGGGAGTAAACATCTCCCTCTTCCCACAAAGCATTCATGGAAAGGCATAGATAGCATTTATGGAGCTTAATAGGCAAAAGGGTAAACAGCAGGTTTGGCAGAGAGTACTCTCAAGTGAAGGACAGGAGATGCAATGTAATTATGTCTGACAACTGCTGCAGTTGTAATGTACCAGGAACTAGAAAAAAACATCAACTTGCCAAAAAACTCCCAAATCTCCCTCCTTCCTATGCAGGAAATGGACAAATGTGAAGGACAGATTCCCTCATAGATTCATAGAAGCTAGGTCAGAAGAGACCTCAATAGATCATCGAGTCCAACCCCTTTCATAGACAGGAAAGAGCGCTGGGTTCAGATGACCCCAGCCAGATGCCTATCCAACCTGCTCTTGAAGACCCCCAGGGTAGGGGAGAGCACCACCTCCCTTAGGAGCCTGTTCCAGGCCTTGGCCACTCTAACTGTGGAGAAGTTCTTCCTAATGTCCAGTCTAAATCTGCTCTCTGCTAGCTTGTGGCCATTATTTCTTGTAACCCCTGGGGGTGCCTTGGTGAATAAAACCTCAC
>JAGPOW010000261.1:208378465-208394253 GCA_030014935.1 Caiman crocodilus | reverse complement strand
CCTACCCAAACCTGTCATTACTCCCAAATTTGGGCTCGGATCTTTCTTAACATATTCTTTTGCTTGGTAATCAGTTTCTTTTGTTGATCATTTTAATTACTTTGGGGGACTTCCAGATCGCTGCAAGTGACCTTTTCTTTCTAATCTTGTCAAAAGGCTCTAGGGTTTGATCTCTCAGAATTCAGGATATTTGCTTAAGGGTCATTTTTAGGTTCTCTTTGTTAAAGACCTCTAAAGATAAAATTCAAGAGTTAAGACTTTGAGCAAAGTCTGGATCTTCCGCACATAGTCCAAAACAATGGCCTAGATAAGGAGATAAATCTTGTCTTCTTCCTGAAACTGGCTAATGGGCAACCATTACAAACATTAAAAAATAATATCTTTTTACTTGTATGATTATCTCTACTAATGTACAGTCTACTTTTTATAATTGGAGTGAACTCTAACATCAATGGCATTGTCATATCACAGATGTATAACTAGTTGCTCTTTCTTGAGGAAGTCTGTGTTAATCAATCATCCTTGTATACCCCTTTCCCAGAAATTCACAGAAATAAGCTTCATAATTTTAAGTGTGATGATTACTCTTATTTCATTTGAATAACAGGACTTGTACATTTTTCATAATACTTTTTCAGTTGCATTAAAACATTAGGATTGTATTGTGCTTGCAAAGCCAGTTGAACGCACTTGCAGTCAACCTGTCCATTTATGGGCATATTTTCAGTTTATTCTTGTGATGGAGCCATCCCTGGGCTTCTTTCTCACCTGCCACACCTTGATGGAACAATAATTATGATGTTGCTGAGGTGGGAGGATGCCAATTTACTACCCTGACACCAGGGGTCGCTATCCACCGCTCTGAACCTCCCCTACATGGTGGCCCATGCCTTGCACATGGTATATAAAGACTCAATCACCTTTAATTCTGATTTAACCTTGAGCAGCCTCAGGCTCACTGCATCCCTGTCTCTGTGCCTTCTCTGGAACTGGGGCAGTACGCCATACTGTGCCCCCTGTGAAGCCTCCTCTTCCCTGATAGCCTCAATCCGGTCCACCAATTAAAAACAACAACATAAATATGAGCCCCTGGGCTTTAACATAATGTGAGTAATGCAAGCTACACTCTGCCTCTTTAAAACTCCAAACTGTTCCTTGACTATTGAGTGCCTCCCAGCCCTGGGTACCTTGTAGACTCCTAGAGCCTCATTAGCCATGTAAACAGTCTGTCCAGCAGCCACAGCATTCCTGGGTAGTTCTTCCCTGCAGGAGCTCATTCCCCTGGCAGTGTCCCAGAGAACTAACCCCTGCCAGCCTCAGCCTTGGGGTTTATATGTGCCCAGAGCCCGATCTGCTTCCAGTCAGCTGACCAGTCTGTGTGTTGGGCTTTTAACCCCTGCCCTTTTGGTACTTGGTGTTTCTAAAGACTCTGGTCTTAAAGGGGCTGCCCTGCCTCCTAGTAACAGGGCTAGGGTTCCCTGTTACAATTCTGTACCACGATCTTACAACACAAGTCCTTGCAACACAAGGTAATATATGTTATTTAGTATTTTTGTTATGATTTTCTTTGCTTTTATCTTTCTTCTGTGACTATTAATGCTTGGTATGTCACCACCATTCTATGTAGATTATAGTTTCATTGTTGCTAGGGTCAGAAGGGACCTGAGCAGATCATCAAGTCTGACCCCTGCCATGGCAGGAAAGAGTACTGGGGTCAAACGATCCTGGCAAGGTGTTCATCTAACCTCCTCTTAAAGACCCCCAGGGTAGGAGCCAGCACCACTTCTCTTGGAAATTGGTTTCAGATCCTAGCCGCCCTGACAGTGAAGTAGCCCTCCTGATATCTAGCCTGAATCTATCCTCTGCCAGCTTGTGACCGTTATTGCTAGTCACTTCTGGTAGCTCTCAGGGTAACAGTGACTTCCCCAATGCCTGCTGGTCCCCCCTGACTAGTTTGTAAATACTAGTCCCCCCTCCCTTCTTTTGTGGAGGCTGAACAGGTTCATGTCCCTTAGCCTTTCCTCATAGGGCCTGCCCTGCTGCCCTCTGATCGTGTGTGGCCCTCCTCTGGAGCCTCTCAATGCTGTCTACATCCCTCCTGAAGTGCAGCACCGAGAACTGGATGCAGTACTCCAACTGCGGTCTGACCAGTGTCACATAGAGGGGGAGGATCACCTCCTTGGACCTGCTTGAGATGCATCTGTGGATTCATGACAAGGTACAGTTGGCCTCCTGACTGCGTCCCCATACTGTCGGCCCATGTTCATTTTGGCATCAATAATGACTCCAAGATCCTTTTCTGCCTCTGCACTGATGAGAAGGGAGTTCCCCAGCCTGTAGGTATGCTCTGCAGTACCTTGAAGAACACTTTGTGCTGACATGAAGAACTTGACATCTCTCATATTTGTTCCAAATTCTTTTTCCAGTTTGGAGAATTTAAACTGTGTGAGGGCTTCTTCTGTGTACTTAGTCAAAAGCTGCTTATGTATAAAAGCTATACAACAGTGAAAACAATGTATGCTGTCAGAAGCTTCAGAATAATGAAGCTATTGAAAATCATCAAGCCAGGATGCACTGAAGGAATGACTGTTTTTCACTTGTACACAGAGGAAAAAAGATTCAGTTGTGGTTGATGAGGTGTCTCAGAAATGTTCACAGAATCAGAAAAATGGCATTTGGCATCTTTCTGTAGATGATGGTGGAGACAACTCAGTACTACAACCAGGAGAAGTTAATCCACTTTTTGTTGAAAGTTTTGTTTGATTCTTTATAATCAGCCATATTGAAAATAATTTTTATTTTAATATGTTGCCAATATGTGCTTTGCTTTTTACTTCACTTAGTGGGAATGATGTACAGTTATAGAATTAAGAAGCACACAATGCTCTCTGTCAACCTCAAATATTTAGCCAACCTTTTGGTTTTAATTAGCCACTATATTATTTATCATGCAGCAACATGAAAAAAGTGTAGTGCCTAACTTGATTTGTTGATTGAACTGCGGCTCCTGGTTTTTTCACTTTCTAGAGACTCTAACTAGGAAAATGTCTTCAAAATTGATAGCAGATGAAGGCCCTTTGACACCCCCAGAAGTGATGAGACAATATATAATATCTAAAAAAGGACAGCCAAGAAATCCTGAGTTTCTATTGTCAGCCTTACCTCCCTCTATCAGTAAGCCTGGACAGATTTATTCCCCGTGACTACCTTGAGGCAGTCCTTCTTTTTCAGGAGGAGTTGGAGGTCATTAGTAAAGTGTTCAAGCTGGGCGCTGTAGTTGAAGACCATAGGTATTTTTTTGTCTTTGTTGCAGTTATTGTAGTAGGTCAGAACACGGTCTGGGTCTGGCTTTATTAATTTGAGTGGCTACAGTTTTGGAATTGTATTGTAATAGTAGGAATCCCTTCTCTAGATTCTTAAGGTGTACATCCCAGTTGATGGGATCAGAGCAGATAAGGTTGTAACATAGAGCTTGGATGTAGATGATGGATTTAGTGGCATACTTAGGGTAAAAGCTGGTAGTGCAAAGGTAGCTATGGCAGTAAGTTGGTTTTTGATTCAGTGTGGTGGCGATGTGACCACTGAAAATCTTCACTGTTGTGTCTAGGAAATGAATTTACTGGATGGACTATTCCAGAGTGTCATGGGATGGGGTCCTTAAGGATGGCCCTTTTTGGTGTTACCCCTAAAGCCCCTCAACAGTGCCAATTCAGCTCGATTGGCACCCTCTATTCTCGCCCACCCCGTCTTGTTGGAATAATTGATATAGGGAGGCTGCCTTTAAGCCTATCGAGCGCGGTCCTGATGGATTTCCCTGTGCCCCGTAAGTTCCATTTCAAAATAGATGTCCCTGGACAACCCAGCCTTATGGGCTATATGCGTGACTCCAGCTGCCCCTTTACCATGCCCCAAGCCTCGCAGATGGTACTGGCGTGGTCCTGCCTAGGCCTCGTTATAATTTAGCCCCTTGTCCTCACTGGGCTCTCTGCCGCCCTTGTCACTGCGCCCTGGCACTGGGCTCTCTGCAGCCCTTGTCACTGAACCCTCTCTGGTGCCAGGTCTGTGCTCCCCAAATGCTGTGCCCTCTTTGGTGTCAGGGTCCCCACGCCACAGTGGGCCCCCAATGAGGCCTCCTCCTTCCCCAAATAGCCTCACCCAAACCTCCGGTGTTATGGAACAACAAACAAAACATAAGCCCCTGGGCTATAACATAATACAGAAGACAAGGGTGTGCTCTGCCCCTTTAAAAGCATCAAACTTCATCCCCGGCACTAAGTATCTAGTGATCAAGAGTAACTGTGGAGCTCATGGACCCTCCCCACTTAGCCCTGGGTGCAGCATATTAGTCCATTGCTGTGTCACTGGCCACTGCCTTCCTGAAGGCTTCTTCCCCTTGGGCTACCAGCAGGGAACTAACCTGTCTGGTCCCAGCCCTAGGGTTTATATGGGCCTAAGGCCCTGTCTCTTCCAAACAGGTAACCAGGTGCAGGTGTGGCCAATTCCCTCATTAGTTGTCATGGCAACCCGCACCTGGGCTCTTATGTGGCCCTTTGTGTTCCCTCCCCGGGCAGCCTCTGCTCTAAAAGAAGCAGGCACCTTAGTGCCCTACAACACAGTTTGCTTGATGGAGAGGTGTTAAAGATAGTGAAATTTCTCAAGAGATTACTTTCTATGTTTCCATATTATGAAAATGTTATCAGTGTACCTGAGGTATACCAGGAGGATGAGAAGGTAGTTGTGGAGGAAAAGGACTTCAAGGTCTGTCACAAATATGTTGGCATACTGGGGAGCCATATATGTGCCCATGGCAGTGCCATTCATTTGTAGGTATAGGGAGTTCCCAGATCTGAAATAATTGTGTATGAAATCAAAGTGGGAGAGTGTGATGGAAACAGAAGCAATTTTTTCATTGCACATAATGTTCTTTATCATTTATAATCCATCCTCATGAGGAATGTTGGTATACAAAGACATGACAATCATGGTAGCTAATATGTCATTTGCTGGAAGCTGTCAATGGAGCCCAGTTTTTAAATAAATCTGTGGTCTTTTAAATAGCTGGCAGCTCAGGTGACATATGGGAATAGATTAGATTGCAACAAAGCAATCTGTAACCAAATCTATAATCCTGTGTCTTAGTGAGGGCTTTAAACTAGGCTAACTGGGGGATGGAGACAAAAGGTAGGTAAAGAATTTTGGGATCTGGATAAAAACTGAGCACGGACAAAACAACAATGGAAGCCTTAACATTATTCTCAGGAAGAGGATAAGATAAGATAGTCGGTTAGATACCTAAAGTGTTTATACACTAATGCAAGAAGTATGGGAACCCAACAGGAGGAACTGGAAGTCCTAGTACAAGCACAGGATTATAATGTAATGCAATCCATAATGTAAATGGACTATGGAGGCATGGTGAGATATTCCAATGACTGGAAGATAGTCAAGAGTGGTATAGCTTGTTCAAGAAGGACACAGGGATGTCATGGCAGGTGTCTGCTACAGATCTTCAAACCAGGAGGAGAGGGTGGTAGATGAGGTCTTCTTTAAACAACTAAAAGAATCTTCTACATTGCTGGACCTGGTTCCTGTGGGGGACTTTAATTATCGAGACATCAGCTGAAACTCAGAATTGCATAAGCAATCCAGGAAAATCTTGGCGTATATAAGGGAAGACTTTCTGACACAGATGCTAGAGAGGCCAATAAGGGCGGAAGCCCTTCTTGACTTCTTGCTCACAAACAGGGAGGAACTGGTTGAGGATGTGAAGGTACCAAGTAAATTGGGTACAGTGGCCACATCTACACGAGATGCTGACTGCACAGTCATTACTATGCAGTCATTTAGTATGTGTATAAACAAGTACTAAATGACTGCACAATAACTCGAGTTACTGTGCATTAGCACTGATGAATGCCTTTTTTTGTAGCATTGTATCACACTTTTTGCCATACAACACTACTGTGCAGTAGTCTTGGGCTACTGAGCAGTCAGCATCTCATGTTGACATTTCCAGTGACCATGAAATGATAGAGCTCAAGATCCTAAGTGGAGTCAGAAAAGAGAGCACTGGACTTCTGAAAAGGATACTTTAATAAGCTCAGTGAATTAGTAAGCAGGATCCCCAAGAAGACCAGTCTAAGGGGAAAAGGAGTTCAGGAGAGTTGTATTTTAAGTAGACCCCCTTAAGAGTACAGGAGCAAGCTATCTTGATGCAATGAAAAAGTGGGAAGTGCAACAGGAGATCAGCCTGGATAGACAGCAATATCTTTAATGAGTGGAAACTCAAAATGGAATCCTATAAAAAGTGGAAACTTGGCAATAGTACTAGGGAAGTATAAGAGTATCAAATGGATATGTAGATGCAAAATTTGGAAGGCCAGGACATGCTTTGAAACGCAGCTGGCCAGGGTCATAAATTACAATAAAAAGGAATTCTTTAAGTATGGCAACAGTAAGAGGAAGATCAGAGCAACCATGGGCACAGGCAGAAGTGGGCTAAGGGCCTGGTGTCGAGAAGAGCACAGTGAGATGGGGACCAAGGGACCAGCACCAGAAGAGTACAGCCACAGTGGATTAGGGGCCTGGCAGACAGAAGCCTGGGGCCTGAAGATTGAAGGCGATAGATTAAAGTTTGTGCCTCAATGCCAGATCCAACACAGTGGTCCTAGACAAACAGGCTTAGCAAGATTAAAAGGGGTGGAGGCTGGGAAAGCTCAGGCCCCAACAGAGGGAACAACAATATTGTAACATCTGCAAGGCTTGGGGCTTGGTGTAGGGGAGGAAAAGGAGCCAAGCAATTTGCTCTAAGGCTCCAGGTGCCCTACAGGGGCCTAATCAAGCTGGGAGGGAGCTATTCAGTTTGAAGCTTATTCTGAGGCCTGTTGGTAGCCGCCATTAATCACTCTTAAATAGTAAGATCAGGGCATGGTGGGTGAGTGAGCTAGAGGGAGAGGCCATAAAGTTTGACCCAGACAGGAGTCGCAGTTCCACTAGGAGGTATCACGGCCACCCCAGTTGGTTTGCAACCTGCTACGTAACTGATGGAGATATCCTACAACTTGCTCTAATCCTCTCCTTATGACTGCGTATGCCATGTGTAATGGCACCAACTCCAGATTCAAAAAGCAAAATTCCTCTACATACCTCCAGGCTCCAAACCTTGCTATAGGCTACTCCCATCTCTGACCTCTACCATATTTACATCTGACCAAACAGCCTCCACACGCTCAGGAGGAAGGGAAACATTTGAGAGACCCTCTAATGGGTCCCCTGAATCACATCCACCACCCCCACTCTCCAACTACCCAGGCTCAGGAGAAGGGGGAGCATTTGAGGGGCCCTCTGAATTGCCATCACTAGGGGATCACTTTTTTTTCCCAGCAGACATTTAGCTTTTCTGAGTCTCATTTTTAACCAGGCCCTGATGTTTTGTCTTGCAGGCTTCTTAACCCTGTGTTGATCACCATTTTACCATCTGTCCTTTTGCCTCAACAATAATCATGATCTTTCAAAACACACTGGACACTGTTTCTGCAGTATGTGCATCTGCCTAGGCCCCACAAAGATTCCCTCTTTTTAATAAAAAATAATCATGATCTTTTAAAAACAGATGAAAAATCTCCTTCTGAGACTTCTCTAAAGTGTGTGCATCACCGGTCCTGGTTTTCTTATTCCCAGCACCAGCCTTGGAACTGTGAATTCTTGTGGTTTTCTCAGGGTTTCATGGTGTGTTTTCCTCTGAGGAACCAGGTAGTCTTTTCTCTTTTTTTGCTGTATCTTTCTGCTCTTTTTTAGAATTCTGTTCCTTAGGTGTGCGAGTCCTCAGGCTGAGCATTTCTATGATTTTGTGTTAGATTTGTGAGAGGCCTTTGGTCTGATTCCCACCTGTCCAGTGTTTCTAGGAACTGGTTCTCCAAAGTACCACTTCCTTCTTTGGTGGTATTGCATGAGATCACTTTGGAAATATAAAATCTATATCTCAGCCTTCACTGAAAAGTCACTTGCCACAAAATGAATGCCTAAGCCTAGAATCATAGAAAATTAGGGTTGGAAGGAACCGAAGGAGGTCATCTAGTTCAACACTCTGCACAAAGCAAGACCATCCCCAACTAGATCATCCCAGCCAAAGCTTTATCTAGCCAGGTTTTAAAGAACTGCAAGGATGGAGATTCCACAACCTCTCTGGGTATCCTGTTCCAGTGATTTACTGCCCTACTGGTGAGAAGGTTTTTCCTAATATCTAACCTAAACTTCCTTTGTTGCAACTTGAAACCATTGCTTCTTATTCTGTCCTCTGTCACCACTGAGAACAGTCTAGTTCCATTCTCTTTTGAACCCCCTTCAGGTAGTTAAAGTCTACTATCAAATCCCCCCTCAGTCTTCTTTTCTGCAGACTAAATAAGTCCAGTTCTCTCAGCTTCTTCCCAGGAGTCATATGCCCTGTCTAACCATTTTTGTTTCTCTCCACTGGACTCTCTCCAATTTTTCCACATCCTTTCTATAGTGGGGAGCCTAAAACTGGACACAGTACTCCAGATATGGCCTCACTGGTTCTGAATAGAGGCAAATACTACTTCCCTTGATCTGCCTGCAACGCTTCTGCCAATGCAGCCCTGTATGCCATTAGTCTTCTTGGCAGCAAGGGCATACTATTGGCTCATATTCAGTTTATTGTCCACTGTAACCACCATGTCCTGTTCTGCAGGCTGCTACTTAGCCAGTCAGTCTTCAGCCTGTACTGGTGCATGGGACTGTTCCATCCTAAGTACAGGACTTCTCACTTATCCTTATTGAACCTCATGAGATTTTTTTTTTTGGTCTAATCCTCCAATTTGTCTAGGTCTCTCTGAACCCAAACACTGTCCTCTAGCATATCTACTATTCCCCGCAGCTTGGTATCATCTGCAGACTTGCAGAGGGTACACTGTGTGCCATCTTCCAGGTCATTCATGAAGATAGCAAACAAAACCAGCCCAATAAACCTTAACTTTATATAAATGCTACAAGTCTGAAAGAAACCACCATGCTTTAAAATGCCATTAGCAAAATTAAACCCCAGAACCATATCCAAAACTAGTTGTTAAAAGATGTATGTGATGGCAGCGCGCCACCATTAGGGACACAGGAAGGGCCCACGGGGTCAGTAAAAGAAAAGAAAGAGCACTTACCTGAGGAAATAGGGCATGGAGAAAAAAAACGGCAGCAGCAGCTGCAGCAGACACCATTACAGCTGTGCGAGCCACTTCCCTGCTGCTCATTTAAGCGGCTAGTGTTAACAAGCAGGAGAGTGGAGCCAATCGCGGCAGCCGTGCTGGCTGCTGCAGGAAAGTTTAAAAGCCCCAGCAGGCATTGCAACTGAGGTGGTGGAGAAGAGGAGTGAGGTGTAGAGAGTGAGCGAGAGCAGAGAGGAAGGCTGCAGCAAGCTGGTGCTGCAGCTCCTGAAGGATCTGCCCTGCTTGCTGGAGAAATGCTCCCAGCACAGGGACTAGGGGAACTTAGTGTAGCACCAGGATCTCTGGCCAGGTTTGCTACTGCAAGCCAGCCGGAGCAAAACTGTGCCCCAGCGGGTCTCTCTGGGATGGCAGAGTATTTTTTCTAAAAAAAAAAAAAGGAAGAAGATTTTGGAATATAAAGTATTATCTTTCGACTGATCCAACTGATCCGAACAACTCCAATCACAAAGGATTGGACAACTCCAATACCACCGGACCAAGATCTCTCAACTAATGAACCAACAACGAACGGTTGGCATGTGGACGAGGCGTAGGGGTGGTGGAGCCTCATGGAACATCGGACCTCATGTTCGTGAGTACCCCTCGGGGATGCCCCCACTGTATTTAAAACTACACTGAACACCCTCCTTCTAAAAAAAAATATATTTCATCATAGTCGTGGCAGGCGAGACGAGGGGCTAGGGTTGGCCCACAAGGAGGTACTGGTGAACCTGAAGTCCCAACGTCACAATGTAGAAGAGCACATACTCAAAACAAACACAGAGTTTTAAAAACTTGATTTCAGAAAATGAATACCAAACACACACATAGACATAGAGGTAAAGACATAGAGGTACATGTTTGTTCTGATTTTCCATTTTGGGAGAAGTATTTATGTTTGGAGACAAATGGTTACAACTAGTCTTATGACCTAACACAGTAACAAATGACCCATTTTAAAATTAATTTTTACCTTTCTGTGGTAAAATTTCTTGTCATATTTGCTTCTTTTCCAGACAGGTCCTCTTTAATACAGGCAAAAAATACAGGTAAGATAGTGTCCTTAAACAAAAAAGTGCATGTATATACATTAGAATAAAAATAATGAATATACAAGGGCTGTTCCAAAAGTATCGAGACTGTTGCTGTAGGAAACAAAATATTTTATTTACAGGGGTTTCAGCTTAATTTCCTTTGAAGTATGCTCCTTCTGCCACCACATGCTTCTCTTGATGTTTCTGCCATTGTTGGAAGTACTTCTGATAAGCAATTTGTGGAATTGCTAATAGCTGCTTAGCCACATTTTGTTTTATGGTTTCCACATCACAAAATCATCTTCCTTTCAAGGTTTTCCTTATTTGAGGGAAGAGAAAAAATGTGGCATGGGGCCATATCAGGAGAATGTGGAGGTTGCAGCACTTGTGGGATACAGTGTTTGGCTAAAAATTGCTTCATAAGCTGTGCTGAGTGGGCAGGCATTTTTTTCTGGTGAATCATCCAAGAGTTGCACACCCACTCTTCTGGCTGTTTTTCTGGTCATTTCATTCCCAAATCGCCAGTTAGAATTGAATGACATGAACCAACAGAAATTCCAACTTCTTCTGCTATCCCTCAGACAGTCAATCACCTATCATTTCAAACCAAGCTGCAAACTGCTGCCACATTTTTATCATTTCCTGATATTGAAGGGCGTCCGGTACGCTCATCACATTCAACCGACAATCATTCTTTTTTAAACTGATGATGCCATTCACAAATTTTTGCACCGTTCATAGTGTTATCACCAAATGCTATTTTAAATAATTTAAATGTTTCACTTGCCATTTTCCTGATTTTTCATGCAAAATGTAATGCTTACGCGTTGTTCTGGACATTCTGACATAACAAAAGAGGACACAATCTTACTTTAAAACAGAAAACTGGGGAAACACCATGAGCTGCAAACCTGTCCAGAGGAGTCCCAACATGCCCAAACATGTTCAGTAAAGCCACACCCTCTCCACCCAATACTTTGTACCACAAATACATGTTCACTCTTGATACTTTTTGAACATAACTTGTATACCTGGCTCTGTTCCCAAGCACATGTACCACCCGGAGGAAGGTGTCATAAGGGAGATTAGAGTTATTTGATGTTTTCCTAATAAATAGGCCCTCTATAATAAAGACCAAAAGAAATAGTAAGTAAAAGATAGTGTAATCAAACAGAAAAAAGTGTCTATATGCATATCAAGTAAAAATAATGACTATATACCAAGGTCCCACCCTGAAGCAGATTAGCATCCAGAGAAAAGGTTTTTTTTTTTGTATATTTGAGGCCTCTCTCTCTTTCTCTCTGATTCGCATAGCTATGGGACACAGGATCCTGACTGGCACTAATTTTTGTGTTCAGTTCTGTGATTGGTCAATGTAAAGCCATTGTGATGGAATTAAATTAGTTCAATTTTGGTGTGGTACCACCCTGCCAGGCCCATTGTAATGGTCTTAGGTTAAACAAACCACCCTGTTTTAGTCTTTAGGTCTGTTTAATTGAAAATGGTTGCCCATCAAAATTTTCCATAGATTTCCAGCATTTCCTTTTGAAGGGACCCTGTTTACCCTAATTGTGTAGGAATAGTACAGTATAATGCCCCAACTAACCTTTTGTTATTTTTTTAGGTCCATAGAATCTACATCCATCCATAACCTCCCGAGTTATTCACCTATGCCCCCTTCCCCAAGAGACTAAAGCAACAGCACGTGACAGCAGGGAGAATTCATTTGAAACCAGTCTTTATTTCAATCAAAACATGCAGAAAATGTACTGCCTATGCCAGTTTTACACTATACCCTGGCTAAACCTTTCTCTGGAGCAGGAATTTATAATTTCTTGTCCCAATTAAGTATTCGGTGTAGGGTAACAGAGGTTTATCCTCTTCATGGGTAACTCCATATGGACCAGCATTCGCATCTACAGCAAAATCAACAGAGTTTATAATTGCTATACCTAAGCTAAATGTTTCTCAGTGAAGTGCAGACAATTCCTAGTGTACTCGATCCCAGTAACAACATTTATAACAATTCCCATACACAGCTCAGGTCAAAATTCCAGAATTGTCCAGATATCCTCATCTGTCCAGTTAGAATCATAGAATAGAAGGACTGGAAAGGACCTGTAAGATCTTCAAGTCTGTTCCCCTGCCATGGGCAGGAGGTAAATGGGCTCAAACAAGCTCAACGAGGTGCTTGTCCAGCCTCTTCTTGAACACCTCCTGAGATGCCAACTGCACCACCTCTGCCAGGAGTGTGTTCTAGATTCTAGATACCTTTACAGAAAAGAAGTTTTTCCCTATGTCTAGCCTAATTTTTTCCTCAACTAGCTTGTGCCCATTGGTCCCTGTCCTCCCAAGTGGTGCCTTTCTGAAGAGTTACTCCCCTAGATCTTGGTGTTTGCCCCTGACATACTTGTAGGTGGCTATCAAGTCACCTCTCAGTCTTCTGTTACTCAGACTGAACAAACGCAGATCCCAGAGTCTCTTCTCATAAGGCCTGTCCTTCAGGCATCTAAAAGTATGGGTGGCCCTTCTCTATACCCTTTCAAGTATATCCACATTCTTCTTGAAGTGTGGTACCCAAAACTGGACACAGTACTCCAGCTGTAGCCCCACCAATGCTGAATAGAGGGGGAGGAGCTATTGGTAGCACACTGGCTGATACACACCAGAGTTTTATCTGTCCCACTGGTGACTTCATTGTATTGTTGGTTTATATTCATCATCTAATTGATTGTCACCCCCAGGTCCCTTTCAGATGTGATGGAGCACCACCTATCGTATACTTATAGTGAAGATTCTTCCTACCCAAAAGGAGTTGACACTTGTCCCTGTTGAACCTCATCTGATTGCATTCAACACATAGAACCAGTCTGTCAAGGTCATCCTGAGTCCTTACCCTGTTCCCAGATGTGCCTGCATTTCCCCCAGCTTGGTGTCATCCACAAACTTAATCATTGCGCTTTCCACTCCCTTATCCAAGTAATTGATAAAGAGGTTAATACACTCATGGCTTTCTTGCCCTGGACTGTCATGCACTCTTCAAAAATTCTCTCTCTCAGGAAGTATTTCAGTATGCCATAACAACAAACATGCATAAGAGCTTCCATGAGACTTTTATGATCTTGATGCAAAACAGGACTAATTGTCTTCTAAAAGCCAAAGAATTATTAGCTTTTCCTGAAACTTTAGGCCTATGTTCATCACAAAAAATAGCTTCTATTCTCCAATACCAAAACTACAGGTCTGCTGTTATGACGTCTTACTGATGTCATTAGAAAGGCTAACTGCAGAGGGATTTCAAAGGAAAAACTACTTAGCCACTGTTTCATAGATTCATAAATGTTATGGTCGGAAAGGACCTCAATAGATCATCGAGTCCTACCCCCTGCGTAAGCAGGAAAGAGTGCTGGGTTCAGATGACCCCAGCCAGATACCCATCCAACCTCCTCTTGAAGACCCCCAGGGTAGGGGAGAGCACCACCTCCCTTGGGAACCCATTCCAGACCTTGGCACTCTAACTGTGAAGAAGTTCTTCCTAATGTCTAGTCTAAATCTGCTCTCTGCTAGCTTGTGGCCATTATTTCTTGTAACCCATGGGGGCGCCTTGGTGAATAAAATCTCACCAAATCCCTTCTATGCGTCCATGATGAACTTATAGGCAGCCACAAGGTCGCCTCTCAGCCTTCTCATGTGGAGGCTGAAGAGGTCCAGGTGCCCTAGTCTCTCCTCATAGGGCTTGGCCTGCAAGCCCTTAACCATATGAGTGGCCCTTCTCTGGACTCTATCCAAGTTATCAAGATACCTCTTGCAGTGTATACTGCATACAGTATTCCAACTGCAGTCTGACCAGCGCCCAATAGAGGGGAAGTATCACCTCCTGGATCTGTTCATCATGCATCTGCTGATGCATGATAAAGTGCCATGAGCTTTTCTGATGACTTCATCACACTGACGATTCATGTTCATCTTGGAGTCCACTAGGACTCCAGGATCCCTTTCCACTTCTGTGCCTCCAAGCAGGTCATTTCATAGGCAGTAGGTATACTGGAAATTTTTCCTCCCTAGGTACAGCACTTTGCATTTCTCCTTGTTGAATTGCATTCTCTTGTTTTCTGCCCACTTGTACAACCTGTCCAGATCTGCTTGCAGCTGTTCTCTGCCCTCTGGCGTGCCCACTTCTCCCCACATTTTTGTGTCATCCACAAACGTGGACAGAGTACACTTCACTCCCTCATCCAAGTCACTAATGAAGACATTGAAGAATATCGGTCCAAGGACCGAGCCCTGTGGGACCCCACTGCCCACACCCTTCCAGGTCGATACCGACCCATCCACTACGACTCTCTGGATACAGCCCTCTAGCCAATTCACCACTCACCAAACTGTGTAGTCTTCTTACTTGTTCACCAGTATGGGGTGGGATACCGTATCAAAGGGCTTCCTGAAGTCTAAGTAAACGACATCAACCCCTATTCCTGCGTCCAGGTGCTTTTGTAACCTGGTCATAGAAAGAGACTAGATTAGTCAGGCATGATCTACCTCCTACGAACCCAGGCTGATTTCTCCTCAGCATAATTTTTCCTGCCGGGCTCTCGCAAATGTGAGCCTTGATAATTGTTTCAAAGACTTTGCCTAGGATGGAGGTGAGACTGACTGGCCTATAGTTACCCAGGTCCTCCTTCCTCTCCTTCTTGAAAATGGGAACCACATTGGCCCTTTTCCATTCCTCCAGGACTTGGCCTGTGCACCACAAGTGTTCAAATATTCCCTCCAGTGTCCGTGCAATGATGTCGGCCAGTGCCTTCAGTACCCTCAGATGGAGCTCATCCGGGCTTGCCGACTTAGACATCCAGTTCTTTCAAGTGACTCTGCACCATCTCAGGGTCTCCACATGGTAGTCTGGTGCCTTGCTGCTGCCTCTCTACAACCCCAGTGAGAGACTTGTCGTGCCCCTCTCTTAGGAACACTGAGGCAAAGAACTCGTTGAGGAGTTCAGCCTTGTCCCCTCCTGTCCATCACCAATTGATTATGCCCATCTAGTAGAGGTTCTATTCTACCCTTGGCCCTCCTTTTACTCTCTCTATATATAAAAAAACAATTTTTTGTTATCCTTAACTTGGGATGCCATCCTCAGCTCCATTGTAGCTTTAGCGTGTCTAACTGCCTCCCTATAAGTGCGAGCAGAGGAGGTATACTCCTCTTTAGTAATCTCTCCCCATTTCCACCTTTTATATGCCCCCACTTTTAGTCCGTAGACTGCTCTGTATTTCTCTGGTCAACCAAAGAAGTCTCTTGGCCCCTTTCCCCCTTTTTGCCTGCATTGGGATCGTCTCCCTCTGTGCCCAAAGGATCATTTCCTTAAGGCACAGCCACCCTTCCTGGGCTCCCATCTCTTCAAAACACCTACTCTGCAGTACATCCTTGACTAAGCACCTGAGTACATTGAAATCAGCTTTCCTAAAGTCTAGCACTTTCACCCTACTAGTTACCTTACCCACTCAACGTCTTATGATGAATTCTATTATTTGGTGATCACTGT
>JAGPOW010000261.1:208339141-208362504 GCA_030014935.1 Caiman crocodilus | reverse complement strand
GCCCATTGGCAGGATTGGGTGCAGGGAACCCCACTCTCCATTTGGCAGGACTGGTCATAGGAGGGGCACATACCCCCCACAACTAAGATGGCACCAGTTGCCCATGCTCCCTGTCACCACTCCTGTTCATCTGTGCCATCAAGCCTTGGCACAAAGGATCAGGATAGATTGTGTGATCAAGATCATGCCAATCCTTGAAGGAAAAGGCATGCAAGCAAATTCGTGTTGTACATGGATGTTGTTAATATCTTGGCAAGTGAAAGCGCATCCCTAGAACAAACAATAAAACATACAAATGAATACAAAGAGGCATTGGGGCAAGACTAAACATACAATAAAGTAAGTGCCTGGTGATGCCTGGAAGATGGAAGGAATGGGAAAACTGGGGTTACAGGTCACAATGGATCAAATCAAGGTATTGGGAGTGGAGGTGGAAACACAACTGACAAAAAATGAGGCCTGGGAGAAAGCAAAAGAAAAGGTGAAACAAAAACTGGGGATCTGGTATTATTGCAATCTGTTGATGGCAGGGTAGGTAAATGTAATTGCAGCAATGGTACTCCCAATCATACTTTATGTAGGCATGATTTTTCCCTCTGTCATGGACCACCATGTATAGGATTCAACAGTAACAGATAGTGTTTTTCTGGAAGGCCAAAAAAGTAAAGCTTTAAGGAACAATGCTATGCAAGGAGAAACTAGGTGTAGGATGGGGCTTCCTAGATGTGTTTCTGTTTGTTTATGTGTTCTGTCTGTTTGTTTGTTCTGTTTGTTTATGTGAAGTATGTCAGCCTGTGCTGCACAGAAGGGATAAAAGAAGGCACAAAATGGGCTGGGTTTGTCCAGTAGTATGCAGGGACATTATTGCATATATGAAAGATCACTCTCACAGCCCTAGGCCTTAATTTCTTTTTTACATATGGCTTTAGGAGCAAAAACTATTGTCACAGTTTTAATTCCAAATTCCCCAACCAAACCAATGCCCTGCTGGAAATCAAGTGCAACTTCAGGATGTTGCCCTCAAACTTGTACCTGGGGCAGGATGTTATTATGTGTGCCATGGTTTGGTCAGGGTTTCTACAGTCACAGCCAAGTGAGGTTTTTAGACACCACTTGTACATCAGGTGGCCACACCAGCCATGTCTAGTGTATATCCTATTAAGGGTCATCCACGTGCTCCTTGGAAGGTTGAAGCCTACTTGTTTTATTGCTGGGCCAGAAACAAAGTGTTTATTTGGGAAAGTGTTTTGTGCCCAAGCTTTCCTCCAAGATTCTTCAGTGTTGTGGTATAGGAGGTGCTTGATTCATGTCCATGTTTTCGTGAAATTATGTGATGAGTTGGGAGATCTTGAAGGCTCTGTGGGTGGGAAGGTCTGGATTACTATTGATACACGTTATTTCTCTGTATGTCGCTGCATCCGATCTGATAGAGGGAGGAGTAATGTTTGAAAGTACTGGTAGCCACTGCACTGAAGTTGATATCAAATTTCCAAAGATAGTCCTCATTACTGAGTAGAGTTGTGCGTCAATGAGTTTGGTATGTTGACCTGAGGCCCAGAAGGGTGCACAGTACTCAGCTGCTGAGAGGACCAGGGGTCTGGCAGAAGTATGGAGGACAGCGGCTTTTGCACCGTAGCTTGTGCTGGCAAGTTTTTGGATAATGTTCACTTGTGCCTTTGTTTTCATATCAGTTTTTTGGAGGCAGTAATGGTAGGCTAGGGAGCAGTCAAGAGTCAACGCAAGGTAGGTTGGAGGCACGTTATGGAGTACTTTTTCTCCACAAAAGGTGATGTTGAGGATGTTAAGTGCAATGCAGTTTTCAAGATGGAATGAAGAGATGATGGACTTGGTTGGATTTGGTCATAGTCTCCACTTATGACAGTTTTCAGCCATTATTAATAAGTCAGAGTTCAATGTGGCTTTAATATCCTGAAAGAATTTTGCTTGTGTGGTCAAAGCAATATCTTCAGCATAGATAAAGTTCTGCGATGATGTGTAGGGCATATCAGTCATGTAAATGTTAAAAAGTGTCGCTGCCAGAACACTATCCTGTGGGAACCGTTGTTGAGTATTCTTGGAGTGCTGACCTCATCTCATTGGTAGACCTTCATCCTTACGTTGCTTATTAAAGCCCACAGCAGCTGGAGTAATTTAGCACATGGGAGCAGCAGGAACAGTTTGAGCATCAGTCCATATTTCCATGTAGTATCATAGGCCAAGATAAGATCTATGACGGCAGCCCCAGTCTTGAGCTTACGGTGAAAACTAGCCTTGATGTTTGTAGTGATGGCAAGGACTTGTTCACAGCAGCTATGATGGAGTCTAGAGCCAGTCTGTTCTTTGGGAGAAACAGGTTGATGATAGGGCTAATTCTTAAAAGGATGAGCCACTCCAGGAGCTTATAGGTTGTGCAGAGCAAAGAGATGGACCTGTAGCTCCCAGGGTCATGTACTAGTTTTCCTGGTTTTGTTAGGGCTATCACCATTACCTCGCACCAAATTTGTGGAATATGGCTATTCTCCATCACAGTTGAAAAGTGATCCAGAAGCCAATGTTTTGCTAGTAGGCCAAGATGGTGGAGGAATTCCAGTAGAATACATCTTTCCCAGCAGCTTGGCCCTTCTTTGTGGATGCTGGGCCAGGATCCAGTTCTGCAAGAGTGGTCTGACAGTCGAGAGGACTCTGGACAACCAGCCATTGTCTCTCTCAGTTTTTTCTTAACCTTCTGTTTGTGTCATTTATCAAGGGATCCCTTTGAGTTGACCACCAATTTGGCAGTGCCAGCATTTATGCTGACTCGTGGGTTAGCAGCCTCTGCTGGGTTTGATTCTCCAAGTTTCCTCAGGAGGCCACATGCCCGATGGCTTGAGTGCATAAAGTCTATGGATTCCATGCAGTCCAGACAGCTTTGTTGACTATAGGTATCTGTTGTGATGGCTTATGATCTCCTTGTATGTGCCTGCTGCTATTTTCTGAGTCGGCGGTATGCCCTGACTTTCTCACCTGCCACGTCTTTGATGTTATTATTATTAATCTTAATTTTAGGTGTTATTAATTGGGAGAGTTATTTTTCTTTAGTTTTCTTTTACCACAGCTCTTTCATGGGGCTCACATGCAGGTTGTATATATCCTTCAATCCACTTACTCATATAGACACCAGAACATGAAGTAGATGTTCAAACGCAGTTTGGTTAAGATTAATTTACTTGTCTTTATTTTTGTTTTTACGGATTTGTTCAAATTCCACACATAGTGAGAGAACTTATCTCCTCAGATGTCTCTGCATAATTCATTCATTTATACTAATAAGTAGTCTTCAATCATACATCTCTTTTATACGTAATCTTGAACATTCTTGATAATCCAAAAAAACCCCAGTCTCTTAATATAAACAGAGTGTTTTAAATATAAATCCTTGTCTTTTCTTTTTCACTGTTTTTAAATGAGATTATTTTCTGTTTCTCCTTTTTCTTTAGTTACAGGCTGACGTTCCTACGCCATTTGGAGTCTTTCTGAGAATCCGCCTCCCTGTTCCCTCCAAAATCAAATAAGCTTAACTGACTTCCTCATGGTTCTGTTGAAGGATCCCTCAATGTCCCTTTTTCTTTCTTAGACTCTTCTCTGTTCTCTCACAGTTCCTTCAGACCTCGTGTCCCACCGCTCTCCACCTCTGTTAGAACTTCTATCCTAAAAAGGCAGCAGTTCCGGAAGCAGTGCTCTCCATTCCCCATTGCCTCACCCACACTCGCTCTCTCACCCATGCTTGCGTCTTCACAGTATGCAAAGATTCAAGTAGTTCTGTGGCTGTAGCTGGATCTTGTTGATATTGTTGAAAAAGGGCTTTGCAATCACAGCTCCAATAAGGGATGTACCATGGTATATCCCTTGGGCCTGGATAATGCCACTGATATATGAGAAGATTGTAAAATTTGTGAATCTGTACAGGATGCGGACAATAGCTGAAACAGAGTTGGTGGGCCATAAAAAAATCAAGGCCTATGTCAGAGAAAAGTGAGAAGGTTCATAGGGGAAGAAGCACAGACAATTTGGAAGGAGGTGTTTGACAAAAACTTATAGAAGTATCACCAAGACTTTGATTGTCTGCTAGAACATTGAATTGTACCAGGATGGGCACTCCATTATAACTGGGGACTGTGTAGAAAAGCTGAATGCCCCAAACAAATATGTGATGAGAAAGAAAACATATAGCATGTGATATGGGAATGTCAGTTCACCAGAATGGTCTGGGTAAAGGTAGAGAAACTCCTATAGTAGCTGAGTGCTAAAAGCCAACTCACACTAAAAGCAGTTCTGTACAACACGTGGACTGGGGCCCAGAGAAAGGACGGAGGAAGAGTAAGGAAAGAGCTAGTGAGCTTTTGCATGACATTTTGGAAAGCAAGGAACTTACTGTAACAACTGTCTTGTAACAACTGGAACTCTTGGTAGAAGATACCTTGTGTTTGGGCTCGAACAGACTGGGTAGAGAACTATGTAAAGATAAAGCCATGGATTTATGGAAAAGAGAAGAATGGAGATACATAATAGATGTAAGAGGATGAAAAGATGATGAGGCCTGAGAGGCAGCAGAGCTATAGCCACAGGCCAGGGGTTAGCTAGGGAAAGGCATGATAGGAGCCAAGACAAGACATATATGGGATAAGAGGTGATCAGTGTTAATAAATGAGCTTGGAAGGCAACAGGGAATAATGCAGTATTAAGACATGAAAAGATCTAGGCCCCTGGATTAATGGGTATCACTGGATAATGTGTAAATGTTCTGTATGTTTTTCATTGGTTTTATTTGTCTAAGTTTTGAAAGTTGATGAAAGCATGGTTTTTAAGTTTTGATACTTTGTTTTGTTGGCCTATTATTAATGTAGTTTTTTGTAACACAGTGTAAACTGATAAAAGCAGGTTTTTAAGTTTTTGATACTTTCATAATAATAATAATGATAATGATAATAATTATCATAATCATTATAACAATAAAAGGTTCCTTTCAGTATGTTTGCCTAATATGGGCCATGTATTTTACAGTCATGTTCCATGTTGGCTGCATTTAATCAACTTCCTAATTGGTTTCAATTACTAAGCACATGGGACACATGGTCTCGGAAGATGCCACTTTCTTGTGAAATCATGGGGCCTCTATGCTACCAACCAATGTGTTTGTCAGGAGAAGCAAACTATGGAATATCTCCTGAGATCAGTGGTGGACCAATGGGGCGGGAGGGGGCCATGGACCCTCGGCGCCAGCTAGGCCCTTCAGAGTTTTTAACATGTGGGTGGTGGCAGCGTTTGTTGTTTAACCCTCCTGCCCGCCCCATGGATTGGGTGTTTACTTACCTGTTCCAGCTGGAAATTCCACCCCTCCTCACGCATCTAGCGTGCTGGGACTTTCATTTCCTTCTCAGCCAAAACAGGAAACCAAACAGGGCTGGGGCAGAAGTGAAGGAGTTGCTGGTGCAAAGGAAAGCAGGGATGCAAGCATTGGTCCCCAGGAGCTGAAGACCCATGGTACGTCACTGCCTGAGATGCCCTGTAGCACCACAATGCACCCCACAAGATCTGGCAACACCAACATTAGAAGCAGTGGCTTGTACAGAATATTGGGAACAGACCATATAGAAAGGTTGAATTGGAGACACACCGATGAAGCAGACTGAGCACATGCCGCTTTTCACAGCAGTTTAAGATAGATAATGTATTTAAAGAGGTTTCCTTGTATGCACATATAAGACGAGGGGCTTTTCTTTCCATGCTGACTGCGAGGAAAAACCTTGTCTTGTTTTTTAGTAAATACAGTAATAAACAACTGAAAACAGTCTACAACTGAAATAAGTAAATCATAGTAAAAACATCCATAGCTATGACTCTAGACTTGCAACTGTATTGCACACTTCATTCATTCAGATTTCTTTGTGATAAAACCTATGCAAGGGCACACCCTATAGTCTTGAGCTAAAGGCTAATTTCAGAGCTGATCTGAGCAGGGTGCAGGGCCTGGGGCAAATCAGCCCATATGGGGCCCCACACCCACTCCAATTCTGCGTACCTCGGACCCAATGAAGGTGCTGCCACCATCAGCAGTGCGGGGGGGGTGTTGGGGTGTTGTCACAAGTGGCCAGATGGAAAGCTGGCAGCAGCAGCAGCTCAGTTGCTTCAGCCACTCTGTCCACAGGGCCTCCCAAAGCTTGGGGCCCAGGGTGGTTGCTTCAATTTGCTCACCACTAGGGATGGCCCTGGCTAATTTCTACCACTGATTAGCACTTCTGACCCTGTGATGTGAAGAAGAGCCTTCCTAAATGTAATAGAAGACAGTCATGCACGCTTATCCACACACATAGGTACACAACTTTATTGGAACATGCAGACCTTTATAAATGGAATGTGTGCCTCTTGGTCATGCCACCTAATCTATAAAATGGCTTTTAGATGAAGGCAGTTTGTTTCAAATGTAAGCATCTGTATTGTTATCAATCCCTATCTCTAATGTATCCTTATCAGAAACAAGATTTCTGTATATTTCATTCACTACAAAAACAGACTCATGATACCACAAATATAATGATTCTTAAGTTGATACCTGAGGTGAGGTAACCTTTTTTTTATTGTTGTGTGTATCCTTAATATGTTCTTCATGTTTGACACCACTCTGGGATGATATCCAAGGTACCATGGACATCATCAACTGGGTACCATGGATATAAGTCCATCTAAGGTACCCAGTTCATTGGGGTTTGCTTTGTGTCACCAGAACACTAAAAACCAGCAGAAATGTATTAGTAACCCTGGCCCAAGGGCATGTTGTAATATCTACTATTGCAATGCAAAGGTTTAAAAACACAGCTAATCATTTTTCACTTTAGACAAATATTCTAGGATGGAAAATTGTTTAATTCTCTGAAGGTTATCACCACTCAGGAAAACACAGTAATATATGTATCTTCACTGGTGGCAGTTTTCAGTGCAATAACTCAAAAGTTTCAAGCTCAGAAGTATACTTAAGCTAAACTTCCTTGCATAGATTTCAGCATAATGTTGAGGTCTAAGAACTTTGCCTAGGAATAACACCATTTAAAAAAAAATTGCTAGAAAATGCAGTGTTTAGCACAGTAGTTGCTACCTTGTATGAAAGTTGGATGACATGTTGGAAAGACCTGAAAGCTTTGGAATGTTACCCTCAGTGATGTCTTCAGAAAATCCCCGATATCAATTGGAATAAAAGAGAATGAATGCCAGTGTTCTTTCTTGCTCAAGCAACTGACAAGTTCTTGCCTGACAACTGGTTCAAAAACAGGACCTATACTCCCAAGTCACTGACAGTCACTACTCCAGGGGTGAGCAAAAGAAAATATTCAAGGATACCTGGGAAGCCAATCTGAAGAAATGTGATATTAATAGCAATACCTGAGAGACTCAAGCACTGAATTGTCCCCAGTGGCATCATTATGCATGACAAGGCATTGATCATTTTGGGCAATCTCAACTCACTATGGAGACAGATAAGCAAGAGAGACAAAAGGGAAAGAACTGTAGCCTGATATTGCCAGAATCTACTCCTTCCTCCTGGAACTATTTGCCACACTTGCAGCTGAACATGAAAATCTCAGATCAGCCTCCTCAGTCATCTATGGACTCACAGATGACTTCCCTATCTACTAGAAGACTTTCATCCTTGTATCAAGGCACTGCCACAGCCAAGGAATTCTCATGAACTGTGGTTCATGAGTAGCATGTTACCTGCAATACTCTCCAACATCATTCACAGTCTCAGGAAATTAAGAAGTTAGAGCTGAGGCTGGCTGTATGGGTGGGAAGCATGATGCTTCCTACCCATATGTACTGTTTGTGTATTGTTGCCTGTGGTCAACAAGTATTGGTTGCCACTGACATAAAGAAAGGAATTTCTGTGATTAAAAGAATAATGACAATGGGAAGAATGAAATATACCGGAGGTCTCTTGGCATATATGCATGTGAAAGAAGCCAAGGAGGCCAGAATGGTATTTTTTTCTTTAAAGGAATAAGTACTTTTATTTAAACTAACACATTATATTTATTTAACCATTATGTAACATATATACCAGAACCAGCTTTAGACTGCAATCTGTTAGTGTTTGACCTGCCTTGTGTATCCAAAATGCAGAATAACTTCTGTTTTCCTCAGTCTCACCTCCACAATTTTAGACCACAATGACAGCTGCTTCACACAGTCAAGAATAAGAAAGCAATGGAGTTCGGGGACAGGAGGCAAGTAGCAGTGAGAGTTAAAACATAATAGGGAAAGTACAAGGGATCTGTAAAGCAGAAAGAATTTATAGACATGGAGGCATAAAGTCACCTTCTTAGGCCACTTACCTGTCTTAGTTATGATACTTTGTCACAAATTTGATCTGGTGTTCAATGTCTCATATTTTCCATCATTTACAATGGTTTTTTTTAACTTGTTCAGTGACTCTCTGTTATTTGACTCAATGGGCATTCCAGTTCTGTTCCGTCAGCCTTTTTTAATCTGTATGGAAGAAGTGTGCTAACATTTTGAGAACTACTCAAAATGTGAAATACTAAAAAGGTCACACAATTTGAGATGTAAATTATATGTTGTGTGAGAACAGAAATTATGCCATCAGTGTGTCTGCACGACTTAAATGCCAAACACGTATACACACCGTAGCCTTCTGCTGTTTCATGAGCTTATCAACAAATATCATCTCTCTAAAAAATATATTTGTTCAGGATCTCTGTATGCTGTATGTCTCTTCTCACCCACCACTTTGGGGGTCATTGGTTCACCTGTTTTGGCTGCTGGCTCAGCCCTTATTCAGATAGAGAATACCACCTACTGGTGACTTGAGATGTTAAATTATGGTGTTAAACTATGATTTTAATCAACACAGGACTTGATAAGCCTAAATGTATGAGTCAGCTCAGCTGTTCATATGCAAAAGAGTAACTGCTAGTAGCATAGGGATATAGCTGAGGCCACAGGGATAGTGGTAACTTCTGGTTGCCACAGGATCACAGTTGTGATCACGTGGCTGCCAGCAGCAGCTGATTTTTTTCACTCCCCCTTCCCCCCAAGTTGGTGCCCACAGTGGTTGTCATCATTTTACCCATCCTAGCTATGTCATTGTTAACTGTAATTAAAATAGCTCCCCCCACAGTGTCTGTACCAATTGCTGCCATTCTCTGCAATTTTTATTTTTGGTGTGCTGGGCAGTATATCAACAACTAACTGCAGTTTGTCCACATTGTGGAAAATAACTTCATCCCAGAGCAGATTTGCACATTTTTGTCCCTTTGTCCCCTCATGAAGATCTGAAGGATTGCTTTTATAATGTTGGCATGATAGACTTTACCTAAAAAGATCAAGGAAGGACCAATTATTACCACATGTTCAGCTCTAATAGCCACTCTTTGTTGTTGTTGTTAAGAAAGGGAAAGGCTTGGGCCATTGCTGGCAGGGGTTAAAGGTGCCAGATGGCTTTAAGTCTATAAGTGTCTAGTCACTAATCATGATGTCATTTAGTATGCTTATGATATCCTCCTGCTTTGTATCTCTTTCTCCTCTGACCCAGGCCCTGAAGTCTCAGTTTTCCCAATGCCTGGCTTCAGTTGGGAATTGGATACAGGTGAACCAATTAAATCTGAATCTAGACAAAACAGAAGTTATGGTGGTGGGCAACTGCTTGACATCTGTCATTGATGGTATTCAGCTTCCATTTGTCACTCAGGTTCACAGCCTTGGGGAGCTCCTGGATCCTCTACTGCACCTGGATGTTTAGGTGGCAGTGGAAGTGGCAGTGAGGAGTCCCCTTCATAAGCTTCAGCTGGTGAGAAAGCTATGATCCTTTCTTTCAGATTAATATTAAGGCTAGATCAACTTCTGCAACATGCTATACATTGGACTACCCTGAATGACCATCCTGAAACTGCAGCTGATACAGAATGCAGCAGTGTGCTTTATGACAGGAGTGGATCACTGGGATCATATAACTCCAGTGCTCAAGTCCGTGCTGGCTCCCAATAACTTTTTGGGAAAATTTCAAGCTACTGGTTTTGACCTACAAGGTCCTAAATGATGTGGGCCCTACATATGTAAAGAATCACTCCATTATGATCTCCAAGAGCAGCTTAGAGTGACCTCCTGCAATGCACCAAGTTTGCTTGACAAAACCATGAAGTAATTCATTTTCAGCAGTTATGCTGCAACCCTGGAATTCTCCTCACCTTTGGACCCATGAAAGCCCAAGACTGGGCATTTTCTAGAAACACTAAGGCCTTCCTTTTTTAGCAGACTTTTAACAAGCAGTTCTAGGCCAGGATATTGTTTAGAGGAGTTATGTTTTATTGTGTTACTTTACTTGCTTTTATTTAATATATTAGATATCTCAGCCTTCTCTTTAGGAAGTAAGTTTGAGGATGGCCTCACACTCCCTGGCAAGTGCTTCATACAGCAAGCAGGGAATTGAAAACAGTGTTTATCAGCCAATTAAGAAAACAAAAGATGGACATTACCAGGTACTTGTTGATTCTGCCTGTTGATTCTACCTGTTGATTCAGCAGGAACCATGTGGTCTGCTAGCTAATACACAGCATATGCAGTCAGCATGTTGTCTGTTAGCTAGTACACAGACACCTCCTCTGCAAGGCAGAGAGGAGGGGAGATTTCCTGCTTAGCAGGGAGTGGGGGTGGAGCTGAAGCCAGGGAGCAGAGGGGAGGGGCCAGCCCTGATATGCCGCAGAGAGCCCTACCCAGCCCAGAGAGCATGCCAGGATGCTGCGGGTATCTGGTTTATCTTAAAAAGCAAGGGGTCTGGGGCAGACATTGCATAAACCAGTTTGAGCCAAATCAGTTAAGTCTAATACTACATTCAACCAGGTTTATCTCAAACTGGTTTCAGCCATTCTTAAACTGGTTTATGTGGACTGAGCATCTGTTCTGATACAGGTTTAAACCACGTTCTGATCACTTAAGCTGGTTTATGTGTAAGATCTGTCCATAGCCTTGAATAGAAGGAGAGTACACAATGGAAGTGCCTAAAATTCATAAACACTGGAGAGGGCTAGAAAATTATTTGAGTAATGAACTGGGTAGTCTTAGCAGAAAAAGTACAGGATAAGATGGTGGATATCCACAAAAAAATGACCGATTGAAGTTAGATTAACACTGCACAATAATCAAATATTTAATATAATCTGTTGATATGAATCACAAACTGGCTGTATGGTAGAAGAGAAGGAAGAGTTCCAGGAAAAACAACCAAGTGATTAGTGAAGTATCTAAGTTGTGTGCCAGATTATAGAAGCAGTTTTCAATGGCCTTGTAGGAGAATATAGGGAAGGCTTTCATGAATGTCTTGAAGGAAGAGGCTTTGGAACCAGAAATGAAGCTATGAATACTTTAGGTTAGCCAGAGCTCATTGCCTTATTATTACAAACACGTACTTTGTAAAGAGGAAGTGGTGCCAAGATACTGCTCAAAATGACTACTTCTCAACAAGAGGAAGAGATTAAAATGTGTGAGAGACTGCAATATGATTCCAGAAGGGTGGACTCTGGAGAAACATATATTGCTTGTAACTGACTTCTAAGTGAAAAGGCAGGTGGAGGACAAAAGGTAAATTTTGGAGCAAAGGATAAAGTCATGGGAGTTCATGGACAGTGTTCGTGTCTACACGAGATGCTGACTGCCTAGTTGTTACTGCACAGGCATTTAGTACTTGCATACATAAATACTAAATGATAACCAGAGTTACTATGCAGTAGTGCTCCCATACACCTTTTTGGTGATGATGACTGCTCAGTAGCTTATTACTATTCATTAGCTCATTACTTCTGCTCAATTGCATCGCATCACACTGTGCAGTAGTAACGAGCTACTGTGCAGTCAGTGTCTTGTGTAGATGTGGCCAGTGTAATTAATCTTAGATTTAAGGATGGTTTTACAGAGGTTGAACTTTATAACAATTATACTAATGAACCCAAATATAATGTAGAAAATACCATACCATGGTTCTTTTTCCTCTGTCTTAATAAGAGTGGTACCTACCACATAAAATATCTCATTAGTTTTGTAAATAATTTGGTCAAAGATTTAAAATTCAAAGGTACCTTAATTACTTCTACATGAAACTTATACTGCCAAGCATCTGCAGGTATGTTTCTATCTGGGGTGTCAAACTCACCTGTTCTTCTAGGCTAGATCTAGACTGTGGAACTCCTTGCAGGCCAGATCCTGGGCTGAATCTGGACCCTACAATGGTGGTAGTGTGAGTGGGTGGGAGTGGTGAAGCTTAATACAACCATTGCTTACTCCCACCCCTGTTCCTCCAGCTGCCAATACACATGCCCATTGAGTCTTCGTGCCCTAGATTTGAGTGGCAGGCCCTACTTCTACTTTCTCTGCCCCTGAATTCCCAGCCCCTCTACTAGTCTTATGGGCCAGGTGAAAAGACTCTGAGACCATGTCCTGTGAGCTGTATGTTTTACACCCTGATCCACACCATCTCCCTGCCATGCCTCAAATGTATCCTGCCCATATACTGTCACAGACATGTATTAGATACAGAAATGTGGCAGTGGACCAGGGGTGCCCAATATGACCAGAAATCCCATTCTGCAGAAAAATCCAATCTTTTGACATTTGGTTTTCCCTCAATCAGCATAAGATGTTGCTCAGTCTTTTTGCATTCCAAAACCATTTGACTAGAATGTTGTATTTTATGTTTTTAAATGAAAATGAGCTGTTTCTAAATCAGCTAATTGGTATGTTTTATTTCTGTCAGTTTGTTAGGAACCTCAGTCTCTCTAACCTGTCACAGGACTTCATAGAGTTGGTAGTTCTCATTCTCCTCCATAAACCAGGTTCCTCATCAAGGCCACATGATGCACCGTAGTCATAAGATGCCTATGTTGTACTGCAGTTCAGCCGCAGAATAATCCATAGTTCTTTATGTGAAATGTGATTCAACTGGGAAGCAAAGCCCAGAGTGGAGAAGAGAGCATGAGGCACTCAAGTGATAGCTCCCATGAAACAATGCAGTAACTGAAATCGTTGCGGTAACCAGACCCTAAACAATATAGTTCACGTGCATGTTCTCAATGGAAATTTGAAACAGTTCAACAATAGTCAACATTTTCCATTAGAAAGTTTTGGGGAATCCACATTCTCTGGTGAAGTATCATTTTGACAGAAAACTCCTGACAAGCTCTAGTAATTATCATATGTCAACAAGATGTCATTTCCTCTTTCAAAGTTCCTGCATAATTGTTTTCCATTCTGTGAGATGTGTGCATGAATTTAGTATTTCAGTCTCTAGCTATGACTGTGCCTTTTACAATCACTTCCCTTACCAAGTAAATTCTGTTCAAACTAAAGTATTGTCTTATTTCTATTTTTTTTGTGGTTCGACCTTTATTTGTGGTCTGTTATATATAGCATATTCTGTATTCATGTACTCCATATACCATCGGATCTTCCATATTTGGTAGGTAATGACATGTTTATTGAATGAGAATATTAGAGCTGCTGCTTGTGCTTGAGAACATAAAGAAACTTTCATATTTAATAGTCTGATAAATTCCTCTTGGGGTCTCGCATACACTGGACTTATTATTTCACTAAACCTCTGAGAAGATGTGGTAGAGAAACCAAAGTCTAAGAGGAAAAGGGGTCATGGGGCGGGGGTAGAGATAAAGATATTTGGAAGATATTTCCATGTCCCCCAGATTTCTAGGCTGTTGCAAGAGCTGGAGTGGTGCTGGCAAAATATAACCTATGCAAAGGACTTCTCCAGAGGTGGATTAATGTGTACTGGGACCCTGGGCAAGCACAAAATTGGACCTCTCTCTCACTCCCCTGCATTTGAGCTGAGCTGCAGGGGAGGAGGGGAGAGGGGCCCCTTCCCCTCCTAGTGCTGGCAGGAGAGGCTGGGTGGATCCCACCAGGCTGGAGGGCACATGCAACACACACACACACACACGGGCACACGGGCACACGTGCTCTACAGGTGCGCGCGCACACACACTTTTCCCTCACATTACCTCCTCCCAGCCCCCCTCTTGATCACACAGAGGCAGCTTTCTGCCTCCCTGCTGTGAGCCGCCCATGGCTCAATCTAGGTCCTTGCCTGGCCCTGTTACACTTACCTGCAGGGAGCTGCTGCCCAGATGTCCCATGCAGTCCTGCAGATGCAGAGGGGCAGGCCAGGAGTGCAACACTGTGTCTCTATGGATGGCAGCACTGGGAGGGGTGGCTGCAGGGGGGGGCATGATGAATTTTGGGTTATAACCCCCAAGGCCCTCCCAACACTACTGCCTGCAAAGGCACAGAGCAGCACCAGGCTCCTGGCCCGGCCTCAATGCTGCCCCCACCAGATGGGATACAGCTTTACCATCCCAGTTCGGCCCCCTCCCCCCAGTTCAGTGCCACCCGGCCCACTCCTCTCCTCAAGGCATGGCGCAGTTCTCCTGGCTTGACTTCAGCCTGGCCTGACCCCACCCCATTGGCGGAGAGGCCCTGCTTGCAGCTTCTAGGGAAGGTGAATGCTGCAGTTTGAAACTTGGCACCAAAAATGGGCACTGAGTTTAAAACTGCCGCTTTCACTTTCCTGCTGATAAGGATCCTAGGTCCAGGGCCCCAAATTGGTAGGGACCCCTGGTCTTGTGCCCAGCTTGCCTGTTCATTAACCCTCCTATGGGCTACTTTAAAGTATGGTGATCTCTTCATGGGTGCCTAATGGCCAGTCTTCAGCACAGAATACTCAAAGGGCTTTGTTACCTCTGTATTGGGCATGTATAGCACCTATCCTGACATTGCTTCAGCACAAGAGGATTTTTTTTTTCCCCTGAGTGCATGTGTAACTTTGTATACCATCACAGCAGCAGCTGGTCAAGCATGGAGACCAACATCTGTCCCACAGTCTTTTGATAGCCTCCAATTGTAAGAGAGATTTCACTGGGTTAAGTGTAACTAGAAATCATACTTAGTTTATAATAGGGATGGTGATTTCTTTTGAGAGTGTTAGTATCGCCAGGCATTTTCTATCCCTTTTAAATGATGCCTTTTTTTCTATACCTCCCTTTTTTTTTTAGACAGATATCAACCACAGTTTGTCTGCCACACTTTAGATGAGCTTGAAAGAATATAGGAATTACCAAATGCCTTGCTCTGGTAACTTTCCCAGCCACAAAACAACCATCAGAGAAGCAACACTAATACCTTACAACATTCCAACTTCAGACTTGATGAAACTGAAAGCAGTAACCAACCCTCAAATATCATCAATCTGTCCACATGCCCTTACCAAAACTGAAAAATCTGTCTTTTCTAAAGGCCTGAATTTCTGTCCAGAAAAATACCCTAATAAACTACTTCAATGTGGAGAACTAGAAGAATTCTCCCAATGCCTCTGCCTCAAGGAATATTTCCACAACCAAAATGAATTCACTTCCAACAACAATTCATCCTCTGACAATATTGAGGAAAAGACCAACTCAGCCAAACCTCAAAAAACATTAGATTGGACACCTGACAGTGAAGGACACGCTAACCTTGACCTCTATATTGACTGCTTCAGGGAAAGAATGAATCAACAACACACACCACCATAACAACCTCTCCATATCAGAGAAAAGGGCCATAGAATCTCTAAGTTCTAACCACCAAATAGTAATAAAACAAGCAGATAAAGGAGGAGCCATAGTTATCCTTAACCATAAGCTTACATAAAAAGCCAATGGGCAACTCTCTGACACCACCACAAAGAACTACAGAAATATCTTACTCGTCTTTTTACCTTGAAACTCAAAACTATCATCAAATCATTTCCTTTAAAGCTATAAGAAAAACTACATACCTTGATCGCACAACTACCTAACCAGGGAATTTTTACATTCTCCCTAAAATCCACAAACAAGGGAACCCTGGCAGACCTATCACATCCAACCATGGAACCCTAATTGAGGAAATATCAGGTTTCATCAAATCAATCCTAAAAATGCTTGTCATCCAATGAGCGAGTATTGTCCAAGACACTACAGACTTTCTATGAAACTTGAAAACAGATCACATTTCCAGCAATACCCTCCTAGCCACCATGGATGTTGCCAGCTTATATACCAACATCCCACACCAGAATGGCATCCACCCTGCCTTACATACTGGGACAGGGGGCAAACTCAAGGCCAGATTTCAAGTCAGCCTGCCCACCTGCCTAGGACAGTCTGCCCTTACTCGCCTGCCATGACTTGAATATTATCATGATGCATTAAATGAGAGGCTGCCCATTCAGCACCCTGATGCCAGGGGGTGCTATCCACAGCTCTGAACTTTCCCTACACTGTGGTCCATGCCTTGCAGATGGCATCCAAATCGATATTGCTCCCTGGTCTGAGGCCAGGGCAAACTCAGTCCTTTGCTAGCTTCATTTACACTCTCATTCATGTTTCCCCCCCACCTCATAAGGGGCCTCTTGCATTCCACCCCCTCTCACGGGGGCCCCTTGCATACTGTCCATCACTGGGCTACTCTCTACTGCCCTTGCTCCCCTTGTGTGACCCCTTTGGGCCTCTGGGCTTACCTACTCTCTCCCTGGCACTACCACACAGCAACTTCAGGCCCATCGAGGTCACGTATGCCAATGCTGGGCTGCTTCTGCCCTAAGCCCCTTACTGGGCAGCTTATTTCATGCACACATACTTGCAGCTGGCCCATGTGCTGCCCTTCTAGCCACATGAGCAGCCCTACTTGGTATACTTCAGGCCACCCTCAGGAGCCCTATTCAGCACCCCTACATGCTCAGTCCTTCAGGCGCCCCTTATTACACCCTACTCTGAGTGGGCCCTCACACTATATCCAAAAAGCTACCCCCTCTTGGGTCTCCAGGATCTCACATCCCTGCTGGGCTCAGGTGCCTCACTATTAATGCACCTGGCCCACCTTGCACCCACTACTTACACAATTACCCACCAGATGGTGGCGGCTGGGGTTAAGGCGCCCCTACCCACCTTTCATCAGGGAGGTTAGCAGTCCTGAAATTGAATTGAGACTGCCCCACCACAGGCAGTCCTTCCAGGCCTTCCTGCCCTGGCAGGGTGCAGTTTTAGGTGATGCCCAAGACCAGGAGCCTCCAACCCCCCACTATAGTTCCTGCCCTTACCTCCAAGAAGTTCCTGAGCTATAGCTCAACCAACTGATGTTTCTCTCTCAGTGGCTGGCTGCAAACTGCTGCCTCACCCTATAAAAACTGGGTCCTAAAATGGCCGCCCTAATCAGGCACCTTCTAGTTGCCTGCCTTCAGCCCTTAAAGCGGCAAGCATCCAAAGCTGTGCTGCCACACATACCTACAAGAGCAAGATGACAACTCAGAGTACAGACCCAAAGGTTATACTGACCTTATACACTTCATTCACACACAACAACTTTACTTTTTAATAACCAACAATTTCTCCAGACCATGGACGCAGCTACGGGCACCAAAATGGCTCCACAGTATGCCAATCTCTTTATAAGCCACCTGAAAGAAGAATTCCTCAAGGACTGCACCATCAAACTCTTGCTATACATAAGATATATTGATGACCTCTTATTCACTTGGACCGAAAACTTGCAATCTCTGATTGAGTTCCATTAGAAATTCAACAAGCATCTCCCTCCATCCAACTATCTCTTGTACGCCAGCACCAACATCTTTTTAAGCACAATATCCACTAACCAGAATGGTAAATACAGACCACTATATACAACAAACCCATGGACCAATATACATATCTACAAAGAACCAGGAATCACCCTAAACACACCAAGAAAGCTGTAATATACAGTCACACTTTAAGATACCAGTGAATTTGCACTGAGGAAAACACCCAGGATCACTACCTCACAAGTCTAAAAAAGACTTTCACTCCTCCAGAAAGATTGCACTTTTGCAAGAGCCTTCCAGATACCAAATGAAAAATTCCTGCAGTACAGAAGGAAACTCCCATGAATCACATACCACTGGTTAAGACATATCACCCCTCCCTGAAACCTATATGGAAAATACTCAAACAATTGTAAACCATAATAGAAGAAGACCCAGTTCTTAAAGAGATTTTCCCAGAACCACCCATCCTAGCCTTCAAACAAGCATTAAACCTTGCTATCACCAGAAGCAAACTTCTTACAGCCCAAAACACACTGAATGGATCCAGACCATGCCATGACAAGAAATGTAAAACCTGCCAACATATCTCCACCACTACCACGTTCACTACACCTCACAACAAAACCATCAGCATTCCTGGATCTTACAGCTGCACCTCCAGAAGTGTAATGTATCTCATCTGATGCACCAAATGCCCTGATGGAAAATATATAGGATAAATCAAACAAGAACAAGAATTATTGCACACCAGAATTAATGCACACCAGAAATCTATCAAAGACAAGAATACTAAATTACCTGTGCAGGCACATTTCTCACAAGAAACGACTCTCTCTCCAGTCTCTCAAAGGAAACTTACAAAACACTTTTCACAGATGAGCCAATGAACTTCACTTCATCAACCACCTTGATACAAAACATCATGAACTTGAGGGGGCCGAGAAACACTGGCAGAATGGGGGCGCCGATAGAGTGCAATTAGTTGTACGAGAGGCAGCAGTGATTGTAACAAAAAAACTTTACTTACAAGCTGTATACACGGGGTATGCAGTGTAGGCACAATCCGTAGACAGACACAAACAAAAACTGTAGACAGGCACACTGATGTTCACGCTCACACAGGGTATGGGGTATGTCATGGAAATTGTGATGGGGAATTGTTGGTGGTTGATCAGGCCCTTCTGTGGCTCCAAAGTGCACGTGGGAATCTCTCCCTACGTGCATCTGAGCTCTCCTCCAATTTGGGTGGGTACCACCCAAGCCTTTTGTACGGCCAGCGAGCCAATTGCTGACTGCCACGTGTGCATAATTTACACTGAGCCAATCGTGAGCATGCACTCGATGGTGCAGCTGCAAGCTTTTGGCGGGCTCTGATTTTGCACCAAGGACTTTTTCCCACCTTACAGGAGAAATCCCTGCACCGGGGACTCGCAATGTGCCTAAATGCAGCTGCGCCAAGGCATCTCTTAACCATTCAGCTCTGACATGCCCCCTTGCCGATGGCACAGTTGTAGCTGGAGCACATTCGAGTCAGCTAAATCGTCGCGTTGCCCGACAGGGTCATACCGCAGGTAGGTGTAAACAAAAGCGGATAATGAAGCTAGTTCATTCTCCAGGGATCTAATCAAACTATAGCCCATCAAAACACAACTACACATTAACAGGTTGGTGATAAACAGTTCAATTATCAGGACTTCAGTGAGTGTCATCATGCCCTGGTCTCTTGAGGTGCTCCCTCTCTCAAAATATTCTCTCTGGTCTGGTCACACATGTCTCAGTGGACCTGCAGAGATAGTCTGCTCTCTCAAAATTGTCTCTCTCTTCCCGATCTTGTCTGTACACGCTTCGGCGGACCTGTAGAGAAAGAAACTCTCAGAAAAATTAATCAAATTATCTCACAAAAATCACTAATCATTATCACAAGATGACTTGTCATCTGGCTCGTCTTGGTATTGGAATCTTAGCTCATATGCTAGGTTCCATTGACCGTCATTGCCCCAAACTCGCAACTGCTGCTTTGTGAGTCTAGAATAACGCATGAGGAATCTGAACATATCTCACTTCTCTGGTGTTCTCTGCACTGGCTGAAATCATCACAGGCTAGACTCATGCACTCAATGTTGCTCTGGGCTGCTGGGCTCTCTTTGACCTGGTTTCACAAGAGCTTGCAGTCGCGGAAGTTGCTGCAAGAAATCACTTGCAGGCTGTCCGACTAGTGGGTTCAGCAAAATTCGGACAATGATGGCAGCTCTTACTCCGTACACTTCAACATAAGCATCAATACTCGTTAGTGTGATTGGAACAGCTCCAGGATCTTGCAGATAACGGTGAGGCCAAAATCCTCACTGCTGGGATAGTGACAGTGCCAGTGCATGTTGTCTAGGATTCCATGTGCAGTACAAAATCCTGATGATTGCTTGCAAGATCTGTTCCACGCTGACTCTCAATGGTCCACCTTCATGCCATGCATATGCTCTCTGGCTGGCCTGACCTGCAACAAATGCTGGAAGCAAAATAGGCCAATAAACATTGTACATCACCATGCCAATGTCAGCAGTGTGTCCTCTGCTCCACAAGGCTCGTCTGGTTAGAGAACTCGCCTCATGTTGGTCCACTAGGTCAGATCCAAACTCCACGACCAGGCGTCCCATCCACATAGCTAGGGTTTCTGCTGACCTTATCTTGGACTTTTTACATAGGTCCTGTAATTCAGTCCAGGTTCTGCTGTGATAGGTGCTGGCAGGAGCACAGGCTGCACTCATCACTTGGCTTCTCATTGCCATAGGGTGCATGGCCGTTTGAGTCGCTGCTGCATCCAATGGGAAACTCGGTTGCAGCATGTTTCCTGTTGCCTCCTCATCATGGCCCAGAGGCGGGCCCGTGGGAATTTTGAGGGGTGGGGTCGCTACTTCTGCCCGCCCACTGATAGCTCCGCCCTCCTCTTCTACCCATCTGTGGCGGATCCCCTCCTTTTCCGTCCTTCCTATAGATAGGTACTTGGCTGAGGTCCTGTGACCCCAGCACTCGTTCCTGCCAGTGGCGGGGGGTCAGACTAGATGGCCTGCTCTAGGCCCCTTCTGACCCTAGATACTATGATGCTATGATACTATGATTCCGTGGGTAACTCCGCCCTCCTTCTCTACCCTTCTATGGCAGCGCCTTTCCGTTTCGCCGCTGTCTTGCGATGACGGGGGACCTTGGCTTTTTTCCATAGCTGCAACCCGCTTGACCACGTGAACGGCATGCAATCAGGCTTCCAACTCAGTACTTTCCCGCATCAGGGTCGTGACTGTATGGAACATTACTCACAGCATTCTCCCCTTCCCGTATTCCATGCCGGTCCCTTCAATAGTGGAGCCTCCCTTCGTCTCCACTCCTCCGTGGAGCTCTGAAAGCTCCAGTTCTCCCAACTCCAGTAACAACATGTCCAAATCAATCAGCACTGGCTCCTTACTCTCCCGCACACAGCGCATACAGCGAACAAACTCACGACTGAGAGCTACATCTTCTTAACTCAGCTTTCGTCTGGCTGAGGACTCGCTGCCCCCTTGCTCTCGGGGTTTAAATCAAACAACCTCACTCCCCATCACACATCCAAATGCTCTTGGGTGGAGATGCACTTCCCACTCTTTCACAGGTTCCCTCTCTCCTTCGAGCGAGAGGTTACCACTCACAAATCTTCCACCCATTCTGCCCGCTTGATGATAAGCAATGTGCACTCCCAACTCCACGGCATCTAGCACATGGTGTTTTCCACTGCGCCAGGGGCACCTTTCAACCAATTCCAGCTCCATTGCATCTTCCCAGCATACTGATCCTGTTTGTGACGCCATGTGGGGGCCGAGAAACACCAGCAGAATGGGGCCCTGATAGAGTGGAATTAGTTGTACGAGAGGCAGCAGTGGTTGTAACAAAAAAACTACTTACAAGCTGTGCACATGAGGTATGCAGTGTAGGCACAATCCATAGATAGACAAAAACGAAAACTGTAGACAGGCACACTGATGTTCACACTCACGCGGGGTATAGGGTATGTCGTGGAAATCGTGACGGGGATTCATTGGTGGTTGATCAGGCCCTTCTGTGGCTCCAAAGTGTACGTGGGGATCTCTCCCTACGTGTGTTTGAGCTCTCCTCCAATTAGGGCGGGTACCACCCAAGCATTTTCTATGGCCAGTGAGCCAATTGCTGACTGCCACGTGTACATAATTTACACTGAGCCAATCATGAGCATGCATTCAATGGTGCAGCTGCAAGCTTTTGGCAGGCTCTGATTTTGCACCAAGGACTTTTTTCCCGCCTTACAGGGGAAATCCCTGCACCGGGGACTTGGAATGTGCCTAAACACAGCTGTGCTGAGGTATCTCTTAACCGTTCAGCTCTGACAGAACTAAATATAGATATTGGATTTATGACACATTATAACCTGCCTAACATTTACTCTCCAGGTACCTCTCCACTGTTTACCAGGTACAGTCATTCCCTTTCCCCTCCCCTACCTACCAGCCTGTCTCACCCACTGACTCCTCAATTTATATCTTCACTTATTGGCTTTCTTGTATGCATACTGGCCTCTGGCTTCTTTACTATTCATTCCATCCAGGAAAAGCACACACCAACTGCAGGTGCTTCTTCAGCCTGATGAAGGGTATTTGTACCCAAAAGCTTGCAAAGAAGCATTTTCCCAACTATTTGAGTTAGTCTAATAAAAGATATCAGATTTACCCAGAGAAACTTGTTTGCTCTTGTACTAACATTTAATGCAACCACAAACTTGAGATAGGTTAGTGTTCTGGGTTCTCTTTGTTACAAAATATTCAGCAGTGTGGTACCTTTTTTGTGCAATTTATAAATAAGTGCCTAGCCTGAATGTCTTTCAAACTGGAAAAATGGTTTTATTTTGAGTATAGATTCATAGATTCATAGATGTTAGGGTTGGAAGGGACATCAATAGATCATTGAGTCCGACCCCCTGCATATACGGGAAAGAGTGCTGGGTCTAGATGACCCCAGCTAGATGCATATCCAACCTCCTCTTGAAGACCCCCAGGGTAGGGGAGAGCACCACCTTGGGAGCCCATTCCAGACCTTGGCCACTCTAACTGTGAAGTTCTTCCTAATGTCTGTTCTAAATCTGCTCTCTGCTAGCCTGTGGCCATTATATCTTGTAACCCCCGGGGGCGCCTTGGTGAACAAAACCTCACCAATTCCCTTCTGTGCCCCCGTGATGAACTTATAGACAGCCACAAGGTTGCCTCTCAACCTTCTCTTGCAGAGGCTGAAAAGGGTCAGGTTCTCTAGTCTCTCCTCATAGGCCTTGGTCTGCAAACCCTTTGCCATATGAGTGGCCCTTCTCTGGACCCTCTCCAGGTTATCCACATGCCTCTTGAAGTGCGGTGGCCAGGATTGCACGCAGTACTCCAGCTGCGGTCTCACCAGCACCCGATAGAGGGGAAGTATCACCTCTTTGGATCTATTTGTCATGCATCTGCTGATGCATGATAAAGTACCATTAGTTTTTCTGATGGCTTCATCACACTGCTGACTCATGTTCGTCTTGGAGTCCACTAGGACTCCAGGATCCCTTTCTGCTTCTGTGCCTCCAAGCAGATCATTTCCTAGGCAGTAGGTGTGCTGGACATTTTTCCTCCCTAGGTGCAGCACTTTGCATTTCTCCTTGTTGAACTGCATTCTGTTGTTTTCTGCCCAC
>JAGPOW010000261.1:208324866-208339041 GCA_030014935.1 Caiman crocodilus | reverse complement strand
GCTGGACATTTTTCCTCCCTAGGTGCAGCACTTTGCATTTCTCCTTGTTGAACTGCATTCTGTTGTTTTCTGCCCACTTGTCCAATCTGTCCAGGTCTGTTCCCTCCTCTCCAGCGAGTCCACTTCTCCCCATAGCTTTGTGTCATCCGCAAACTTGGACAGAGTACACTTTACTCCTTCGTCCAAGTCACTGATGAAGACATTAAAGAGTATCGGTCCAAGGACTGAGCCCTGCGGGACCCCACTGCCCACACCCTTCCAGGTCGATACCGACCCATCCATCACAACTCTTTGGGTATGACCCTCTAGCCAATTCGTCACCTACGGGACTGTGTAGTCATCCAGATCACAGCCTCTTAACTTGTTCACCAGTATGGGGTGGGATACCATATCGAAGGCCTTCCTGAAGTCTAAGTATACGACATCCTCCCCTCCTCCTGTGTCCAGGCATTTCTTAACTTGGTCACAAAAAGAGACTAGATTAGTCAGGCACGATCTGCCTGCTATGAACCTGTTCTGGTTTCCCCTCAGCATAATTTTTCCTGCCAGGCTCTCGCAAATGTGAGCCTTGATAATTTTTTCAAAGACTTTGCCTAGGATGTTGAGACTGACTGGCCTATAGTTCCCCAGGTCCTCCTTCCTCCCCTTCTTGAAAATGGGAACCACATTGGCCCTTTTCCAGTCCTCTGGGACTTGGCCTGTGTGCCATGAGGGTTCCAATATTCCTGCCAGTGGCTGTGCAATGATGTCAGCCAGTGACTTCAGTACCCTCAGATGGAGGTCATCCGGGCCTGCCGACTTAAAGGCATCCAGTTCTTCCAAGTGACTCTGCACCATCTCAGGGTCTCCACATGGTAGTCTGGTGCCTTGCTGCTGCCTCTCTACAACCCCAGTGAGAGACTTGTTGTGCCTCTCACTTAGGAACACTGAGGCAAAGAACTCATTGAGGAGTTCAGCTTTGTCCCCCCTGTCCATCACCAATTGCTTCTGCCCATTTAGCAGGGGTCCTAGTCCTCCCTGGGCCTTCCTTTTACTCCCTATATATCTAAAAAACAATCTCTTCTTGTCCTTTACTTGGGATGCCATCCTCAGCTCCATGGTAGCTTTGGCCCGTCTAACTGCCTCCCTACAAGCATGAACATACTACTGACATGGTTTGCCTGATAAATTAATCCTTTTAATGTAGATCACTTTTTGAATTAAAGTCCAACTCAGGATCTACCAGGCACTGGTGCCCCCCCACCCAGCAGATCAGGTGCCCATGGTGAGGGTGGAAGTGGGACAGAGGCAGGGGATGAGTGGGAGGACTGGAGCCTAGGCAACTCCTCCAGGCATATAAAGAGGGTTCACACCACTGCATGCACCCTGGCGGAGACCCACGGGCCATGTGGCTCCCTGATCTGTGCATGGGGCAGAGGCATCTGCTGCTCTGCACTAGGATTTGTGCCCCAAGTCCTACTGCAACTGCCGTGGGAGCAGCGTGATGCTACATGCATCCTGCTGCTAGGCAGGCAAGGGGGCAAGGCTTAGCCAAAAGAAAATGTAGAAATAACAGTTTATGTATTTATATGCATGTTATTTAAAGCTGAGATCAAGTGCTTAATATAAATAATTACACATTTTCTCTACTTACTAAGTCTTAATGTGACACCTTTGACTGCACATTGCCTGCCAGGGTCTTGAATTTCAGGTTGTAGTTTGAAACAGCTAGTTAAATGCAGTCCTGCAGATGGACATCTCTGGGGTGGGTACAATGCTTGGACTTCATTATCTTAATTTGTAATAATGCCATATCACACTAGTAGGTGGAACCAAATTAAGCTTTCACTTTTAAAAGCACTTGATAATAGATGGGGGTACTTATCTCAGTTTACAAGGCTGCAGAAATAGCTATCTGGCATTCAGCTCAATATCACTTTGCATGGTAATTATCTCCATATCAATTCCACTACTTTGTAAATCAAACACCTGATAGAATGTCACAGCCAAACCACCAATGTCTGGAAGGAATGGATTTGAGATGCATATGACAATTGGCTCCATCACATCTAATTCTTGAAATTGCCTATTCAATTCCTTTCCTGATTTGGTCAAGTTTGCACAGAACTTTCCTGGGTGGAACCATTTTTCTTTGTCTTCAATTTTTTTCTAGTATTTTCCCCAGACTTGAGAAGTGCTGCAGCATTTTATCTGTTAACTAGGAAGACCACAGACTCAGTTTCAATTTTAATGCATTCACCGCACTGATCATATGTGATAATTTCCTGTCCTTTGCTTGCAGTTCACAGTTCAATTCATTCAATTTGAACATTATGTCAGTAAGGAATCCAAATTCTAGCAGCCATGCATTGTCTGACGACACATTGCACACTTTGTTCCTTGATTTTAGAAAAGTAATAATTTGGGGCATTAGATCCAAAAATCTTTGCAGAACTTTCTCCCTGCTTAACCAACTTACATCAACATGGAGAAGCAGCTCACCATATGCAGCATCCACTTTGTCAAGTAAGGATTTAAAGAAGTGATGCTGAAGGGCTCTGGCTCAAATGGAATTTACAATTCTGAAAATGATTTTCGTTACATGTAAGAAGTCTATAACTTTATTCACCCATGCCTGCTGGTGAATTCTACAGTGGTAATTCACAAAAGAAGAAAAATCAGGATCATTTTTACAAAACGCAACAAAGTCTGCATTTGCACTAAGTGTGGCAGGTGCACCCTCTGTTGTGATCAAAACAAGTTTCCTGATTGGAATGTTTTTCTCAAGAACATACTTTTTGAATTTCTTGTAGATATCTTCACCTCTTGTTCTTTCTTTAGGGGGTAAAACAGTCAGAAGGTCATCTTTAGTTGTTGCATCCTTAAAACCCATGCAAACAAAAACAAAAATAATTATGTGCATCCCAGTGCCAGGTAGGAAGGGGGTGAGGTTCAGCCCAGCAGCAGGATGCATGTGGCATTAAACTGCTCATGGGCCAGCTGCAGCAGGGCTTGAAGCAGAGCGCGCAGAAAAAGCCGCCTCCATTGCCTCAGCCTCATATAGGGCTGAGGCAATGGAGGGCACATATAGGGCTAGCATAGTATGTATTATAGTGGGTAGTTTATGTAATTAATACAGTAACAACAAAGCACTCAGTTATGCGCATCTAAAATATTATCACTCTTTTCTGGTACCACACTTCCTTACACTTAACAGCTCCTCTAGACATGATTCTCAGTCAGGGTGCTGTAGCATCCTGGGATATGTGGAGATCGTTTTTTAAGGGTGTCACAGGGTGCCATACAATGTTAGCACTCTTATGTATGCAAACATGATTCACAAGATAAACCCAGAGATTTCAAAAAGGGATCCATAGTGTTAAAAACATTCTGGCCTGCTTTGGGCTTCTTGACTCCTTTGCAAAAGAAAAATAATCAAAAAATTAATGACAACCAAGAACTGGTATTTTTCAAGGGGTGCCTTGAGTCTAATGAGGGATGTCTTGCTGCTGTGCGCTGCCCTTTGAACCCCGATCTCAGGTTGGGGGACAAAAATCCCCAGGGCCTCCACCAAGGTACACCCAGCAATGGAAGCCTCCTTCCCCTCATGCAGTCCTGGGCAACCAGGTCTTCTGAGACCCAGCCAGGCTGGGGCCCAACCCCACGGGAGTCCCATCACTGCACTGAGTAGCTTCCACCCAGAAGTAGGATGCACATGGCATCAGGCCCTGTCCTGGCCAGGTCTGGGACTATCCACTGTCCAGGAGCATATGTTGGGGGGACTCCTACTGCTGGGTGCACCCTAGCGCAGGCCCCATGGGGACCCATACCACTTGTGCTCAGGGTAGAGGTAGTGGAGGCAGCTGCCACTGCTCACCGTGCCTCAAGTCCTCTTGCAGCTGGCCACGTGAAGGTGTGGCTCAGGCCAATGGCAGGACTCACATGGAGTTGGGCCATGGCCCAGCTTGGCCAGGTCTGGGACTATCTGCTGGTCCAGGGGAACACAAGGGAGGGGCTCCTGCCACTGGGCACACCCCAGCGCAGGCCGCAGGAGCCCATGCCCCACCACCTGTGTTCAGGGCAGAGGTGGCAGAGGAGACTGACACTACACCTTGAGCCCTGCTACAGCTGGCCATGTGAGGGTGACGATCAGCTCAGACCCCAGCCCAGCTGGGTCTGGGACTATCTGCTGGTCCTGAGGTATGTTGGGGGGGCTCTAATCACTAAGCACACCCAGGCACAGGCCCCAGGGGCCCATGTTCCTCCCAGCTGTGCTTGGAGTGAAGTGGGCAACGCACAGCAGCATCCCCCTCTTCCCTGAGCACAGGTAGGAGTGGGCATGTGCCCCCCAGGCCTCCGTCAGGGTGCACACAGTGGCAGGAGCCATCCACCGCCCCCCCATGCACCCCTCAATGACCAGATCTTCTGAGACCTGGTCAGGCTGGGATCTGACCCCACATGAGTCCCACTTCTGCGCTAAGCCAAACCCACCTGAGGGCAGGATGTATGTGGCTTCAGGCCCCAGCCTGGCCTGATCAGGTCTGGGACTCTATGCTGGTCCAGGGATACATGGGGAGGGGATTCCCACCACTGAACACAGCTTGGTGCAGGCCCCAGGTGGCCCATGCTCCCCACAACTTGTGCTTGGGGTGGAGACAACTGCTACTGCGGGTTGCCTGCTGCACCCCAAGCACAGATGGGAGGGCATAGGCCCCTGGGGCCTCTGTCAGAGTGCACTCAGTGGCAGAAGCTTCCCCCCCGCTCAATGCACTGCTGGATGACCAGAACTTCTGAGACCCAGCTGAGCTGGGGCCTGACCCTATGTGCATCCTGCTGCTGCACTGAGCAATGCCTGCACGTGGCCAGCTTCAGCGGGTTTTGATGTGCAGTAGCAGTTGCCCAGCCACCTCTTCCCTATGCAGAGATGTGGGGCATGTGCTCCCAGGGTCTTTGCCAGGGTGCACCCAGCAGCAGAAGCTCTCCCCCCATGTGCCTCTGGATGACTCCCCTAGGCTCCAATCCTCCCACCACCCATCCAGGCTGGGGCCCCACTCACTTACCCCTGCTCCTGGCTTGGCCACACCATCCATCCCTCACAGCAGGTCCTCGATGTGGCTCCTGCCCCTTCCCTCCCACTCAGTCTGACCTGCTGGTCTGGGGTGAGGAGCAAGTGCATACGTGCACGCATGTGCCCAACCTCCCCAGCCCAAGATCAGCCAAAAGAGGCTCTGTGATCAACCTGTCGATTGTGATCAACCAGTTGAGGCCAGTGTCTTATACTATGTGAAATTTTTGCTGGATAGGGTTTTAATATAGTTGCATCTGCTTCCAGTTCTGAGAAGATAACTGTTTCCTGTCACTTCTTGATCTCTGATCTTTTCTGTCTGGTGGAATATAAAACCCATTTTTTCCCAGGAAAAACTTACAGATGAAGTGATTCCTCTGAGGAATAAGAGTTTTTCTCCACCGTGATCCTATGAGCTGTGCTGTGCAGTAGCAACAGATGCTATTTTATCAGGTCAGCCTTAAAACCTTTTCTGCTCTAAGTTATGAGGTAAAATAACTTGTTGTGTCTTTGTAAAACATCACCCTGCCTCTATTAGCCCTTTTGGAGTGCTCATGAATTGAAATCTTCCTTAAAACTTTTCTACTGTCAGCTGGGTTTTCTGTTTGTATTTGAACCTATTAGTAATCAGATTGTGACCTCTAGATACATGGTTATGTTAGTGTCAGACTAAATGAAAGATGGGACCAAATCACTCCTCCTGAGGCTAAACACTCCTATCTTCTGATGAGTGGGTGTTATACAGTCTGAGCTAGAATCCAGACCTTAACTTAAAAGCTCTTTTTAAACTACTATAACTATAACTTACTACTGATTTTTGGAACCAGTACTCTGAGAAAACTAAATGCAAGAGGTCATTAAGGCTGAGATTTCTAGAGTCATTAGCATTGAAAATAGAAGGTCCTGTTTTCAAATGTGACTTAACCAGTGAAGAACCCACATCACTTTTGAAAACATGACTGACACATCTAGGACATTTAAGATAAGATTCTTAAAAGTATTTAGGCTTCTATGGCTATAGTTAAGTGCTGTAACACTGGCCTGAGTCTACCTGCAAACATCTGGGCCTTAATGCCTAAACTAGAATCTTTAAGCACGAGACCAGCAGCTTTATGCACTCTAGTGTTTTTTTAGCCTAGTTACAATGACTTATCTTCATGTTGTACAACAGGGAATAGCAACCTATAGCCCACAGGCCAGATCCAGCCTGTGAAAAGACTGAATCTGGCCCATGGTAGTTCAGGGAATCAGTAGTACCTTCCAGCCACAGTGGTGGAGGGTCTTAGTATCTACAACATTCAGTTAATTCTCTCTGCTGCAGCTGAAGCAGCATCCCCACATCCTAGCACCTGCCTTTTTCTGTCTATTTCCTTCACAGCATCTGCTGATCATCAGGGGGCATGGGGCTGTGGCCTTTAGACTACACCAGAGTCTAGGCCATAAGCAGTAGCCCTGGTGGCAAAAATGTTTCATAAGTTGCTGTGCAATATTGGAATCCCAAATACCTCAAGTCATATAAGTTACTGTATACTTTCAGAAAAAGACAAACCTAAGAAAACAGAGTTCATCCGGCATCTTGAAGTGTGAGTTGCCACTTGCCCCATTGGATGAAAAGGATTAGCATGAATGTTAATCCCACAGAGAACTCAGGAGGTGGTAAGACTATGAGTTATTTAATTGTTAGGTAGAAGGCAATGTTGTGTAGCACTTCATAAACTAACTTGTTTAGGGAGGAATGAATGTATGAATTAGTCATAAGGTGCCAACTGCCCTGTCTTTTGCCTAACTTCAGGCTAACATGGCTAACTACTTTAATTGTGGTTAGGCACACTTCATACATTAAACAATATTTCAGTAAGAATAAGAGTGACCTTTGTGTGAATTCCTCCATTCAGAAAATTACTGGTTAGCATAAAGAACGTCATATAAATATCTCCTTCTGTGATTATTTGAGACCTTAAATATTTTCACAGTCGTTACAGTTGGGTAGCTAATGGATTGGCTAGTACTTATGTGCACTGTCCTCTACTGGACAAAATTAACAATGGTAGAACAGGAGTGAGTATGCGTGCCAAAGAGTGACATACAAAGGCATTTTGCTTGGCATACACTCCTTGAGGCAGATGTTGAAGGAGCCACAAGGGGCCTGATCCTTGTGGCAATGCAGCCCTGGCCCCTTCCCTGCCATCCACCTTGAGACATGTGCACCCACCACCAGCAACAAGCCAGGCTGGGGCTCCTTGGACCCCGGCACAGCTACTTGCAGCCTAGGCTCCATGGTGGGCAGCAGGGACCTGCCCAGAGCCTGGGCCAGCTGTGGCAGCACCAGCAAGCTGCAAGGAGCTGCACTGGGATTCACAGAGCCCTGGCCTGGCTTGTTGCTGGCAGCAGGTGCATGCATGCCTCAGGGTAGAGTGGGGAAGGGGCTGGGGCTATGGTGCTGCAACAAAAATCTGGCCCCTCGTGGCTCCTCCATCATCTGCCCCAGCACACCAATACCTTATAAATCGAGGTTGTGGGTGTTTTTGGCACTCTGCCCAGAAACATTGCTGACCCTTGTGTTAGGGGCCAAACATTCATGAAGTTTCTTGCTAAGGTTAAGTAGCACAGGCCTCTGCTTTATTTCTGCTGTTCTGAGGAATCAAATGGATAAAGATATAGGACAGAGACAATAGGGAAATGGTAGATAGCTACATATTTGTTACAAATGCCTTTTTCTATTTGAGTTAAAAAAACTCTAATCTGTTTTTCTTCAACTAAAATTATTCTGGGAGGAATTAGGTTTGTTATTTATTACCCCTTATATTTAAAAATGAATTAATGTATAAAAATAGATATTGTTATGTAAAAAGAGACTCTGATTTTAAAGGCAGATTGACCTTATTCTAAAGCAATTCCCAAAATGGCAAAAAAAAGTTGAGTATCACAGATACAGTAAAATATCTCTGGTGCAAGAATTCTTAAAAACCAAGGCAAGTCTGGACAGTGCTTATGTTAGTCAAGTACTTAACTTCTTCTGTGAGTTAGATTCCCTGGAGGAACTTATCTGTATCTATATTTTGCTTTTGCTCCAGTCCATCTCCATAGCAACATGTTTGTTCCCATGGTGAAACTAGATGAATAATTTTGAATTGAGCCTGAAATTTTTAACACAAATTCTGTTTTCTTAAAAGTAATATCATGAATGATACAAAGCAGAAAACATCAACATGTTTGCATGGGCTTCTTTCTTGCTGCTCGAAACATTAGGTGGTATATGCGATCCTTTGATCTTTCTTTTCCTTGATGCTCAGACTGAGAACAGGCTTATCCACATGACTACAGCAGCTGTTATAAAATCTGGATTTTTTTTCATTCCAATTTAAAAGGTTGACTTACTGCAGTCAATTATGTTGTTATATGTACAGATACAATTTTATGTTAGACAGCAGGATCATCTTTAAAAAAATCCTGTGAACAGGAGAAGATAAAATGGGAAGACAACATTTAAAAAGATATTTATAACAATACAGGTCTTTGCAGATAGTCTGCTTTAAATTGCATTCAGTATCACTTCCTGCTTTTGTTTCCCATTGTTCTCTATTTGGTCATGTGAAGGAACAGTACCTAATGTTTAAGGGTTTTTCATTATGAAGTAATGTCAAGCAATTACTAAGACTTGTTTAAAAGCTTGTATTATTCTCTAATATTCTGTGTTTGTTTTAATTCTAGTGAAACACATGATTTTTGCTCAAATTGATGCAGGCACATTTAGAGATACCTAAAAAAAAATACTGACCTGATAAAGTTGTTATCATAACAATTTTATTAGGAACTAATGAAGAAAAAATGACCAGCAAAAAAGAATAGATATAGACTCCCTAATTATGTAGTCCATTATTTCACTTTGATTTTAAAAATGGCATTTCATTAGCCATCTTTGTAAGCTTAATAGTAACATAATCCACAATTTCAGGAATTCTTGGAGAATTGCCACATTCATCTGACCAAAGTCAGCCTTCCTGTATTGCAGAAGCACTGTGAAGTCTGTATATAAATTAACATAAAAGGAAGTTTACTTGTTTTGTTTTCTTTTTGAGACAGGAGATTATTATTAAATTAAATTCAACTCAGATGGTGCTCAGACCTGTTAACTTGAGCTTGGATGATGACACTCAACAAACTTTTACTAGCAATAAAATGTTGCTGCTGCAAAGTCACAACACTTTCCAGTACTTCAGAAAGACCCAGTGTCTGCGTCATCTGGAAGTAATGACGCTTTCATTTTTTATGCCAATTCCTCAAGTCTAATATCTAATATTCAAACAGTTTTCACATATGGTCTTTTCCAACCTGTTCTTTCTTTCTGCGTGCTTTTGAATTTTTTATTTGGCATTTTCCATCTGCCTATCCTAAGATAAATAGGTGGACTATTCTGGTGAAAGGAATGAATGGTGTTGTTCTGTCTGAAAATTCTTTTCCAGTGATGCCACATCCACATTAGTACTGACATGTGGGTACTTTGACAAGAGGCATACAATCAAGAATAAATATAGACCTGCTTTTTATAACAGAGAGTCACACCACTGTGTTTCAGATATATACTGTGGACAATAAAAAAGAAAATTAACTGTTAATGATTTATTTGCCCATGACAGGCAAAGTCTATAAGGACATACTAGCATCTCAGACTGTGCAAGTGTGGTCACTCATGAGTTAGTGGAATGTTTTCAGATCTATTTGGTGGGATGAGTAAACATGAACATTATTTTAGGATATCAATTAAAACAATGTATTTAAATAGTGTGACAATGATTCAGATATCATTAGTGGATAAAAAGAAAGATATCATCATTCATGCTGAGGAAGAGTACTGATAAAAAAAGCTTTCCTTTCCTGTGAAAACTGAAAGCAGTGGGTTTACTTAAGTACTTTCATTATTAAATTGTGAATTATTTAAAGCAGGCTAAACTGAAGAATAGTAACATTTAGATGGAAAAAACCCCCTAAGTACAATGACAATGGTGCCTTTGTTCTTCAAAATGAATTACTTGTGGGGTGTATATGTGTACTGTCACTGCACTATGTGCTCTGCACTTAAAACCACTTGATTTCAGCTGGAGCATATAGTACTTCGTGTTTGAAAACCAGGACCTAGCGATCTCAATTTAGGCACCTCAGAACTGAAGCACTTGGAATAACGTGCCACTTATGAAAACTCAAACAAAGGATTTTTCTCTTGCAGTAATGTTTGTCACTCAACAATCTTTGCTAGCATAATATGTGAGGAAGTGCAGAAATAATCAAAAGAATTTCAGCAAAATTAAGGAAACTGAAGGCATTTTACAGAAGTAGGGAGTCTACAGCATTCAGAACTCATATCCTGATACAAAATCATCAGGTGAATGAAATATAAACGAAAAAAAAGGCAGTGAATGCTTGAAAGATATTTTTAAATAATGCATGGAAAAGAAGAACTAACAATTAGATATAATGCATTTATTTATTTTTATTTATGAGATATATATGGAGCCCTTCCTCAGGAAAGGCTTGGAGCAGCTTACAGGAATGACATTTCTTGAAATATGTGGAAAATCAAAATGAATAATTGGCTGACTGTATTTCAGGAAACTGAAACACACAATAGCTTGAATACACAAGTAAATGCCTTTTGACTATGGTCAGTTTAGAATCATGGTATATCAAAGGTTGCCTGAGGATATATATGATTCAGATAGGAAGGTAAATGTATAAAGTAACTAATTAACAAAATAAAAGGGGACAACTTCTTGTTTGCCTATGGCAATAGAGGTTTTATATAGCCACATACTATTCTTGTGCTGCACTCAGCTCCATAGGATATGACAGCCTTCAAATCCTGTACTGAACAAAATGATTATCATGTATTATATGCTGGTTTTTCTTTTTTTCTGCTATCGCAGAAGAGAAAAATGTCTCCCTTGTTAAAGCAGATTCTTCTTTTTTCCATAAATGCATTGTTGTATATTTGTATTGGAGAAGATAAAGTCAAATAAATGTGCCTTACACTTGGACTGGCAGGTGTGAAGTTTGTGGTTCCTTAATTCCTTCATGTGTGTATCCCATTAGATAGCCCCTCCCCTCACCACAAGAAAACTTTATCTCCTTTACAGGTATACTTTTCTCTTAGAAAACAGAGAATTCTCTGGGCCAGAAGAATAAATAAGTCTAATGCACTCTTCATATAAGACAATGACTAATGCCCTCACACAGATCACTGGGAGATCATGAGAAAAGCTCTATAGCCCAGAGCATATAGATGTTGGAGAGGCCCATGCTAAGCAGCAGGAGAACGAAGCAGAGCTCCAGAACCCACTTAGTTATAAAGAAGATTAACCTTCATATGTTCCCACAGGGTAATCTTCTACTTCAGGTGCATATTTTGTGCAGTATCTTAAAGTTAATAAATTCTAAAACATTTTCTTTTTAGGACATTGTCACTGGCACTGGCACTGCACAATATCCCCAAAGAACAGCCAGCTTACATGGATGGTTTGCTCTCTGCAGATGAAAAACTGCCCAGGGTAACATGTTACTCCTGGCATGAAAGTGTTTTTTCCATGTGGGGCAACAACTTACCCCAAGCCCGTGTTGACAATTTTTGTATAAAATGACAGGCTTAGGCCTGTTTGGCCACTTTGGATGGATGCATTTGAAAGGTCGACATTCATTCACACCTCATTCATGTCCACTTCAGGTATCCACGGTAACTAATGGCCATCCTCACTCTTCTTTTGCAGAAGATGTGGTAATCTGTTTTGCTAAACACTTTGTGTGCAGGCTGCACAGTCATCAAAACACCCTACTCTTTGCCAACCTCCCCTGCCCCCCAAAAAACCCTTTGTCACACCCAAATCCATCTCTGCTCTCTTTTCTCATGGAAAAACTCCTTCTCACCTGCCCCTTTCATAACATACAAGGTAGTTTGCTCTGCTTTTGTTGGAAGTGAGGACAAGGGGCAAGGGGACAGCAGAGAAGAAATAGAACAGCATCATACCTCAATACAGTATATACTATGGAGTCGCTTTCAATGGTAAGGGCTTAACACTCACCATGCCCCTTTTACTTGCTCTCAATAAGCCCCTGTATATATGGTTTCCAAGCAGCATCCACCCACATTTGGCTTACCTGCAAAGGGTGGATGGTGGTCCCTGGCTTCTGTGCCCAGGAGGAGAGGGTGTTACCTGCACTGCCATAGGGCAGGACAGAATTGCTTCTGTGACAGCATAGGTGGACAGGCTTGTCTTTGAATGTTATTTATATGATTTCAGCAGTAATCAATTTTTTTGTTCAGACTGTTCAGAGCAAAAAGACCACGAGTCTATGGAAGTTTCATCCAGCTCAGATGAGGAGGAGTTGGTGCTACAAGCAGAAGTGATACCAACACTTCCAGTAGGAAAGGGAAGAGGACCAGCCCGGGATGGCTGTGGAACACCAAAGAGAGCTACAGTAGGATGTGGAGCAGAACCACTGCCCCCATCCCCAGAAAACATTGCAGATGATGACACCTTTAGAGGAAGGAATTGCAGTGTAGGGAAAAAGTCCACAGCTAATACATCATTGGAGAACAACCACAGACATAGTCCATGAAAGTGCAGGGCCAACAAGAGAAAGTAATAAAGACATGATGGTGGAAATGTTCCATCAGTTTCTCTCACAAGATATCCTAACTGTTATCATAAAAGAAACAAATAGAGAGGCAGAAAGAAGATTCAGGGAGTGCAATGATAGCCTGAAAATAGACAGGAGTGGAAAAAGCTGGAAGAAACAGAGCTGAAAGCCTACATTGGCCTCTTACTGCTGAGTGGTCTATACCACAGTGGTCCCAAGGTACTGGAGGAGTTGTGGGAGCAACACACTGGGCATCCTTGCCTCCATGCCACCATGAGTTTAAAACGATTCTGTCAAATCACCAACTACCTGAAATTTGACAACAAACTGATACATTGGGAAAGGAGAAGTGTGGACAACCTTGCTACCTTCAGAGATATTTGGACACAATTTGTGGAGCAGCTCAGGAAATGGTATATTCCAGGAATACATCTAATGGTTGATGAGCAGCCCATTGTGTTCAGGGGTCACTGTCCCTTCAGACCGTATATGCCTAACAAGCCTGCCAAATATTGCTTGAAAATTTGGTGGTTCTGTGATGCACCCCTGTCTGGAGACTTCTACCTGGGCAAACAACCAGAAGCTCTATGCTAAGGTAATCTTGGTACCCAGGTCATTGAAAAACTGGTTTATACCTGGTACAAGATGGGAAGGAATATTGTGGGTGACAATTTTTTCACAAGTACTGACCTGACAGAAAGACTGCTACAGCAGGACCTGAACTATGCGGGTAGGAGTCAGAAAAACAAGGCTGATATTCCAAACAAAATGCAAGCAAATCGAAGAAGGAAAACTTTTTCATCCATTTTTGCTTTTGATGGGGAAGTCTCCGTAGTTTCCTATGTTCCAAAGAAGTCCAAATTTGTGCTGTTGTTGTCAAGTATGCACCATGACCTGTCAGTGGGTAGAGAGCAAAGAAAGCCGGACATCATCCATGACTACAATAAAAACAAGGGTGGGATGGATAACTTTGACCACTTAGTCTGTATGACCCCTACAGATGGAAAAATCAACAGATGGCCAACAACACTATTTTTCAGTATGCTGTATGTGGCTGCCATTGCCAGCCTCATCATTTGGCTAGGCCACAACACAAACTTGAAGCAAAGATCACATTTAAGAAGACTGCTTATTTTGCAGGAGCTACGAGAACAGTTGATCGACACACAAACAAAACAAAGAGTGATAAATACATGTAATCTGTCTAAGTACATCAAGGCTGGTATGATTGCCCTGAATTACAAATTGCCACAATGCACCTCAGTAGAACCTTTTGCAAGCATGACTGGACCTTGTGTTTTTTGTCCAAGGACAGATGACCGCAAACCCTGAAAAGAATGCCAAGATTATAAGTGACTTTCTTGTGTGCACCACAGTACATTACTGCTGTTTTGTGACAGGGGTGTAGGTTGTAGCCATGTTGGTCTAAGGACATAGGCAGACAAGATTCCTTGGGTGAATCTGATATCTTTTATTAGACCAACCCAAATAGTTGGAAAATA
>JAGPOW010000261.1:208303443-208324766 GCA_030014935.1 Caiman crocodilus | reverse complement strand
TTGGTCTAAGGACATAGGCAGACAAGATTCCTTGGGTGAATCTGATATCTTTTATTAGACCAACCCAAATAGTTGGAAAATAATTATTAAGCAAGCTTTTGGTTTCAAAAACCCTCTGTCAGGCTAAGGAAGGGTCAGCAGTTGGTGTGTGCTTTTCCTGGATGGAATGAAAAGTAAAGAAGCCAACAGCTGGACTGGTATGCATACAAGACAGGTAGTAAGTGAAAATGTAGATTGAGGCGTCAACGGGTGAGAGACACATTGGGGGGGATCGGGGGGGGAGAGAAGGAGAATGAAAGTGGAGAGATGCCTGAGGAGTCAGATGTCAGGCAGGTTATAATGTGTCATAAATCCAATGTCTATATTTAGTCCATGATTTTTAGTATCCAGGAAGTTGATGAAATGGAGTTCATAGGCTCATCTCTGGGAAGTGTCTTGTAAGTTTCCTTTGAGGATCAGGACTGAGAGATTGGAGAGAGAGTGGCTCTCCTGTGAGAAATGTGCCCCGACAGGTACTTGGATATTCCTGTCCTTGATAGACTTCCGGTGTGCATTCATTCTGGTGTGTAGTTGTTGTTTGGTCTCTCCTACATATTTTTCATCAGGACATTTGGTGCATTGGATGAGATAAATTACATTTCTGGAGGTGCAGCTGTAAGATCCAGGAATGCTGATGGCTCTGTTGTGAGGTGTAGTAATAGTGGGGGTGGTGGAGATGTGTTGGCAGGTTTTGCATTTCTTGTCATGGCACAGTCTGGATCCTTTTGGGGTGTTCGGGACTTGAGGAAGTTTGCTTCTGGTGATGAGGTTAGCAAGGTTTGGTGCTTGTTTGAAGGCTAGGATCTGGGTGGCTCTGGGAAGATCTTTTTAAGAATAGGGTCTCTTTCTAGTATGGGTTGCAATTGTTTGAGGATTTTCTGTACAGGGTCAAGGAAGGGGTGATATGTCATAACCAGCGGTGTGCAATTTGTACAATTTTACAAAACACTTTCCAGCATACCAGCCCAGCCTCTGGCTTCTTTACTTTTCATTCCATCCAGGAAGAGCACACACCAACTGTTGAGACTTCCTTAGCCTGATAAAGGGTTTTTGAACCCAAAAGCTTGCTTAATAATTATTTTCCAACTATTCGGGTTAGTCTTATAAAAGATATTGGATTCACCCAAGGAACCTTGTCTTCTGTTTTGAAAGGAATGCAATATTTAGTTAAAACAATTAGGAAATATTTTTGGAAGTAATGGTTAGTTTGAAAAAAGTGTGAACTGCAGACTTAGCAAATTGTTCATTCATGTTTTGCAACTCTAAAAAAAGTTTGAGTTTTGTTCATAGTTCTAGTTAAATAATATTTTGTGTTCAAATCATCATAAATATTCTTTCAAACAATCTGTATGTTTAATACATACTTTTTTGTACATTTATACATGTTACAGGACACTGAGGTGCCCTGTGCCTGGAGAGGAAAAAAGTTGCTAAAGAAGGAGCCCTATCAGTGCTTAGGGAGCACAGCTGTGGGTTGCTGGGGCAACTAATGAGAGTCAGCTGGCCAGAAGGGGCTGGGCCTGGCCCTTCTAAAGCCCAGAAGCAGAGGCCTGAAGCAGTTCCCTGCCAGCAGCTAGAGAGGCAGGAGCTCTGGGAGTAATGATGTGAGGAGAAGCCTGACTGGAGGTACTGCTAGCAGCAGCTCCAAGATGCTGGAGCCATGTTGTTATAGCCAGATGGCTTATATTTAAGTTGTAGCCAAGGGGTTGGAGTTTGTGTTTTGTTGTTGTTATAACACTGGTAGTTTGGGTGAGACTGTTAGGGGTTGGAGGAGGCCTCACAGGAGACCCACAGTAGTGTGGGGATCCCAGCGCCAGTAAGGGTGCAGTTTACAGGGTGCTTAGGCCCCAGCCTCAGAGAGGGGTGTTTGAAGAGCCCCATTGTGGGCATAGCAAGCCCCAGAGAAGGGGACAGCACTGCAGAATGCCCAGAGAAGGGGGCAGCACTGTGGACAGCCCTGAGAGGGGTGTTTGAAGAGCCCAAATGTGGGTGTAGTGAGCCCCAGAGAAGGGGGGCAGCACTTTTAAAGAGTCTAAGTTGGACACAGTGAGCCTCAGACAGGGGGCAGCATTTTAAGAAGCCCAAATGTGGGTGGGGCGAGCCCCAGAAGGGGGGTTGCATGACTGAGAAGCCCAAATTGGGCACAGCAAGCCCCAGGAAGGGGGTCTTCTTATCAAGAAGCCTAAGTTGGGCATGGCAAGCTCTGGAAAGGGGAGCGCCTTATTGGAGAAGCCCAAGTGTGGGTGCGGAGAGCCCCAGGAAGGGGGCAACTTTGAGAGGCCCAAGTGTGGGCACAGCAAGCCCGAGGAAGGGGGTCATCTTATTGAGAGGCCCAAGTTGGGCACAGTGAGCCCCCAAGAAGGGGGCAACATTGAGGAGCCCCAGTGTGTGAATAAGGTGGGCCAGGTCATGGTGCAAAACAATCTCCTAACCAATTAGAGTAACTTATAGATAGTCATAAATGTTTTCTAGATGACCTGAGCACCAGCAAAGAATCCATAAGAAAATCTATCCTATGAACTGAATTACTAAATGTAAGTTTGCATCTTCAAGAAAGAGAAACAGCACCAGGACTGTAATTTCTTCAAAATGTTTTCCTCTGCCAACCAGCATCATGTGTCTTGCATGAATTCAGCCTCATAGAATCACAGAACCATAGGAAGTTAGGTTCAGAAGGGACCCCAGGATATCATCTAGTCTAGGGGTTCCCAACCTCTTTATGACCAGGACTGGCAAGCTGCGAACTGGAAGTGACCACAGACTGGCAAACTGCAGACCAGCAGTGACCGGCATACTCCAGGGAAGTAGCCAACCCTTTCTTATACTGAGTATAAAAAAGGATTGGCTGCTGGCCCACAATATGCCAGTCACCTCCAGTCCACAATTTACCAATCCGCAGTCACTTCCGGTCCAGCGACCAGCCCTCCTGTGGACTGGCAGACAGTCCTTCGCAGCCCAGCACTGGGCTGCAGCCTGGGGGTTGGGAACCCCTGATCCAGTCCAATTCCTTGCTTAAAGCAGGCCCAGCCTATAGCAGGTTGTACAGCACAGCCTTTATGTCCCTGGGGAAAACCTGCCCCACAGGACATAATATAAATCGTAAGATATCAAACACAAAGTACAAAACAAAAAGAGTTAAACCAAAACCTGTTTTATTTTGTTTTGTTTTTCCCAGACTCTGAGAGAGTGCCCAGTCTCAATGTTGCTACTTCTTACCTCAGAGCCTTTCCTCTCTCCCCCTCAGCTCCTTTCCCTGGGCACTTTTAACTTCCTCTAGGCCAGCCAATTATCCTCACCAGCTGGCCCAGTCCTCCTAGGCAGGTCTGCAATCATAGCCTGCAACTGGGCTGCAGCCCCTGAAACATGTAGCTTGCTACTCATCCTCAACTATATCATCAAAGCCAAAGCTTTGTCTAGCTGGGTCTTAAAAACCTCCAAGGATGGAGATTCCACAGCCTCTCTGAATAGCCTGTTCTGTCCATGCTAGAGTCTACTCATCCAACCCATACTTGCTTAGCTTGCTTGTTGGAATGTTGTGGCAGACTTATGAAAAGCCTTGCTAAGGTTAAGATATATTATACCTACTGTTCTCCCCACATCCACAGAGCCATCATCTTTTCATCATAGAAGGCAGTCAGGTTGGTTAGAATTGACTTTCTTTTGGTGAATCCATGCTGACTGTTTCTAATCATCTCCGTCCCTAAACGCTTAAAAATCGACTCCATGATTTTTTTTCAGGGACTGAGGAGAGTAGTCTATAGTTCCTCAGATCTTCTGTCTTCCCTTTCTTAAAAATGGGCACTATATTTCCCTTTTCTAATTGTCTGGGACCTCTCCTAATCACCAGAATTTTTCAAAGATAATGGCCAGTAGCTATGCAATGGCATCAAATGACCCCCTGAGCACCTTTGGGCGCATCAGGGGGTCATGAAAACTTGATCTCACCCCATGTACTTGTATACATCCAGCTTTTCTAAATTGTCCCTAACCTATTATTTTTCCACTGTCGCTTGCTCATCTCAAGCTATTCATTTATTATGCATAACCTGCTCTCATAAAAGGAGCAGCCTTTCTTGGTAGTAGTTGTCTGTAGTAAAGGATTGGTAAGACCAGTGTATCTATGAATATTCTTATATTAATGGTAAGGAATTAATTTATAGCATGGAGGGCCAGCAGGTCTGCAGCTGCAGCCCGGAAAAGAAGGAAAGTACCCACCCAATTTCTGGAGCAGCATCTCGCTCAGAATGGCCACTCAATGGTATTTCCAGCCCCATAGAAGGGGCAGAGAGGGGTCAGTTCCCTGCGGGCCACAGAGAGAGAGGAACGGCTGAGCATATGGGCAGGCAGAAACTGCAGAACATGCCTGAGGAACCCTGTGGGAGTGACCCTGAGGCAGGCAAAGGCCTGCAAACAATCAGCTAGTGGTAATGTCCGGAGCAGAGCTCCAGCTGAGGATCCAAAGCGAGGGAGTTCACAAGGCCTGAGAGAATCTCCAGACTGGCATTTTCCAACAGAGGATCTGGAGGAGGGCCTGAAGGAAAAAATGCATAGCCACAGGTAGAGCCTTCCTGCACATGGGGGAAACCCCAAGGAGACTGAACATTTCTAGGAGTGCAGGGCAGGCTAGCACACAGCAAAAAATGGATTGAGGGTTGCTTTGCCTGAATAATGGTGATTGGGAGGTTGAGCTCCTGATCGCAAGAAAAGGGGACATTGCCAGGGTCTGACAAGAAGGCTGAGAAGCAGCTGGCGTTTTCTGTGATTTCTTTTACTCTTTATTTTGATTTTTTTTTTTTTTTTTTTTTAAGCACAGGCCAAGACCAGTCCCTGGCAGGGTGTACCAAAACAGGCACTAGGACACCCTGGGGTAGGGCAAATAAGGTTACAACAGGCAGCACTACAATCTGCCTGCGGAAGAATATCATAAACATTATCTGGAGAGGCTAGATTGTGGTAAAAGGGAGGTTTTGGAGCCCCACAGAAGACATGGGGATCAAGACCAGGCAGGATCACTGTGGGCAGTGCCTCCCAGGAATATATATGCCATCAAAGGTATGGCAGGTGAGAAAATGCAGGATCCACTTCCTGGCAGACCTTGTGATCCAGAGCCAAGGTCTACTCTGTCACCAACTATAGGCAGATGAGTGCAGGGAAGTACTAGCAAACCTACAGACATCACAATTACATACATAAATTATATGGTAAATGATCTAGATAGCAATATCTATGATCCAGAGCCCATGGAAATCTTAACATTGATTAAAACTAATATGATGCAGAGCCAAATCAACCAACAGTTTAATTAATTCTATTCTAATTTGTACACCAAAAATCGGAATCTTATTAGTGAGGAAATAGTTATTTTCCTGAAATTAATACATATACAACAAATTTCAGAAATGGAGAAGAAAATTTTAGATGTTCACCTGCCTTATAAATTATGCAGAGAGGGAGGGCAATAGGCAGGCATAACTGCAGCAGGTACTGATGTCTCAACTGTCTTCTAGAATGTGAGATGCCCCAAAGGGGCAGATGTTTCTAAAAAAGTTAGGACCACAGACCCACTCTTGAACAAATCAACAGGAAATTTTCAGTGCAGAATTCGAGCACTGTAAATGTCACCAGGTTCCTTAAGTTCATTGTTTTTCATTTCTTCCATGCATAGTAAGCAGTTAATACCTGCCTGTTCACAAATGCTGGAATGATATATTATAATGTTTTATTTCAATAAATACCTAATTTTCCACAATAGAGTATTATACATGTGTGTAGCTTATTAAAAATGATGGTCTCATATTGTACTCCATAGAGCATTTTCTGTAGAATTGTGAATAAGGAATGAATTAGAAGGTTAGGAAGGAAGTCCTTGTGCTGATTGACCCATGAAGTATTCACAGAATGACTATGAGATCCAGTGGACTAATCTCAAGCTATTGTGATAAATTATACTCTCCATATTAATGCAGTTTTGTATTGTTTATGCCCATGGTTGTGTGTGTTACGTATATAGCACACTTTTGTTTTTTTCTCTTAGTCTCCCTTATTTCTACTTTCTCTAAAGTAAAAGAATTGATTGAGAATTAAATACTATGTTTCTGTTAACAAGCTCTGTCTGGCAAAATATTGGTTGTATATCTTAATCATGAGTCTCAGACCCAAATCTTTAGAGGCTTCTTTATCATTACATTAAAGAATTTTGCCTTTAAAGGACATGAACAACAATAAATTCCTGGGCAGGAATGTATTTTCTGTAAGATTTTGCAAAAAATGGAAAGACAGTTTGTTACCTTGATTATTGAATGTATAGAATTATAGTAAAAACCAAGTTACATTTCCAACCACTTTACATGAAGCTATTATTTCTGTAATTTCTAAGACGGATAAGAATTCTATGAGGTGTTCTAACTATAGACTAGTTTCTTTAATGGATGTAGACACCAAAAATCCTAGGCAAAACTTTATCACATAGATTGATACAGATTCTTCAGAAGTTAATTCATGAGAATCAAGTAGGATCTATCCAAACCCCCACCTCCCCCCCAACAAACAGATAACATATGTCAGGTTCTTGATATAGTAGCAACAGTACAAAATTCTAAATTCTCTATGGCTATTCTGGCACTTACAATCAAAGGCTGTCTCTGCATTATTTTTGGAGGTACCTTTTTATATATTACAAAAGATTGGCTTTGGTAAAGAATTTATAAGAGGAATACAGTTGCTATATAGAAACCCACTTCAAGAACTATAACCAATAGTATGTTATCTGATACATTTCCATTGCAAAGAGGGATCCAACAAGGTTGCTCATTATTACTCTTCCTATTTGATTTAGCACTTGAGCACAAAAGAAGTGCTCTACTCCCAGCTTAGTTGTGGCCTGAGATTTTACTGTGGTCAGGCAAAATGCTACAGCATACCTCAAGAAAATGGATACTGACATCAATGATGGGAGGACCTGGCAACTAACGGACTCCTCAGTGAAGTGGCAGCCCATTTTGAGATAAAGTATCTTGCCCTCAAAGCAGAAAAGAGAGACCGGAAGAAGGAAAAGGAGAAGAATCCCACCCTACAGCCTACTCTTCCCTGAACAAAGACCTGCAACTAATGTGGATGGATCTGTGGCTCAAGAATTGGACTCTTAAGTTACCTCAGAACCCACTAATGAGCTGTGGTAGAGACCGTCCTGAAATTAAGGGATTGCTGATGACAATCAGTTGATTTAGCACTGGAATCACTGGCTGCAGGCATAAGAAATAAGGGTGATATAAAAGGCTTTAAGGTAGGATATAGTTAACACAAGGTCCTGTTGCATGCAGATGATGCCCTAATACTATCACAACCTGAGCAATCAGTTTCTGCCCTCTTTTCCTTGATCAACAATTTTAGCCATCTATCTGGGTATAAAATTAATTGGAATAAATCTGAGTTACTTGGGCTAAATAATGTGCAATATAAGAATTCAACTGTATGGTTGGTATAGACATAGGCAGCTCTCGGGCATCACAGGCCTCGGGCTTGAGGAAGAGTACTGTGATACCTGAAATTTTGTGTATGACTATACCAACTATATAGTGGGTCCAATTAAAGATATCACCCACAAGAAATCTGGTCTCTCACATATCTCCTGAACCATTACAACACCTCAGTATTACCTCAACACTGCCTTGAACTAAATATGCACACCACAAAGTATATATGGCAGTTACTTAGGTTAGATAGGCCTCTAGCTGGGGTCATCTAAACCCAGCACTCTTTCCTGCCTATGCAGGATGTCGGATTTGATGATCTATTGAGGTTGCTTCCAACCCTAACATCTGTGAATTACAATGGCAATCAAAACACAGTATTTAGCTATTAAAATACCCAATAAGAGTAATGTTATTGCCTGCCAAAATATTCAGAAGATTCTTAATATATGACAGGATCTGAACCAATTGAGCAGTTTAGCAATACCTTTGTGGCATGTGTTAAAAAAATTTTAAAATAATTTCTTGTCTCTCCTAATTTACCTATTACATAAACTACAAGTTGGAATCCTCCAATCAACCGAATGTTCAACAGGTTCATCAAAAATGATGCAACTACCAATTGAAATGGGTGCTTTTGATTTTCCAAATCTTTCTCAACAACACAGTGCCTTCTTAATAAGTCAGGCTTTGTACTGAAAAACGGATATACCAGTAACTGATAACTCTCCTGTGTGGGTAGAAATTGAACAGGCACTTATGTTTCCTCTTCCATTTTCAACCATTATAAGCTTTCTTATCACCTCCTTTAAACTCTCCAGTTCCTACAACTTTAGTATCACAACAAGCCTACAAAATTTTGGCAGATTTACTGAAATGTCAACCTTTATATCAGATAGGTCAATCCCACTTTGAACCTGATGTGCAGAAAATGAATGAATTGTGCATGTAAGACTGCTTTTAGTAGGAAATCCTATTAAATCCTTTTCTGAGTTATGTGATGAATCTGACCTTCTATAAACAATTGAATGGCAATCTATGCAGTTGCATCAAGCATAAGAAAATCAGTCTGGACCTGAGTCTTTAAGTGTAGAAATTCTCCAAATATAGTATTGTTTACCTTGAAATCTGCTTCTCTAGTCCAACCTGTGTCCTCAGTCTATGAATATATGATGTTGCATAGCAGGTCCGATACAAAATATTTCTGACTGAAGTGGAACAAATATCTTGGTGTAGAGATGACAGAATCCCAGAAGAAATCAGATGTTTTGGTCATGCCTGATTACCAATTCTTTCTGGAAATAAATTATAACTGGAGTTAAAATGATTTTGAACACAACACTGATACTTTTGGGAAGGAATTTAAAAGAATCCTTCCTGGACTGCTCTCCTACAGCAAGACTTAATAGTGGTACACAGGATTATATTACTTGCATTGGAAGAGTAGGATATCTCCAAAGAGAAAATTATGTTTATCAGATTTAACTGCTATGAAGAGTTTACTGTAATTTGGAAAGAATTCTTAGATTATTTTCCTAATTAAAAAATTAGTCCAATAACAACAACATTCTTCATCTATCCCTCCCTTTTCTCTCCTCTTTTCATATTTTTTCCCATGTATTACTTATTGTAACAGACAAGTCCGTAGTTTGTTCTTTATATATAGTTGATATATATATTTTTGATTTTTGTATTACATTAAAAATATATGCAAATAAAAAGAGAAAAAAAAGCAATGACTACAGTTGACCCACAGATCAGCCTGTACCAACAGTTGTTGAACGGCTTAGTGGTAATATAATTTTTTAAATAAGCTTTATAATTTACTGTTTTATAAAATCATTTTGTCTGTATCTATGACCTTTCTGTGATGTGTTTGTTTTGTTATCATAGTGCCTCTGTTTTTATAATTTCTTTTAATGTACTACTAGTGCATGATATGCTACCAGTATTATATGACTTGAGAATATTAGCCATTTAAAATGTTGCAGTCAAGTGGTAGTTGTTTAGAAACTAAATTTAGCCACTTTAAAATACTTTTTCACTACAGGGCAATTACTAAGAATTGTCATTTTTTGTGGGAGCTGTTGACCTAATTTCATCTGTACCACAGTCAAAAATACACTTATCTCCCCTTATATAAGGCAGGATCTTAGGATCTGACAGAAATACTATATACTGTACTGTGACTTCTGAGATACTTTCTAATGTTTCACACACTAACATTTTAAACCACCCATAACAAAAAGCCGGCAATTCCCTCTGAAGTTAAAAGTGTCACAAAAGAATTTATTTTAGCTTAGTACAAGATGGAACATAAATGATACACTGATCACAGATATTGAAAATACCACTGTATTATGAGGCATATGTTCAAAAGAAATGTTACCCCCTTGAGTCATTGCATGCCTGGATGAGATTCGTTTAAAAATCTAATATAAAATGTTTGCTCAAGGATATATGATTTAACTAAAAGCAAGCACTTTTGTGCTTCTAAAAATTCATTCCCTGTTGTTTTGTTCTGTAAACAAAAATAAATTGCCAGTATTAATGAAAATTCACATGAGGGAACTTGCCTTTGGGTGAATGACTCTAATCTCAACCACTTCTAATCACTGATATATACTTTGGTACTTCTTGCAAAGGAAAGGGAATCTTTTGTAGTGCCTTCACTATCTTGCACAGTAGGTAACACTATTTTGTTTATTTAAAGAATTTCCTCTATCATTCTGATTAGAGAAGGTATGCTTTAATTCCTGGGACAAATTCAGCCAAATATAACTATTAATAACAAAAAAAAAAGTCTCCATGCCAAATTAGTGATTTAAATGTTGCGAGAATGGATCTGAAAATGGATACTAGCCATTATAAATGTAAAGCTTGCAGTCATTTTGCACTCAGTGCATGTGCAATGTAACTTAATTGCATTACTTTTTCCACCCAAGATATTAAGAGGAGGGTGCAAGAAAAGGCAGGGCTTCTTGATTGTAACAAATGCCTATAAATTTAGCTGAGCCATTAGCAGTTAAAGCTAATTCAATGGAAATTGTTCTCCAGGGTTAAAATTATGGTATAAATTGATTTTATTTTGCACAGTTGACTACTTAATCAGTGCAACCTTTGTGTTGTTTCGTCCATCCACTTGCTCTGTGATTGGCTTACACAATGACTTATTGCTGTTAAATTGAGCCCTTTTTATGTAAAGTTAGTAGTACCATTGCAGCAAATAATGCACTCTATTGCTTGAGGTGACATTAAAAAGTTCACTGTATTTAGCTGCAGGGAAGATGGCATTCTGCTGCTGGGTAAAAATAAATTATTCAGAACTGCATACAGTTATTAAGTAAAGATGATTTAGAACTGTAAACTAAATATATGCAACTCTGAAAGTAGTTCATATTTCCTTTCTCCAACTGCCATTTGCCTACCACAGACATGATCAAAGTTTAAGGGATAGGTGGTCAGACAAAGTTAGGTTCTCAAATGGCATGGCACAACCCTGTTCATTGGTGCTATAGAAATAAGTATGGATCTTATTTATAGCCAACTGGATAATTAGCTCTTCCTCTGAAGTTCCCAGGTTTTTTTAGGAGAATCACATCTTGAATGACAAACATTTTGACATCTTTAGGTGTCTCCATGACATACCTTAAACATGCCCTATAGTAGAACGCTGTTTAATTCATTTAATTGTTCTAACAAAATACAATGTGCATTTCTACACCCCAATTTCAGGTATGTATATTCTTGATGCCTCCTTTGCTTTTTAAACCTGTTTTATTTGGTACATGCACATCATTACCACTGATGATTATCATTACCACTGATGGTAGGCAAGGCAGTGCACAAAACAAGCTGGAAACAAAGGTCTTACTTACTAGTCATTTATACCCTAAGGCCTTGATCCTGAAAAGACTTAATGTGTGGATAATCTTTAGGACTTAATACTTCCCCCTGAGTACAATGGTATTACTCATATGGTTAAATGAATATGTGCCTAAGTCTGCAGGAGCAGGGCCCTAATCAGACAAATAAAACACTACTCAGAGGGAGATGCCATTCAGAACATAGTACTGGCAGAACTACACCATGACTTGGGGAGCAGCAAGGGAGCACTTCAAGAGGCACAGTCTCTCCTGAGTCTGTCACAGATTTCTTCCCCAAAGAGGGCTAATCTTGCTCTGCAGGCCAGTATTATATAAGTAAAGAAGAGTCCTCTTTCAGATGGCTTGTTATCTTCACCCACAAAGACTGTCATTGTAATTAACCCTGGTGTAGGGGGGGTATTGGATGAGAGACCTCCCCTGTGTCCCTAACCCCACTCTGCATGCATGCCCAAGGACTAACTTCAGTCTATTCCACAGGTAGAAGACCTAGTCCATAGGTAACAGGCTACAATACAGTCAATATTTTTATGCCATATTATTGAGGGAGCTTAGATTTCAGATTTCACTGAAGAGATGGATCTGTAAGAGTAATCTGAAGAAGGGAGTGGAGGCCTGAGGGACTAAGTGAAGGAAGGAATTCTCAGCTACATTCCTGTGTATCCAAATGTGTGGCTTTAACAGTTCTTGCTTTAAACTTGTTAAGTTTTTCACTGTGCTTTTGAATGGACAGCAAATTCATTGTTTAGTTAGGAATTCTCTATAGTGTTACGCTAGATACCCTACACCATACATACAAGTAAATCTAAGAATTTAAACAGTAGCTCTTGGCTGCCACCTAAAGGTTTCATATGTTGTTTTAAAGGGACCTTATCAGCTTAAAAACATATTTTGTATGGAGATTGTGTGAAAAGTATTGTTCAAAGCAACATCTACAATCACTGTAGCTGCAAGAGGTTACAGGGAAAAACATCTGCAGGGGGAGGGGAGGGAAGAAGAATTTATGTGCATCTGGTAGCACTCCAAAAAGTGTATATTCTCCCATCTGTACATGTTTGAATTTGTGAAGACAGATTTAAAATTATGACAGATTCCCAGCAATACAAATTAGTTTCAGTAAAGGAAGGAAAATGAAAAACCATTAAGCAACAGATGGCTACTGAGCTAATTTGGGGCCAAATTATGCCCAGCTGCCTTGTAAATTATGTAGAGAGGGAGGGCAATAGGCACGCATAATTGCAGCAGGTACTGGTGTCTCAACTGTCTACTAGAATGTGAGATGCCCCAAAGGGGCAGATATTTCTAAAAAAGTTAGGACCACAGACCCACTCTTGAACAAATCAACAGGAAACTTTCAGTGCAGAATTCGAGCACTGTAAATGTCACCAGGTTCTTTAAGTTCATTGTTTTTCATTTCCTCCATGCATAGTAAGCAGTTAATACCTGCCTATTCACAAATGCTGGAATGATGTATTATGGTGTTTTATTTCAATAAAAATCTAATTTTCCACAATAGAGTATTATACATGTGTGTAGCTTATTAAAAATGATGGTCTCATATTGTACTCCATAGAGCATTTTCTGTAGAATTGTGAATGAGGAATGAGTTAGAATGCTAGGAAGAAAGTCCTTGTGCTGATTGACCCATAAAGTATTCACAGAATGATTTTCTGTTAACAAGCTCTGTCTGGCAAAATATTGGTTGCATAGCTTAATCATGAGTCACAAACCCAAATCTTTGTTTCTCTGAAAGTCTGATTATTTCTGATTTACTCACTACAGGAATGACACCTTTTGTGCTCTAATGGGGAAGTAAATTGACCAAATGTTAGTGATATATTAAGTAAACCAAGAGTCTATGGAGAACTATTGGTTTTCATCCAGACATGGAAGAGGTGAAGTGATGACATCACTTTCACTGTAAAAATGAAAACTCATAGTTTTTGTACTAAATGCATGACTACACATTTTCAAGCTCTGTTCAATGGTAATTGAGACATGTTCTAATCCCTCTTCTATCCTTAGTTAAATGGCCAACAGCACAAATAATGCAACTCTTCTGTTTTGTCCTCATACATAGTCCACGCACATGGGAAAAGCAAACAGAAAATGATTTTACCCAAATCTCCTAGAGATAATGCCCCCCACTTAATTCATTTAGTATAAATTACTCATGATTTACACCAAGGTAAATGAGAACCCAACCTGGCCCTGTATTCCTTCACTTATATGAAATTGATATTTTGCCCATGTTATTTTCTAAGGAAGAAGTCATAGTCTGTAGACAGACCCAACAACATACCATGTTACAGGAGAGAATGAGATGTATTGCTCCTTTAATGCTTGTCAGCAGATCTACTGTAATTGTTCTGTTTCTGCTTCTATCCCATAGTAAATGAAGATAAATTAGGCCCCTTACACTAAAACGAAATAGCTGCTAGTTTAACCTGTTTGCTTCCATTTTTGTAGGAGAGAGCAGGGACAGAAAACACTGACAAGGGAATGCTCAGCAACATAATAGCCCGCTGCCGCCTCCGCCCCCCGAATGCCTGCGATCAATATAATTTTGTTTCTCCATGCCCTCTTCAGCTGAAATGACACCCTATCTTGTTTTATCATATCTTTTCTCTACTTTCCAAGTACTTTTTTGTTTCAGTACTTTAAGTACCAGAGTGATAATGAAACTGTAGAATCTCTGCACTGCTGGAGGTACTACATCTGAGCCAGCACTGAGATGAGAAGAACCAGTTACATTATTTACAAAGCAGCAAAACTTTAAAAGATTCATAGATTTTTAAACATAGTAGCAGCCCATGGAGCACTGTTCAATAATTTCTTCATTAGTGTTTGTTTTGTTCTTTATAAGTTCTTTTTGAAGTACAGAAAGATATCCAATCTTATATTAATGACTGAAAACAAATAGAGGGAAGAGATTTAATTGGAGCATATTTTATTAAATTATTTTACAATATATTTTCATGTTGTTCACCAGAGTTCTTCAGTGTATCATCCCACGTAATTATTTGTTGAATTTTAATGTGCTTTATTAATAATGTGCATATAATCAAACTATATAAAGTCCTTCCCATTGAGATAAGACAGAAAATGGGCCCTGAATCAAAGTTGCTATATGCTTTTACCACATGTACAGTAATAAACCGACCTGTAAATCTAGTCTAAGATTTCTCTATTCTTCAACATACACTATCTCTTTAAAAAATACTGGTAAGCATGTTAACTATGCCCAAAATTTTGCCTCAACCCAGGCAAAGATAGTACGAATATATAGACCTAGGATCCAGGTAGCCTAAAGTAATGTTTCCAACAGTGGTTTGTATCAAAGGAAGAAAACCTCAACAGAGAATAATTGTATAATAATTATGTTAATCTCCCTGAGAAAGTCTTATCTCAACTAGTGTAATGGCAGATAACATTCATATAAATGTCTCATCTGTTTATAAATCCTGTACAGTTCCTATCTTGAACCAGCAAGTTCCACAAATTAAATACTGCAAGAACCTTGGCTCTATCTGTACTTTCTCCCATGGCACACATTCTTGGGTGGAGAAGAGGCAGCGGGGCACAGAGTGGGAGGGAGTTCTATTTGTCTTGTTTGTTGGTTTTTGGCTTTTAGCTTTTTTTAAACAGATCTATTTGTTCTTGAAACTGAGGGAAAGAAAAGCTGTCCCTAATGAATGAGATATTGGTATTTAAGAATAAGGACTCTTAAGTGCTGCAAAACATGCTGCTAAACACTGTTCCAGTGCCAAAGGGAAAATTGAGGCAACACGTGGAAAAGTAGGAGGAGATAATTTATATACAACATTTAGACACATACATACATGTGCAGGTGTATGCACACATTTCAGATGATTAAATGTCAATGAATGATTTTTTCCCCGAAGAGCCCTCATCTGTCTGCCATTCTTACCCCTTTATTTATCTATCCAAGTGTTTCCTGGTCTTTCAGAGGTATGGGATAAATGAGTTTAGAGATGACACTTAGAGGAGGCGGGAGAAGCCTTATGTGTCAGCCCAGAGAGAGTGTTCCTTATATAGTTAACACATCCAGCAGTAATTCAACAAGATATAAGCAGCTGAAATCCAAACAAGGCTTAATGATCTTCTGATGATTTTTGCTATAATTTTTTTTTGTGATTTCTGGATTGTTCTGGGCTTGTCAGTCCATAACTGAGTAGACCAGATTTCACAGAGCTAGTCATGGGATTTTAGAAACCATTTATGACCATCAGTCACAAGTGTCCATTTTATAACATTTATACTAGCTGAGTTCTGTGGACAATTTTCTGTTTAAAACCAGCCATTTTTTTTACCTTACTTTCAGTCTGTTAATCACTATTACATTTGTGTCCAAACCAGGGCTCTTCAACTGGCAGCCCCTGGGGCCACATGTGGCCTTGGAGAGGTTAACCTTTAGCCCCTGGGCACCCAGTCTGAGCAGCCATCATCACTGTCCTGCTGCTACCACCAAACTCCTCTTCCTCCTTCAATTTCCAGTGCCTGTCCCCCCTCCCCTGGATGTGGGGCAGCACAACCCATGGGCGGTGATGGAGGCTGAGGTCAGGAAGCTTGGGGAGACCTGGGGAAATTATGCAGCTGGGGAAGGGGGGAGTATGTAGTGCCGTATGGAGGCACAGGCACATGCAAGAGAGGTGTGTCTACTGTGTGGCACAATTTGATGGAGGGGTCCACATGGCCTTGTGTGCAGCCTGTGCACATGAGACCCAGGGGGATAAGTGGCATGTAAGGCATTAGACAGCCCTGACCTAAATCTCAAAGTAAATTTACTTTTCTATTTACTTGAAACATGATTGCTTGATTTCCTAAAGGATTTCTTACCAGATCTTTTTATTATCTTTGTTGAATGTCTGCTTTTGCCATAGATGGCAGAGGACATCTGTTCTACCTGCCTTATTACTACAAGAAGCCTTACTACAGTGAGTAATAGTGACTCCAGTTTCTCTGGGGAACTTTCAAAGGAAAGAAGTTTCCAAAATGTTGTCAGAATTGCCACATTTTAATGTAATATCACCACTTCTCATTAGGAGGAGGATATCTATACTGGGAAGAAGATTAAGAAGAGACTGCAGGATCACTGTGGACAGGCTACAGTAGAACAGACTTGGAATTCCAGTAAAGAAGTGAGATGAAATTGTTTAGAGGTTTAGCAAGGAAAATAAGACAGTGGTTTTTGGGGGATATCTGAAAGACAGCAAAAAATCCTGGAACAAATTAAGAAGGAAGTAGAATAAAGGAAATGGTCCTGAGGACAAAGGAGGGGAAAATGGTCTTTGAACATAAATCTGAAAAATGCCCGACAATAAAGATTAAGGATGGAATTAATCTACCTTTTCTAGTTTCCTAGTCCTTTGGTATCTGACATGAGTCATCAGTGAATACTATAGGCCATTTTCCAATACCAGGTCAGACAGAAGGAGAAAATAGGTTTTGCTAAAGGGAATGAAAATATGAACATATAATACAAATGAAAGTGAGAGGGGTTTCTCAATTAACTGCAATTTTGATTTTTGATGGCTCATGTGACCTCAAAACTATATCTTGCAGAGGTCCCCAAAAAATAGTGGTGTCTGACTTCTTAGTTTTATCATATGGAAACTTCACTGGGAGAGAGGCAACCTGGGATTCAGTCCCTTGTGCAAGGATTATTTCTGTGTTTGAATCAATGACAGTCTAATGGAAAAAGCATAATCAGTCCGGGGCAGTGCTGTATTGGAACACAGAAGTCTTTTTTTTTTTCCTAGGGCTCTGTCTGGTGCCACTGGACTACCAGGGCATGAAAATCAAGACCCTTCAAAACAGGAGTGGGCAAAATGCAGCCTGGGGGCCAGATGTGGCCAGCTAGGCCATTTTATCTGGCCCGCGTGGTCCCTAAAACATTTAGTTAAGTAATATTAATCTGCCCTGGGCTGTCTGTCATGCAGCCCTCAATGGCTAACCAAAACTCAGTAAGCGGCCTTCTGCCCAAAATAATTGCCCGCCCCTGCTTTAAAAAAACATGTTGGGCACTTCCCCAACCAGCAGTCATTTCTGAAAATCTAGGCCTAAGTGCTTTGAGATTTTTAAATGAATGCAGTTATGACTGTTACTATAAAACCCTAAGAAAGTGAGGCAGACATTGCTTCAGCTCAGCTTTCTGTTTTTCAAGGTGCTGTAGCAAGGAAAAGAAAACCCCAGACTACCACTAGCTGCTCTGCTGAATGCAAGTATTACATTTTCCCCCTGTGTTCTCTTGAAGTGAATTCTTAAAAGTGAATTAATTCAAGAATCAACTCTTGCTAAAGCCCCACAGATTTCTTTCTAACAGCCATGGTGTCTCATTCATGGTTTATCTGCACATTTGCTTACTGTTGTGAACATTGCTGCATGTTCTGCCTAAAAGACTTCTTCCTTATTTGAAAATTCCTGTTGCTCTGACTATGGTATATTCCCTGCATGCAAATATTCAATTCTCACTATCACCACTATTAGTGGAACTTTCTCAATTATGTCCATGCTCCAAGACAACAGTAAACGCTAAATTAATCGCTGGTTTCAACAGAAACAGCTCTTCCAATCATACTCACAAGAATTTGGCCATCCCTGCCCCTGCCTAACTGGACAAAAACATACAACTAAAACAAAAGTAAGCATTTATTGCTGTTGTTGTTATTATTTGGGTGGGTTATTTTCTTCTCATTATAATGAAAACAAGAAAACCTATACATATCTAGTCAACACTGTTGGCCACCAATTCTTATTTTTCATTTGCTTGAAAAATAAGCTGAGAAATTTATCTGCCAGCAGATTCTCTCATTCTTTTATTCCAGCCACTGATGTAGACAGGAGCTGCAGACCTTTAATACGCCTTGGCTATGACATTTCCAAGTGTTCCAGTAAGGATGCCAAAAGTGAAAACCCTATGAAATACTTCATAATTCTGCTTGAGGGTAATATTATCTCCTAATACAACATTCTGACTCATTATTGTTTTGAAAGTAGCACAAGCCTCTTTTTTTTTTTTTTGAGTGATCATCAAGAAATTGTCAGAAAGACATTAACTGCACAAGATATTTTCAACAGTGCTTTGATAATTCACAGCCTTGGTAATCAGAAAGCCATTGCAGGATTTCCATGAGTTTTGCAGAACAACTAAAATATTCCAAATAAAGATGTTGCTTCAGAATACTAGAATACATCATGACACATTTTTTGGATGAGCTTAGGGTGTTCCTAATGTCAGAGCCTCCTTTTGAGGAATCACAATTTTAAGTCCAAAGTTACACAGCATTTGCAAAAACTGTGTCCTTCACCTTTACTGTTTTAAATTGAATATATATATATTTATATATATATATATATTTATAGTTTAAATATATGATGTAAACTGAATTATGCCAAAGAAATTAATCCCACAAAATTTGAGTTCCTTCAGTGAAAAAAACTTTGTTCCTTTCATTGTCAGTCTTTGTTGCATGGCCATTTGGGCTTTTTCAGGTTGAGATGTGGTAGTCAGTGTTAACTGAATTGAGTAGGAATAGTTTTTTTTAACTTACTGAGGCAACTCTAAAAACAAATCTCTAGCACAGAAGTTATATATACACAATGTTGAAGCTGTTATATTTTTATAAAGAAAATATACAATTCTTATAAATTGTCACCTATACTACCAATATAATGATTAATATACCAATATAATGATTAATATATATAAATATAGCATTTAGTAATAATCATAAATATTCAAATTCACTGGCACGCTGGCTAATGGTTTTTTTTAATTACTTATTTTTGTCCTGTGCATAGATCAGAAGTAGAATAATTTTTTTTCCAAATCTAACCTGATGGGCCAGTTTCTCCATCAGACTGTCCTATACCCCATCTGCAGTAAGAAAGCAAGGTAAGAGACCTTATAAAATGAACAAGAAGCATAGGTCTCAGTGAAGATTGGGGCCCAACTATACTAGATGCTGTTCAAATACAAAGAAAAGAAGTCTCTGCCTTTAACAACTTATTAAACGGTAAAGCAAAATAGAAGTAGACAGAGAAGGCCTATAAATATAGTGCCATTGATTTTTAACTGACACACAACAAGTTGCAAGTCCATGGCTTGAAAATGCCATCTTTAATCCTACTGAGGCACAAATCCTGCTTCAATCCTATAATTTACAAGAAGATATGGTGTTCTGAAAACTGTGCCCTAAAGAAACAATTTGTAAATTGTACAGAATTTTCTTACAAACATTTGAAATGGTTATTAGACTTATAAACCTTTCAAAAAAGGCTTGAGACAGGTTACAATAAAGGACAAGATAATTTAGAAAATATTAAAATGAGACGACAGAATAAATCCCCTTCTTACCCACAAATGCAAAGATAATCCAACCCACCTCATCCACTCTCACTTCCCTTCCCCTGACCTAGGAGACTGCTTCCCCCTGCGTTCACTAACTCTACGGAAGATTTTTTTTCTTTCAATATTCCCTTGGATCCCTACCTACCCTCTCTCACTCCCGGTTCCCTGTCTCACACCCAGAGGAGTCCCTTCTTACTACTTTAATGTCCCTCCAGTACCTCCTTCTTTCACAGGAGGGGTTGTGGCTTCCCCCACCCCCGCTCCAAAATCCCACTCATCATCTCCTTCCTGGAAAAGAAACACGTTATTCATGGAAAGCCGGGACTCCCTGCCCTGCCCCTGTCTGGATCCCTGCCAGAGGGTGTCCTTGAACATTGTGCTGGGTGCAAGTGAAAGAATGCACCTGAGGGAGGGAGTTTCCTTGCTTTTGCATGAAGGCTAGGTACTTTCCGCTCAGGAGTTCGTCTTAACCTTTGATTACTGCTACTGTGCCTGGCGGGGGCGAACAGTATGAAAGTAGCAGTCTGCTTGAACGGAGTGCTGGGAGGGATGGGAGGGGGGGGTTACAAACTCCGCTTAGGCTGGTTTTCTAATCACGAGACAATCTGAGTAAAAGAAGTGCTGACAGGTAATGCCCGCGGGAGGGGAGCTGGGGTAGCAGCTGAAGAGCTGCAGACAGCACTGCCTGGCAGGCGGGGACACAACATCCCGGGAGAAGGGTGACAGGCAAGGAAGGAGGGCAGGCTGTTGGGCCTGGGAAGACGGGAGAGGGCCCAATGTTTTTTACGGGGGGACGGATATTACAGCCTAGGGGCGCAGATGCACGGGGAAGGGAAGTGTAGATATACAGAGTGTGCGTGTAGTACAGCTGCCAAGTCTTGGCACCAGTACCCTGCTCCCCCGCGCCGGCTCACCCCGAGGCGCAGGGACGGGACCTCCCCCCCGCCCCGGTTGGTGCTCTTCACTCAGCGGCGCGGTGCCCCGCGGCCCGGGGCTGCAGGGAGGCGCGGGGAGGCCGGGGCGCAGCTGAGGACACGAGCAAGGTGCTCCGAGAACGACGTGGCAGCTGCAGCAGGGCCGGGGCCGGGGCCAGGGCCGGAGCCGGGGCCGGGACAGGACGCGGGAGCGCGACGTGAGGCTAACAAAAGCGGTCGGCCGACGATGTCTGCAACTCGCGCTGCCTCCCCCGACCCGGCCCGGCCCCGCCCCTCGCCCCCTCGCCCTGCCTCCGCGCCAGGCTCCGCCCCCGGGCGGCCCTGGGACCTGCCCAGCGGCGTCGCCCCGGCAACCGGGAGCCTGCTGCACGCGCCCTGCTTCAGCCCCAGCCTCTGCCGAGAGCGTCGGGCGCCGGCAGCCCCGCGCGGCGGGAGGGAGGAGGCGGCGGCGGCGGAAGAAGAAGAAGAAGAAGAAGAGGAGGAGGAGGAGGAGGCGGCGGCGGCGGCGCCGGCGCTGCGCACCTGGCCGCGGCTCCGGGCGGGGGATGGAGGCAGGCGCTGCGGCCGCGTCGCGGGGCCCCCGGCGGCTGGCCGGGCACTGGGCTCGGGGGGGCCCGCGCCC
>JAGPOW010000261.1:208286432-208303343 GCA_030014935.1 Caiman crocodilus | reverse complement strand
GCCGGGCACTGGGCTCGGGGGGGCCCGCGCCGCCCCTGACATGCGGCGCCCCGCGCTCTGCCGCCCACCTGCCGGGCCCGCCCCGCTCCGCCCGCCTGCCCTGCCACCTCGCCCGGGGGCCCGCGCCGGAACCAGCCGCCGCGCCTCAACGCGCTCGGCACGATGTGGATCCCGGTCCTGGCTTTCCTGGCGGTCGCGCTCGTCTCGCTGCAGCGCTGCCCGCGCGGCCCCGGCCCCAGGCTGGCGGCGGCGGCGGCGGCCCGGGTGCTGGCGGCGTCGCCGGGCTGGTGCCAGCGTGGTGAGTGCCTCGCTCGCAGCTCGCGGCAAGGGGGTGCAGGGGCCGGGGCATCCCGCGCAGGCGGGCTCCTCGCGCTGCGTCCTCGGCAGCCCCGCGCCTCCCCGCAGGCTCTGCGGCCGCCTGGCTCCCTGCCTGGGAACCGGGGGCTTGTGTGGAGACCGAGCTGGGGTTTGATGGAAGCCTTCAACCACCTGGAGGCGGGTGGCAAAGGGGATGGAGTTGGGCTGTTCTCGGCCCTGGCAGGTGGCAGAACAAGGAGCCACCGTCTCAAGTTGCAGCAAAGGAGGTTTAGGTTGGCAAAACTTTCTCACTAGGAGGGTGGTGAAGCTCTGGAACAGGTGACTTGAAGAGGTGGCGGCATCTCCATCCTGGGATGTTTTTAGCACAGGGTTAGACAAAGACTTGGCTGCAATGAGATTGTTGCAGATGGTCCCGCTTTGAGCAGGTGGCTGGCATAGATCACCTCCTGTGGTCTCTCCCAACCTTCATTTTCTAGGATTGTAGGAAAGGAGTAGCCACTAACCAAGACCATGAAAGCCTCAGCTGGATATTTGGGCCAGGCTCTGATGGACTGAAGGGGCTCCTTGGCTCTTTTCCCTCACCAAGAAGAAACAACTGTGATGCTGAGAGAGGGTTTCTTATGGTACGGGCGCTGTTGCCAGTGGCTGCAGCCCCAGTGCCAGACATCCATGTATTTGCTAACTTCCCCATGTTTTCTTTATTCAGCCTGAGAATGTGTTGCCATGCTCTGAAGAAAATCCAGCTATTTTAGCCCCTGAGCAGATTTAGGAGGAGTAGCTGTAGCTGTAGGTGGTCAAGAAGCAGGTTGGATTGCTATTAACCCAAGCCCTGTGAGCAAGTAAAAGATATCACCAGTTTTGGGGTGCTTCTTTTTTTTTTTTTTGTAGCCAAGATGTCTTCTGACTCTCAGAACTGTATGCCAACTTTCAGCTTGGCATTAATTAAAAATACCTGTTGGGTCTACCTTTATAAAATGACCATTTTTAAAACTAAATTACCACTTCAGTTTTAAGGAATTATTGTGTATGTGACAAGCTAGTCACGACCAGTGTGCCTTGGCACCCTGAAGTGCCTGGAGAGCCTTTCAAGGGTCCCATGGAGTGCCATACAATGTTAGCACAGTTAGGTGTGCAGACATGATTCACGAGGAAATGGTAGTGTTAAAAACATTCTGATTAGTTGTGAACTTTGTGAGTTCTCTGTAGCAGCAGAATTGTTTTGTATGTTTCTGTAGTCAAAAAATGAGTGAAATTTAAGAACTGGCATTTTCTGAAGGGTGCTTTGAGTCTAAACAGATTGAGAGTGACTGAGCTAGTATCTAAATCAGTGAGAGATATCCATTATTATTAAATAAGGTAACAGGGGAATACTTTCTCTTAACTTTTAAGGCATAGTTGTTGCTGTTGTTTTGCTTTTAGCATAAAGCTTTGAATTAAAAAACAAAATTAATGTTAGTAAGAACAATAAGTTTAGTAGCAGCATGTTCCCTATAAAACAGGACATTTTGCATGTTTATATTCCAAATCCAGCTCAAAGGCTAATTGAAACTTTAAGCAGGGAACATCTGTACCATGGCTTGTCCAGTGGGGTCCCGATCCATAGCTGTGGTTCATAGGCCTTCTACAATACAGATAAATAAGAGTAGAAATACATTAGTGAATCTTGTACTTTAGGATTTGTTCCAGTTAATCTGTTGCAAAATAGCTGCAGCATAAACTGTTGTGGCATGAGTTAGACTAGCTTTTGGACATTAGGGACATGTCATAAGACTATATACTGCCTTTATGATGCTTGCTAGTGAGTTAATAACTGAATAATATATCATGTTGAAACTACACATATGGAACACAGTTTATAAATCAAGTTTACAACTAAAGACATAATTTTCTTAAAATATATATGATCAGTCTCTGCTAACATTTGATACCTGAAAGTGATGGCAAATGCTTCCTTTTATGTGTACCATATGCATGTTTAAGGATTCCATCACATTTGAAGCTAGATGAGTTGTTTGGGGGTTTTTTAATGAATGCTATGGCACTATTATTTTGCGAGATGTGATAGAAGCAAAATCAATTTAGCCTATATTTTAAGGATGGGTTGAAAGTCATTATGCTCCTGAATTCCCTGAACGTCCAAAGACTAATCGGCAACAAAGTAACTTGAGCAGGCACATCTCCTGGCTCCTACCCTGACACATCCATGTGCCAGGTTTACAAGAAGGTCCTTTTGTTCTTCCAGTACAACTAGAGAGTTCACAGTTTATATATTTATAGAGTTGGTATGCGGAAGCCACATCAGATGTGGAATTATGTGTGTGCTGTATTGCACCTGTGGCTCTGAAAGGAGAAAATAAAATAAAATGAACTTGGCTGCATCATACCCCTGTTTATTTCAGTTGTTCTTCTGACACGTGTTGCTTTTATTGGTAAAGTATACTAGTAAACTACAGCTGCATTAAAAATAGCCCCAAATGCTACTTTCACTTAAACCCATGACAGTCTGAGAGACAGGTGGTTGCATGGGTTTAAGCAGAATTTGGCCTTATATTTAGATTTAAGTAGGAGAACAAAAAGAAATTTTGTAAAACTGCAAGTCCCAAATGAAGTGTCCTATAAGCTCAGATAAAAGATTAGTTTTGCTGCCAGTGACAAAGGATCTCTTGTTCAGTAGCTTCTACCAAAGGAAGTTTTGCGCTTCTGTCATGCCAACTAAAACAAATACCTGACATGAGAACGAAACTATTGAGAAATGAAATTTGCCAAATAATTTACACAGATCCAGCTAAAAAACTGCCTTTTAAATTACTAAACCATTGAATAAAATAAAATATAAATATTAGGTATATTTGTATATGAGCTGAGTTAGCTGCTCAACTCCACTGACTTCAGGAGAAATAGAGTACCATTAACTCCTTTTGTTGAGGTACTGGATAGAAAAAATTCTGTAGCTTTTGTCCATTAAGTGTATATACAGCGTTTTTATATGTATGTCAAATAAATTCATGCTTGCTTCATTGTATTGCATGATGCCGGTTGCATCATTCATTACCTGTTGCTTATATTATAGTAGTTATCTACATCTGGTGTATGTGCACACTACTCAAGAGTCTGGAAACTTTCAGCCCCACTGCCTACTTTATAATCAAAATGTATTCCTTGTTAAGTGTGTAGTTGGTGAAACTGATTAAGAGCTGTCAATTTGAAGGCTGCCATTAGGGCATAAGGTTCTCTGATGAACAAGATAATGAGCCTTAATGATGTGTAAAGAACTTAGGGTGGCTGTTCTTGTAATTAATTAGCATTGTTTATTTTGACTTCTGGAAATTTTATGCCCCAAGTAAATTCATAGTATTTTACAATCCAAACATTATGTACTAAAACCTTAATGCATATGAAACTTTCCCAGTGACCAGATATTAAGGAGTAGTCAGTAAAGTTAATGGAGAAAGTGGGTTCAAACCCCAGGAGTGTTTCAACAGACACTTTTACATTTTTAAGAAATTACATGCTAAAGGGATGGGAGCAGTAGAAGTACCTGTCACTGCCATCTAAACTTCAAGTATCAGGCTTTGTTGGCTGGTTGGGACTAGAGGTCTGGAGTAGCTATGTTGGGGTTTCATAGTTGCTACTGTGATCTCCAGGGTTGACTAGACTTTTGATCATTTAAGAGTTTGTATTTCTATTTTTCTTTAAATATCAGGCAGTTGGCCTGATTGGGAGGAGTAAGAAAGTGAAACTAATGAGGAGCACTCATTAGCCTGGGTACATATTAATTGATCCATCCTACTAGAGTGATTTCTAATTCTAAATATAATGCACAATTGTTCTCTCTTCTCCCTTGGTATTTTGTCAGTCTCGCAACATGCAATTCTCCTGTCTGTTCACTCTACTCTAGGCTAGAATATTTCATATTTTATTGTGTGTTATTTTTCTAAGGTATGCAAAACCTGCCCCCAAAAGAATCTTGAGCACTCCCATGAAGGAAATACTTTTGAAAGGAGGTGCTCCGGAAATGTCCCTACATACAAAAATCTGAAACAAGTGGTGCCTTTTGGTAGGTAGTTTTAAATGTGGTCAGGCTTACTTGTTGATTTCTCTTTCTTGCTTTCTCATTTCCATTTAGGACTCTGAAAGCTGCATTGTATAGAATACTCAGTATTCAGACAGCTCTGCTTTTCTTGAGTCTTACATGAAAACAATCTAGCAAAGACAAAAATCCCTTTTTCAATTTTCAGTGAGCCTGCTAGGGTGGTCTTCTCCTAGAAGAGACTGGACTTTTCAGGGAAGCCAGCCTAGAGGTTGCCCTTGGATTTGAGATATAATTTGTATTTGGCATACAAATACACTTGGGATTTGTAGTTCTTTCTGTGTGATTTATTTTAAGTTAAATTATGCCCATTTGCTGATGCAGTTTTGTTATTTCTGGTGACCTGGTAAATGTTGCTACTTTTGTGGAAGGTCCTTGCAAATCCTTGCACAATACAGAAGCCTCAGGACTGTTTTTTTTCATAGGAATGGAGGCACGAACAATGTGTCCCTGGAAGCAGAAAGGGCTTGGATATTTGATGCATCAAAGATGTTGGCTCTATATGTGACTAGATCCTCACCATGGCAGGGATACCACTGAAGGCAAACAGGGTTTGTATTAGCCAGGAATTCATAAGGGACAGCTGTTGCTTTTCTGGGCCTCAGTCTGTTTAGAGCTTGAGCACCAATCATACTCCACAGATCAAGGGATCTGAAATGGATGGCTCTTTATTTCACTCTGAAATGTGATGCAAGAGAATTATCACAAGCAAATTACAATATGGACTTTTGGGGATGTTTAACAGAATTAAGAAAATCTGCATCAAGTAAATCTTACCTGATCAACTATCCAACAAAAGGTGACTAATAGTAAGTATTATTTTTCATAGAATTAATGACTGGCTTGAATGTTTGACAATTTTTCAAACAGGTGGCTAAAAGAACTAGGAATCGCAAGATAAAAATGTGTGCAGCACCCTGCACAACAACCCATTGGCGATGCATAGGGGGTACATGCGGGTGTATGTGTACCCCCTGAGATTGGTGGTGCAGCCTCTAAGAGAAGTGCTGCTGACATTGCTGGTGGTGTCTGCAGGCAGTCACCGATTGCTAGTTGGCACTTGCCACCTGTCCCTGCTGCTGCTGACTCCGCCGTGGTCACCTGCAGGAGCTCCCTGCTCACCACTACCACATGTGGGCAATCACCACACCCCCAGCCTCCGAAGGCACGTGTTGTTTATGCAAAAACCCACATCAATTTAAAGAATGAGCACAAAACTAACAAAAAAAAAATACATGAAGACATTTCAACTTTGATTTTATTAATAATATGCTACCCATTAGCAATGCATCACTAACTTTATTAAAAATGGGTGATGGATATGAGGAAATCTCTGGGGATTGCTTAATTTGAGCATGCCTGTTGTTTGGCTGCTAGAGAGTACTGTAGCATGTATCTTTAAATTGTTTTTAGAGACTGTTGTAGTAAGGCTGATTTCACCAAGATGCCAAGAATTTCCATTATTGTGAATGGAAACTTGGGACCAGAGTCTGTTCCACGTATTATGTGTCTAAGCGGTACTTAGGCATCTGAATGTCTAAGGATGATCCTGTCCTACCCTGCTTGAGTCCATGAATAAAAGATAGGCGGGTCCTCCTCCTCTTCCTCATTCCCTTTTATGACTTCATTTTAAGGCTAAGATGCCCAATAGTTGAATTAGGATCTGGCTCTTGCTTTTCCCAGCACTGAGCCAGGTTCACAAATTTTAACCCTATTTTAGCACTTCCATGCTTCCTAGTATCTCCCATCCCAGCCTAATCTAAATTGAGAGCTCTATTTAACTAACTTCTTGCTAGCCAAATAAAAAGATCCAGTGTTGCCTTTTTATCTGTTAAAGGAGGCAAAACTTATTATGAATAAAATAGGATATGTTCTATCAATTTTTTTCTTTAGCTGCCTGAACTTTATTAATTAAAACCATTCCATTTTTGGCATTTAATATAAATGGACTCAGGCAATTTAGTTTTACATTTGGAAAGGAAGTACGGCTCTAATGAATTAGCTTACTGTCTACTGTAATGGAACCTTTCTTCAGAAGAAATGTGAATGTCTTGCCAGCTATTCAGGATTCCCACTTGTTCTGGTGGCAGAACAAGAATAACCCCTTGAGCAAAATGTAAGGGTTTTTCAGGATGGTAGGAATTTACAGCAATTGCAAGCTGCGAAAAGAGAGACTGTATTTGCCTAAATATGAGCTTTGCAAACACTTGTAATTGACCTTTTGCTTTAAATGTTTCTATAATTCCCATGACTTCATTGTTATGAGTTTGAAGTAATTTCTGCCTGTTCTAGTGAATAACACTAATAGAGCTGGATAACTTATAATGTTTGAGACATTTGAAGACTCTGAAGATTTTTTTTCATCCTTTTTATTTTTGGAAATAAGTAGCTAAGGAGGGGAAGGTACCCTTTCTTTCAGGCAAGTGGAGTGATGCTTAAAGGAGTGGTACTTCAGGGTGCTGGAGAACTGTGAGATGCACAATATTAGCAATGCTGGGTGTGTAAACATCTACATGAGTCACAAGATAAACCTAGAAATGTAAAATGGAATTGATAGTGTTAAAAATGTTCTGACTTGTTGTTGTCTGTCTTAGTTTTTGGCAACATAATAATTGCTCTATTATTTGTTTTCAGTAATCAAAGAACAAATGAAAGCTAAGAGCTAGTATTTTTTTGAGGGGATGCCTTGAGTTTAAAAATTTCGATAACTACTCTTTTCAGGTTGTACCAGTTTTCCAAGAACCTTCAACTCTCATCAGTTTCTTTAGGAGTTTGATATTTGTTTCCCTGCAGCATGAGATTCACACCTTTAAAACATCCAGCATTTTTTGACATAGAATTCTAACTTGGGGAGTATAGTTATAGGTTATAATTTAGTGCTTGTATAGTCAGTTTTCTTTGGATAGAGGAGAAAAGTGTTTTCTCTTTTCATAATCCCCACTGCTTCTTCATATCTCTGTCAGACTTGTGAAGATTCCTTTCTTCTCCCCCTTCTTTATATTCCATATCCCATGTTATAACCATGTTCCTTCCCTCCAAAGACTTGTGGGCTGGCTTTTAGATACCATTTGTCTGTCATGACCACCATGTATTCATTAGAATTGCTTAAATGATTGAAGGGGTCCTATTGAACAATTTGGCAGGCCCCCTCGTGGTCCCATTTTAATCCCAATGCAGAACAGGATTTTTTTTTTTTTTTTGGAAAGCAGCATATTTTTGATGGACAGGAAAACAGTTTTCTGCCCAGCTTTCCTGGGACTTGTATCTGTGTGACATAAGAAATGTTTTTTTAATAAATCCCCTTTGGGTTTTTTACAACTGGTTGCTCTAATTCCTTTAAATTGAATGATCCACCAACTACTAATCATACTGGGCTAATCTATTTCCTGCAGTAAATTGTATATGTATGCAAATGCATAAAGGGATGAATTCAAAGATGAATTTATACTGGTATAACTCATATGGTAAAGAATTTTTAGTAAAAGCAAGTAACAGAAATATTTATATTTTAATATGGTTTTCCCCTAAGGTATTTTAAATAATACCTTTAGGTTCTGCACAAAAGTTATTGAGTTGCACCCATTTACTAGTACATAACTGAAATATTTCTCTCTGCCTTTCTGATCTAAATAGGCAGTGTCTAAGCTCCTTACTCGGGATCACACAAGAAATTGTAGCAAGGGGTAGTTGGCTGTATTAGCCATAAGTTGGACAGAAGGCAGGACAAGGTGGCACCTTAGGTGAAGTACAGATATTAAAAAAAACCCTGGCAGAAGTGCTCTATCACACTTCACTTATAGCGCTGTAAGTAAGAGCGCAAGTGAACTGAATGGGTATGTGCTGTTTGGTGGGGAGGCGGGGAGAGGGCTTAGAGCCTGCCCACTGCAGGTGCTCCTGCATGCCTCCCAGGGGTCTGCCAGAGTGGCCCCTCTCCCCAGTCCTGTGACCCTTGCTTCTACAACCTGGCAACTGTTGGCAGTAGCTAAGAGGGGAGGGCCTGCAGGGGAAAGGGTCTGGGCTCTGTCTCCACAGCCGCCCCAGCCAGGCCGTGGTGCAATTCAGGGCCAGGGCAGCTGTGGGGAGAGAGGCCCCTCTCCCCACCACCCTCCTGGAAGCTGCAGCTCTCATCTAGCCACACAGACGACAGGGCTGGGATCAGAAGCTATCATTGACTTGGCAGCTGAACAGTGACAGCTGAGCTGGCCTGGCACTCAGGCAGAGAAAACAAGTTCTACCAGAGGCTAGAGCACAGCCCTGTGCAACACTGCCTAGGATGGCAGCGATCATGCTCTAAGTTAACCCTTGATGGGATCTGGCACAGATATTTGATAAAGCACTCCTAACAGAAAACACTATAGTCTAATACCTCATCCACTGAGGGTTAACTTAAGAGTGTGATCCACCATTTCTAAAGCACGCTAAGAGCTGTGAATGTCTGTTCAGTTATGACTTTAGAGTACTGTGTGCTTAAAGTGTGATAGATGTTACATCTGTACCTAGCCTTAGAGACTGATTCAGAAATCCTAAACAAAATGTGTGATGGCCTATTTCATTACATGCTATGAATTGTGATAGAGCTAAGTACCAAGCAGCAATCTGTTCCTTTTAAAAGGACATCCTCCCTCCCTTTTTCATGCAGTGGGGCTGTTGTATCTCACTCTGTTTTCTCTTAGTATTGTGTGTGCTTCCTGCCTACTTCTGGTTTAACAATAAAATAGTGAATACTCTAAAATGTGCAGTAGTTCTAGTATCAGGCAGAAATTTCTTTCCTTCATTTTCTGTGAGAATGGTTGGTGTTACTGGCAACAGTCATGAGAATAAATGTGTATTTTCTAATTATTTGTTTTCTATTACCTTGGCCATTTCAGAGGTAATGCTGTATTGAAGACTTGACATCATAATATGTTGCTTGCTTTTTTTCCTCTCATTTTTTTCCTCTCATTTTTGCAGAGTGAAGTTTGTAAAAGATTATCCTTTTGACTTAAAAAGGGTATGCTACACACTGGGCCACTTCTAAGACAAAATTCATGAGATCATTTTAGAAAAGGAGGATGAGAAAATGGACTTGAGTAATAGAATTTCTTTATTTTTGTTATTCCTGTAGTCAAATCAAATTATAGACAACTTCTAACAGGACTAATGTATTCATAATTATAACCTGTACTTCAATATTGTTCTTCAATTATATGTTATGACACTAAAACTGAGGGTTGCATGCCCAATAACTTTAACAGATCTCTAATTAAAAGAGCAGAGACTGAAATAAGAGTGGGGGAAAAAAGTACAGTTCTGAAAACATGAGATGATATCCTGTCTTTTTACATAATAGTTAAAAGTACATCCGTCCCTCACCACAAGATATATCTTGTAACTACTATCTGTTAGGCTGAATTAGGTAGGAGGCAAGTCTATCTATGTGGTTTAATTGAGATTGGTTTAATTCCTGTTTTTAGCTCCTCAGTTTGACAGGGTGTAGGGCCTTGTCACACATTGATTTTAGGCAGCTTCTGGACCTTTTAGCCCCTAGATTATTCACACAGTAGCACCTGAAACTGGTTTTAAGCACACATAAAGCCATGTAAAGTTATACACTACAGAACAGACTTATCTCTGATCTGTGTTACCTAGCTCATGTTCTATTAATATGTAGCCACTCCCCACACATAAGCCACCCATGTTTCAGCACTCCAGCCTCCCAGGATACAGTGTCACCTCCCCAACTCATGGGTGACTGGTGCCTCCTTAGTCTGGGGCTGATTGACAAGCCTGGAAATGCCAGGTGACAAAACCAGAAGTGACGGCAGCAAAACCAGAAGTGCAGCCAGCACTTCTCTAGATGCCTCCCACTCCCCGACTAGTGAGGGCCAAACTCAGGAGAGACATGTGCTGCTCCCTCTGTGCATTTCCTATGCCATACCGTCCTGTTCTGTGTGGACAAACTTTCCACCCCCTGAAATCTACTGCCCAGAGGGCAGTTCTGGCACCAAGCCAACTGCCCCTCCCACCTCCAGAGCTAGGGGCAGAAGTTATACATAAGCTGGTTTAAGTGATGAGAAACTAATTTAAACTTGTAATAGAATAGAAGTTCAGTGCACATAAACCAGTTTCAAAGTGTCTGAAATGGGTTTAAAATAAGCCTGGTTGAATGTAGTATCAGACTTAACTGATTTTGGTCAAACTGGTTTCTGAAACATCTGTTCTGGACCCCTTTCTGGTTCAAGTTAAATGATTTTCCCTGAGCCTGAGAGAGGGTGCGTGTGCCTAAAAGCTTGCAGAAAAAGATAATTTATTTTTGTGATTTCTTAGTTGGTTTAATAAAAGGTATCATCTCTGAACCAAGAGTTCTGCAGTTTTGCATTTCTTTTTGTCTCAGACCAACATGGCTACCAAATACATCCCTGAATCAGAGTCCCTCAGCATTTTTAAGCCCTGAGCTGTGTTGTGTTGTCTGCTTCAGAGAACAGGGCTGACTTTGCCCCTCTGCTCCGTAATTGGAGCACTGAGGGCTGGCACAGTGTCCATCCCCTCTCCCTCCCCCCACTCCCGGGCAAACCTTTGCTGGGTTCTGGGGCCAGGGAGGGGGGTTAAATTCCCCTCTCCCCAAGTATGGAGCTGGCCTTCCCTGCTTATTTGTTGCTGGTTGCAACTGTGGACTACAAATCCCAGAGGCACCTGGAAGCAGGAAGAGGAGGTGATGAGCCACACTGCAGAGTGCTGTTGCTGTGATTGTGGACTGCAAATCCTAGAGACCTCAGGGACAGTAGGAAAAGGAAAGGAACCCATACCCCATCCTGGCTGCATTTCCTGAATCAAAAGTGAATGGACTTATTTGTCTAGGGGTGTGACTGTCCCATCCCCAGGAGTGCAATGCCACATGGCAGCTATCCAGGTTGCAGGGCACAGATGGGTCCAAGAGTGGGGTCAAGGAAAGGTGCGGGGGAGCAAGGTAGGGGGATTGATTGAGTCCCCATGAGCTGGGGCTTCTGTCCTTGGGCACTAGGTTCCCCAAAAGTACCTTCCCTCTCCACTCCTACTTTCCAGTCACCTGGGGAAAAATGACCAGCACACCCCACCCCAATCTCAAATCACTATTTATTAAAACATAATACTTTCTTTAATGTACTTTATTTCTTTTAAAATGTTTTTTACTTCCTTTCATTTTATCCTTCAGCTGACTTCATTCATTTCACCACTCTTTCCACACCCATTTCATTTCTGGCTTCTATTTCATTACCTATCTTCCTCCCATTAACTCTCTGCTTCTTAGCTGCATGTTCTCACCTGCCTGCCCAATCTGCCTCATACCCCTCTCCCCCAAATACAGGAGGGATAAAAGCCTGTCCTGGCTCACCTGCTCTCTAGTGGCAAGTCACAGTTGTAGCTCCTAGTCGGGCCCTGCTTCCCAGTTCTTTAGTGGCAAGTCACAGCTTTGCAGGTGGGGGACAGTCAGAGAAGGTTTTTACCCTTAAGGTGTGACTGCTCTAAACTTGAGCTAGCACAAACACCAAGTAGTATTTGAGCAGCTCAAAGTACAATGTGTAACAAGGCCCTAAAATGACAGTGCAGTTTTATAGAATAAGGATTCCTTATCTTTCATGACACCTGACCCCTTCTAAAATGGGGAAGTTATAAAGCCAGAGGAGCAACATGGGACTCTGCACAGATGCAAAGAAGACTCCTAGACAAAACTGAAAATGTTTATACTCTGGCAAGAACACTGCAGAATATCTTCAGCAAAACCCAAACTAAGGAAATGAATAAAGGTGGTTTTCCAACCTAAGCAATTGTAGATTTTGACTGTGCCTTGGAAATAGAATGGCCTTAGAACAATGATTCACTGGCTGTTTAAGATCATACAGTATATGTTCTACAGACTTAAAGGGCCCATTTTCTCCAGTGGACACTTAAATGTACCTGCAAAATATATGAACAAAGAAATGCTTATTTGCAAGCACTAATGGAAAGTTGCATATAATTTTTTTTTAAAAAGTAAACATGTAATTACTGTTGGCATATATGTCTGCATAATGTGGCATGGGGGGTGTTTGTTTTTTTTAAATTGTGGCCCCAAACTTGGATATATATGCATTTTCTTAAACAAAATTTTCTAGAATCTCTTCTATTACTTATTACCATATTGTGTATTTGGGAGTGTAATTCTTTTGAAGGCAGTGATAGTTTTCTAATCGCACACAAGGTTTTAAATATTTTAAAAGAAACATGGGAATTATCTGTTCTTATTTAGCTGCATGTTTCAAATTGGTGCAAGGGAAGTATAGAATCATGATCTCATAATTATGAAAACAGCAGACTTCAAAATATTGTATTAAAGGATGTAAGTTTACATCTTCAAAATAACCTTGTAGTTAGCCTTTTAATTTTTTTTACTTGGGTAGTCACAGGAGCTTTCTATTCCTTTTGTGCCACAGGTTAAAGATGAATGAACTATTCTAAATTCAAGGGATGTAATATTAAAAAAACAAACACACCTGGTGTTCTGTTAATACACCAGCATCCACATATCCTCCAAGTGGCCAAACGAAATAGCTTGGAACTATTAGCCAGGGGGAGTTGTCAGCTTTCTAGATGCTGTATATGGCAACTGTGGTGCAAAGCAGCGTAAGTAGACCCATCAGAACTACAATAGCAGCTAATGCCTGTGGGAAAAGAATACATCTAAATTATATAATCAGTTTAAATTAGCATGTAAGTATGCATCTAGTATGAGCTAGATTTAGAACAAGATGGTTTCTGGATCTCAGTGTTTTTTGACTCATTGTTTGGAGTCAAGGATTGTATCAGAGAAGCTGAACCATTCTTTTCAAAGGCAGGCAGCTGTGCATGAAAGTTGTCAGGGAGAGGAGAGATTTTAAGTAATGTTGACTGGAAAGCAAAAAATTGCATTCTGTGAAGTATTTTGAGTTTGCAGCATTTGGATTAATTTCACATTGGATCTGGTGAACAAACCCAGGCCCCCAAAGTCCATAGTTTGGTCTCCCATAACCTATGCCTGATCTGTAGTCTGTCATATCCTGTGTGTGTACTCTAGCCACTGCTCTGGAGTGGGCATCCCATTCCAAAATATGTTTCTGTTTTGGACTGAAGACTTTTCTGATGAAAATTTTAATAAAAACTGATGTACTTCCTTAAGAAAATGTCCCAGTGAATCAGAATCTTTCAATGAGAAAATCAATTGTCAATTTCCAGCAGAAAGCAGGGTAGATTTGCACCTTATAATTTACATACAGCACAAGTTTTCATGGGCTAAAGCAGGTATTGTGAAAGGATGTTCGAAAAGCAGTGTATAAGAAGCAGAGGATTTGAAAGGTAGAAAGTGGGGGAGAAGAGAGGGAAGGGGGAAGTGTTGGGAGATGCAAACAAACAAGCAATAAACCCATAGGAACAAAGGAGTCACAGAAGCTAGTCCAGGGAATGAGATAAGAATCCACAGTCCCTGTTTAAACCATATTTAACACGATCCAGTCTGTGGATGATTGTGCATTCTTCAGTTTCCTGCTCAGTTCGATTTTTAAAGATTTGCTGCACTTCTAATTTTTTGGCAGTTCCAGCTGCCAGAGGTGAGATGGATATTCTCTTATAGTAAGGATGACTTCTATAATGTATACACAGACTTACTAATTTTAGATACGAGAGACAAGAGTAGATTTAAAAGCAGATTCATGATGAAGTCCTGTGTAAATGTCATTCCTACTGTACACTGGTTATAGGCTCTATCTATATCTGTCATTGGGTACTCAACTTCTGAAAAACTTGACCAATCCTTCAACCCCCAGCCTTCTGTCTCCTCTCTTTCCTTCACAGCCTATTGGGAAGCTGTGTACCTAAGACTTCCTCCAACTCTCTGCCCTTCCAAGAATCTTCTGGCTTTGAGGAAGATGGAGAGATTTTGTTTATTCTTTCCCTAGCTTCTGCTTTCTTGGTTGCTTGATATCCCAGTGAATTGTAATGACAGCCACTGCTTCTCATAACCTCCCTTATGCAGTGTAGAATTGAGGTGAGTCTTCAGTGTTTCACTGCTCACAGGAGTATGCTACTTTGCCAAGCCATTAGGAACAGGAGACTCATGGAAACAATGCCACCCATTTAGATTTTGAAGGTTTTCTTTGCAAGTCTGCAGGCTTTGAAATTCCACTTTTCAGATGAAGTTTACATTTTGCAGTAAGAGATTATTTGGAATTTACAAGCTGAAAAAGGTAACTTCTCACATCCTGACTTTAGTAATACTTAGCATGAGCATTTAATAGCTTTTCTTTTTATCCATAGCTCTCAAAATGATTAGCTAAGGTAGTGGTTTAAACTAGAGTGGCTGAGAGGTTATGTGACCTATCCATAGTAAAAAAAGTGAGACCATGATAAAGTTAAAAATTGAATCCACATGAGACTCTCATCTTGATTACTAATAATAATTCCCTCAGTACTTATCTATATATTTAAGTTTATATTTTACTGGGTGCAGCTACATGAGATGCTTACTGTAGAGCTGCCTAATTAGCTCTGCAGTAAGGCATCACTAATAGCACCATGAACAGTGCTGTTAGGCTGAAGTAAACCAATTAGCTCTGCCATAGAATAGTACTGCCCAACACAAGTACTGTTCTGTGCCAGAGTTAGTTATTCTGCGACAACCCATATGTAGAGGTGACTGGGGCTAGCTGGGGCATGAGGACGCTACAGTGTGAGGCTGCCTGCTGGCTAGTCCCACATGGTAGTGTCCTCATGCCTCTGCCACCCCTCCACAGCATGTTGAGTAGGAGAAGCCCTGGGGTGGCAGACTAATCACTCCCTCTTCTTCCCCCCCCACCGTGCCCTCTCCAAGCCAGAACTGCACTGCACTGACTCAGTATGCTGTGGTCCTGGGTGTATATGCACCTGCTGCTCCTGGTAGCAATCAACTCCGCCACTAATTGTGCCCGAGTTTATTGTGTTGAATTAAATTCATGCGTAGATGCACCCACTGTATGGATTTCCTTCCCTTTTTGTGGCATTTTGCAAGAGTTTGTCAGTATGCACCTGCAGTTTCAAGCTAAATAAATCTAGATGCTGTGTATAATGTAGGACATGTACTTGCTGTTCCACTCATTCAGAGTGAAGTTTTCTTAGAGATGGAAAGATAAAGGTAACTAATATACTATATCACCAGCACAGAAACAGTGCGTGATAGTTGTTGAGGGACAGAGTAAATATGGAAAACGTCATACTGGTGGACCGAGACCCTTTAAAGAATGTGCTTTGGTTCACCAGAAGTTGATGGTCTTGCTGCAGAAATTGGTGATTGAACTTATCTGTATTCTGCAGGCTAGATGACCTTAACTGTGTTATATCACTTTACCTTAATCTTCACATAGGAATTCATAGTTTCATAGTTGGTGGAATAATTGGTATAAGTGTAAGGGGTTAACAAGCTGCTAGTTACTGAATTTACTCAAATCCACGAGGAGATAGTTTGTTTGTTTTTTTTTCTACAGTTAACACTGGGGAGGGGGGAGCCCCTTATCTTGGATTTGAATACAAGTGTGTGTGTTGGAGAGGGATGGGAGGGGAAGGAAGCAGTTGCTGTGGCTCTGACTCTGGCTCTAGCCATCATGTTGGCATATGACTGGAGTTGGATCTGCACTTGCCACTGCCACAGCCACTGCCTGAACCTCCTTCCTCCCCCTCTTCTTTTATGGCAGCCCTTCAGATATTGGAAGACAGCTGTTGAGTCTCATCTTAATCATTTTCCTGTAAGTTATATATGCCTTTTTCCTTCAGCCTGTCCTCAGGTGACTTGCTGCCCAAGCCCTTTGTCATTTTTTGTTGCCTACCTCTGGACCCTCTCTAACCTCTCTACGTCCTTTTTAAAATGTGTAGCACAAAACTGCACACAATTCTTTAGTGCATCCTTCAAAAAGTGATGCAAACATGTTCCAACAGTCAAGTTAATGTAAAGCTGAATATTGTCCTAGTTGAGCAGAAACCCTGGGGTGACAGGCTAACCCCTTCTCCTGGCAGGAGATATACCTGTGTGTGAATGGGCTTGGATCCCAAAACTGCTTGATGTCCACACAAATGAAAGTGTACCTACAGTGTGTACAACTTCTATTCTTTTTGCTGAGATGGAGTATGCTGACTGTTATATAAGGGTATCTGAACAGCACAGGCAGTAAGATGCGTTTCACTCTTATTTTATTGCTCCCTTTTGTTGCTGAAGCCTTTTTCTTGCAGCATGTGATCATTTTAGACTTGCTGAGGAATTGGACATGTTAGTTTTTTCTGTATGAATAGTTGGCTAGGCAATAGTTAACTTGCTACACTGTTATTTTTTATAAGTTCTATGTGGTTCTCAAGCCAAAATCTGGCCCGACTAGTTTAAAATATCTTTTGGCATATATCAGTTAAAACTGGGTCTCTCACCCTATCCTCATTAAAAAGATGGGGAGCTGTGGCATTGACCCCTACACGGTTGAGTGGGTCAGAAACTGGCTGACGGGGCGCTCCCAGAG